>OY728140.1:41822111-42422111 GCA_963277665.1 Viscum album | reverse complement strand
GAAACACTCATATCTTGAGATTCGGACGCCCGATCGACGTGCCATCGACTTTGTTGATTTACTCTAAGTGAGACGGATCTTTTGGAATACTCCGCCCGAGGTTTGGACGCAGGTGGAGTATGGTCGGGTTGGTTTTGCCTTAAAAACCAACTGGGCCCCTGGGACAAAAAAGCTAATAACTCTCAGACCGGACGTCTGATTGACGCACTGTTTGCGACGTTGAGTTCCTGTTGACGATACAGAACTTTTGGATACATCAACTCTGGACTATGTGTTAGTTGATGTATCAGCCTCTCGGCTCATGGAGCGGACCCTCCCAAACGAGCTTGTTGTGTGCGGGAACCCTAGAGCTGGCTGCGACTGCTACTGTGATGACGACGACTGTGCAGAGATCCTCAGTGGAATCGACGACGACGACTACAACACTCAGCGATCCTGTGTGGATCAGTGCTACCGATCCTGTGTGGGTCCTATCCTGTGTGGGTCAGTGTTCAGCGGTTCTGTGTGAGCCAGCGCCTACAGGTCCTATGTGGGCCTGATCCTGTGTGGGTCTTTGAGGGGGTTAGTACCTATCGATCCTTTGTGGGTCCGACGACTTAGATGGATCAGTGATCATCTTCATCGTCATTCGAAGAAGTATACCTGAGTGAGCTGAAACTCCGTTTTACTTTCCTTTGTGGATTGTGTTGAGCTATCCTGTGTGGATTTATGTTTTACTTTCCTTTGTGGATTGTGTTGAGCTATCCTGTGTGGATTTTACGTTTGCTTTCCTGTGTGGACTGGGTTGTACTTGAGCTCGGATGTTGGAGCTGAGCGAGAATTGATGACTTAGGTATATGTATGGGAATATACCTAAGCCGTGTCAGATGTTACTTCGTGATTGTATCTTTTCTTTGTGGAATATCCTTTGTGGATTCTGGGAGACCTTCGGAGGTCTTGGGGTCCCTACTGAGTAGCTTATACTCACCCCTGCACGGGCTATTCCCGCACTACGTTGTGTTGGTTGCAGACGACGGACAACGCTGATCGTGGTGGAGGCTTGCGGAGTAGGACGGTACCTGGAGGTGGACCACTAGGCAGGATGTACTCGGAGCGGTCAGGTGGACCCGAGGAGCAGTGGAGGCTATCTGTACCCACCCTTCAGGTTGGACTTCCAGTGGATGGCTCGACGTTGTGGCTTTACTTTTCAGTTGCTGTTTTTCCCCTTTCAGTTGTACTTTACAGTTGGGCTTGTATTTCCGGCCCCCTTTACTTTTCTGCACTTACTGCTGTACCAGCTTTTACTTAGTGTTTACTTCTTCCGCTTGCTTACTCTGTGGTGCTTGTTTACTTTACAAAGGAAATGCCTTCCCTTTTTACCGGGATTTACGCCTTGGTGCTAGTCGCCAGCCCCTGGCCAATGGAAGGTAGGATTGGGGTAGTCACGGCACGAGCCTCGAGGTTGGGTCGTGACAGTACCGGTCTAGCTGAACACGGGCCGGACCTCCATGCTGGGTGTGGGTGGAGCGAGTCTGGACCTCACCACTCTGGTTGTAGAGGTGAGGAGGACCATCACTAGCCACTGAGAGGACATGGGGAGGATACCCATGTTTAAGAGATACCGGATGGGCGATATCCCTACACTGGCGATCGGGGGCCGGAGGAATGACTCCATACCCAGTGTAATGGTCACGAAAGAGGCTTCTATGCCGAGTATCACCACCACAAGGAAGGCATTCATTTGGATTGGGGGTGGCATGGGGTGGAACTCCATGCCGAGTCTCGAAGCGGGGAAGGCCCGTGCTCTCTGTGGTTGTGGTATGGGGAGGACCTCTGTACTGGGTGGCATTACTGTGGGTTTGCTCGCGACAACCACTCCTCATGCCTGTGACCAAGAGAGTAGACCTAGCTTGCCCATGGGGAAGTTGGGTCCTCGATCCCTGTTGGGTGTATAAGTGCCCTTGATTAGTGTATACAGGGAACTAATGATATGCGTCAACGGTTGCTCGGGTCACAGTAGCTGTCGACGTTGACGCCCCTTGGCGGGAGTCCACCTCAGCTTATGCCCGATGCTGGAATCAGGTTAGACGAACCAGGGTCGGTGGTGAAGGTTCATATCTTACCTTCTCCTCTTCTAGCAAGACTGGGTGGTGGCACTGACACGGCCCGGTGGGAGCCCTTGCTGGGAGCCCATGGAATGGGAATCTGATTGGGCTTGCTCGGACCTCACCTACCTCATCAGCGTAAGGCAGGGAGTCGTCAAAGCATTCTGGGGAGAGGATTAAAAAACGGTTGTCTGTCAGGGTGGGGAGAAATGGCTCCCTATGTGGACCTCGGGGGCGGCATTGGCGATGAGGACCAGATGCCTCCAGATCCAGGCGGGCCATACCCCTGGTCAGGATTATTCCCTCCTCCTCGTAACGGTGCACAAGGTCATTGATTACCCTTCTTTGGATGACCTCGGACGGAGAGAGGGGGAATCGGCACCCCATGGTCGTAGATGTAGAAGCCATTGTGGGAGAGGTGAATCCACGTGGAACAGCCGCGTTGGCGCTGCCCCTTCCCCCGCATTGATGGGAAGGCGGTGATCGCATCCCTGAAGCAGCAACTTGATTCATGAGAGCATGGAGATTAACTCATCCATGCTAAAAGAAAAAGGAATCAACAACCTATTCCCCAACGCCATCTTGTCTTCCATGGCCAGTAAGAGGGATCCATGCCGACAACGTCGTAGAATGAGATTCCCAACATTCTACTGCCCTAACTTCTGGTGAGTTTCATGCCATGCCCCCTATTTGCTTAGCGGGACCAGGTGCCAGATAACTGGATCTAGTGACATGTAAATCCATTGATTCCCCGAGCACTACTAATCTCCATATTTATGAGAAGATCTTCACATCGAGTTCACCATTTGGGTTTCTGTCGCTTTCGTCAGGGCGCACACGTCCGTCTCTTCTGGGGGGACGACGACACTGTCTTTTTCCCCGAATTCTCACTTTCCAATGGCGGGCGGCATTCGCTCCTTATTCAGGGACATATTATCCTTGATAAAAATGGGATGATGGGATGATGGTTCTTCCTTCCATGGATTCCTCCTCGGAACTTGTTAGCTAGTCCGGGTCTCCCTTATAGATTTAATACGTTGTTAGTGAAACTTTTCTTGGAAGCATATCTTCATGGAAACTAGATAATTACACTGCTTCTATCGAGACATTCCAAGGGGTCTAGTTAGGGAAGAAACCTTCAGTCAGAGGAGTAGTCATGATGGGCATCAGTAGCATGTCTGAACACTGGGACACTGGCGCATCTGTCTTTTGTCCCTTATTATAGGGCTTCTCAAGGGCACGAAATCCCAAGGCATCCCATATCGAACGTGGGGAATCATATTCCATGGACATGTATCTAAGGTTTTCCTTAGTTTTTCATTTTTAAAACAAGGTATTCCATGAGTTTTAACGTCTAGCAGAGATGGATCAGACTAATCAGAACACTGACTAGAGTGGATCAGATGGGTGCAACCCCCATAGGGAACACTGATGTTGGGGCCAACATGTGGTTGGATTCCCGATTACTTCTGAGGGGAATAGATTATGAGGTGGCATGATCCCACCGGGATGTGGTGGCCCAGGTAAGAATTAGGATGGATAATGAAGCAGTTGAATGAAGTGGACAATGAATGGGATGGAACTGCAAAGAAGATGATGATGGTTTTGGGCTTGAGCCTTGAAGAGGCATCCTACATTTTCCCGTGGTAGGGAATCAAAGTACATGTAGTTCATTTGATGATAGCTTACTGCTGATTTGGGTTCCAATGGCTTACCACTGAAGGGAGTGACAACGACTTACTGCTGAAGGGAGTGACAACGACTTACTGCTGAATGGAGTGACAACAACTTACCGCTGAATGGAGTGACAATGAATTACCACTGAAAGAGGTCCACAGTTTAACATCATGCAGGACTGGGGAGAACCGAAGTAAAGGGGGTCAGGACAACCAATGAATAGTGGGATTGAACATCATGGAGGCTTCCTACATACCCTACCTTAGCAAGGATAAAATACCTCGTTGTTCAGGCGGTGGGAACTGATGTGAAGGTGGACCTGGGGTCCAATGGTTGTTGGGATTGAACCTTGTAGAGGCTTCCTACGTACCCTTCCTTGGAAAGGATCAAAGACCTCATAGTTCAGGTGGTGGGAACTGACGTGATGGTAGACCTGGGGTACAATGGTTGTTGGGATTTAACCTTGTGGAGGCTTCCTACATACCCAGCCTTGGAAAGGATCAAAGACCTAGTAGTTCAGGTGGGTGTGGGGCTTACACTCTAGGATACATGGGGTGTTGGTGAACTGACATGAATGGGGTCAGAACCAATGGGTGGTGGGATTGAACCTCATAGAGTCTTCCTACATACCCTAACATAGCAAGGATGAAAGACCACATAGTTCAGGTGGTGGGAACCGATGTGAAGGTGGACATGGGGTCCAATGGTTGTTGGGATTTAACCTCGTGGAGGATTCCTACGTACCCTACCTTGGCAAGGATCAAAGACCTCATAGTTCAGGTGGGTGTGCAGCATACACTCTAGGATTCCCAGTGGATATGTCTTGGTCGATGCTCACTCTAAGACCATGTGAGTCATGATCGGTGTGAGAAACAAGATGTAGTAGAGACTTGATGATCACTTCACAAAAAGAGAATCCGTGGGAGGTGGAAGTAAGGCTTACACATATTTAGTGGCCCGAAGAGGTTGGGACTTACTCCGGGATGGAGGCCCAGTGGTGACAGAGCCCAGTGGAAGAGGGATTTGGCACCGAAGAAATGAGGGGTCTGGTGTCCATTCCCCCCTGGCCCTTGGGACCGAATAATAAAGGAGGATCAAGGACGCTGCCTCCTGCATGAAAGCTAGAGGGGCTTACACCAAGATGGATTCACTTTCCCTGCAGAAAAACGCCACTCCAATAAGGATGATATGATCCCATATGAGGGAATATCTCATCCTAGAGGAGACCAGTGGGTGTTGATAATGTCCAAGGTGGGGGCACCCAGTGTGTGAGTCATGGGGTGAGGTCACAGTTTAACGTCATGTGCTGAGGACGATGGTTCTTTGAAGTTTAACGTCCTATATCTCGAACGAGGTGGGTTTTCTCCAAGCCCCTAGGACATAAATAACCGGTACCCTCTGCACCTTAGTGAATAGAGGGGATAGGCAATGTTGTGGTTAAGGGGTGTTATGGAACGAACCATCGAAGGGTCCACATTATCGTGGCTATACGAAGAAGCATTAGACATTAGCGTGCCTATGAGAAGAAGCATGAGGTGAAGCAATGAAATGGGCAGTATCTTCCAAGGGACATTGAAATCATATCGTGAAAACCTGGATGGTTTCACGGGAAAATGAATTGAAAAGAAGAGGGGTTCATAGGCAGGGGCCTTGTGAAGCTCTGCTGCTCCACGTGGCGGAGGGTGCTTGAGAAGGGGTGTGCTTCGCGAAGTGGGGCACCTCAGCCTAAGAATAGGGATGAGGTTCATATGGGAGTTTCTTCGCAAAGTGGAAAGGCATTCACAAAGCACTGCCTTTCAAAGCAAAGGTTCCTTGTGAAGAAAAGTATTATAAAGAAATGTGTTTCACGAAGTATAGTGACCCTACCTTGGCATGTGGATCATGTGTACATAAAGGGCGTTTCATGAAGCATTAATGATCCACGATGCCTCGGGTCCCCTTGGGGGTCCCCTTCCTTCGTGGAACCTCTTAGGCTCTACTAAAGGAATCCCTATTGAAATAGGGTTTTAAAACAAGTCAAAGGGGAGGCACTTCGTAGAGCAGAAGTACCTCGCACAGCTCATGGTTCGCAGGGCAGAAGGCGCTTCACGATTCAGGAGCTAGGAAGTTGAATGGTCGGATGATCTGCCACTGGGACTTGGGGGGAGGTTGGTATTTATAAGGGGGAGGCATCGCGAAGCACAATTCACTCATCGCGAAGACGGAGCTTGCTTCACGACGGCCTCATGAACGTCAAATGCGGTTGCGGAGCATCACTGCCTCTTTGCTCCACAACGACCTCGTGGATATCAAATGCGGTTGTGGAGTATCACTTCATTTTTTCTCAGTAGCGGCTCACGAACGTCAAGGGCTGTCATGGAGAGTTACTGCCTCCTTGCTCCACAACAAGTTTGGTGCGATTGGGGCTCCGCGAATGGGCTTCGCGAGGCAGCCCTTTGAGGCTTTCCATTTCTTTGTCTTCTTCTCCCATTTTTGCGTCAACAAATGTATTGAATTAATTATTTGTAAAATAATATAATTATTTTGATATTTTTTTTTCAAAACATATTTTTGTAAGAAAACAAATTTCCAACCGAAGAGAGAAATGAAATCGTATTCAATTAAAATAATTTAAAAATTATTTTATGTAATAAAGTGTGGAAAATAAGGTATTACCACATGAAAAAAATGAATAACTAGGGGATAATAAATTTAATGGATTTTTTAGAAAATAATGATATAGTATCCTTCAATGGAAACTCATGTTTCATTGATCTTGACTAAATTGAGATTGTGAAATAAACTCCTGCAAACATCATAACATTGAAGTGGGAATTAATGAATGAAAAAATTTCATATGTAAATTCACCTAGATAATTTGGATATAAAACATAATATAATCAAATTTAATTACACACATAATCCTAGAATATCAAATACAATAATGGAATAATATAACCTAATGATATGAAATTGAGTTTCAAAGTCATTTCCAATACCCATTTTTCAAGTCAAATTCTTTTGGTTTAAATAATTTAATATTAAAGATAATATAAAAATAATTATGATGGATTCATGAAATTACATGTAAAAGTAGTGCCATTTAAACAATATAAAATAAAAAATGTGTACAATAATAAAATATGGCTCAAGAAATGGAAATTGAGATGAATCCCCTTACCTTGCACTTACTTTTATTTAAATGTAATTTAACAACATTTACAGTGATTTAAAAACAAGTTAATTACTTATTAAAAAACCACATTAATAATTATAATATCATATATGAACCATTTATAACATTTTATCACCTTTTCAATAACAATCATTCATTATTTTCATTTTTTCAATTGTTAATTAACCGTTTTCTCATTCGTTCTTTGTTATGAATGTTATCATTATTTTGTATATTATAAATTTACATCATCTCTAGAATAATAATCCTGAAATAATTTTCATATTTATTTATCAATTATTTTTTAATACTAATCATGAATGATTGTTTTGGTAAATTAATTATGTTACTATCATGGAGATTGTAAATCATACATATCCATGTGTATCATTTCCATTTGTCAATGATAATTTTCGATATGAGGTATGTAATATTTTGATTCCCTAGAATTATAGTTATGTAAAAAACATCATATTTTTTTAATAATACATATATATATATATATATATATCATGAATTAGTTTTGGTGATGAAAAGTGAGTCACATCTCTTTGTAAAGGTGGTAGTCCACATGTACATGATTGACATTATTATATATGTGTGAGTGAAAATTTAAGAAATTAAATGGTATACTTTTTTTAATAATTATTAAAATATATTGAATATAATAATTATATCATTTATATCACATATATTCATTAAATTTATACTTATTAAATTCTATGTAAAACTTTAGTGGAAAATCAACAATATCGATTTGCATGGTAGAAGTTCATCATACACACGAGCGACATCATTTTATAACCTATTGAATGGAATGTAAAAAGGTATATATGATATAAAAACTACATAAGTATAATAATGTTATAAATATCACATATATAGTTTTTATCCATTATTATACCCAACTGTGAGATGTGTTGATGGAAAATATGTCATGTTAGTTCATGAGGAGGTATTCTATCGTAACACGTGTGGCATTATCATTTCCATTTGAGAGAAGTGGAGACTAATATAGGTCATGAAATACACATAATTACATATATGTATACTATAGATACCAATGGAATTACATAATCCCAAATATTAGTGATTTTATGGAGGATAAAGTATAAATAAATCAAAAATAATAGTTTGGAAGTTTAACTCATCTTGAACCACCTCTATTGGATCATACCTTAAGTATTGCTAGAATTCGATTATAAAAAAAATAATCCACTAGTATGATGGTAAAAATGTTGGTTTGTTTTTTGGGATGGGTTTTATTATGAAAATGGGCTTGGTAGGTTTGAATAAATGATTGAAAGGAGTCCCCTTTTATAAGAGTGGACATGAACACTCTTGGAAGTTATTTAGAAATTATCCAAAAGAATCCAAAATGATAATGTAATTCACATTAAAAAAGCTTACAAATGACATCAGGTTATTTTTTACAAAATTATATGGTGGAAATATTTCCCTCCAAAAATATCATGGCATGTTGGTAAGTCATCTATAACCCATATCTTCTTAGTTTAACTCCCCGGTAAAACAATATTAACCTTATCAACGGTAATTGATTTTTTTACTTTTTTCAATATGAAATTTTTTCAAAAATTATGTTCAATTTATTACATAAAAATTATATTTTTATTATTAAAAGCAATGAATCAATTATTCAAAAATAAATTAAAGAAATTTATATAATCCAATTAAAAACTATACCTGTATATTCCATGAAAAAGTATATTTTCAAAGTGAAAATTCTCATAAGTGTGGAAGTTTTTAATATCAAAATTCAATAAAAAATTTATTCCAATGACATAAATTTTATATATCATTATATAAATTATCTATTTATACTATTAATTTTTTTAATGAAATATAACTATTTATAAAATTTAAATGAAATGAAACTTTTCAAATACTAATAATTATTTTTTACTATTTATCAAAAAATAAAGCATTCCATAAAAATATAAAATCCTATACCTATGATAATTTTGATTTTATGATTTCAAATATGATGTTAATTTAATGATATAAATTTTATAAAATTGGTAAAATTTAATTTTATATTATGTGTGAAATTCCTGACAAAACCACTTTTTAGAAAAAATCAGTTTTTTAGAAAACATTTGTTTTTTTTCTATTAAATGAATCTTATAGTATTTATAGTAAATTGATAACCAATTAATTTTTTACATGTATAAAACATATAATATAAATTATATAATTATTAATATTCATAAACACCAATTTAATTACTATGTTATAACTGTATACAATATTATGAATCATTTAGACTCGGGGTTGCATGTCCCATAAGATATCGAAGTGATTCAATTTAATGAAATATATTTTTGGGTGATTTAAGCTTATTTTTTCATGTTTAATACAATATAAAATATTATTTTGTGATTTTATAATTTTTGGCTGTTATAAGAAAAATACTAAAAGGAATATATTTTCAATTCTATAATTCTCAAAACATGACATGTTTGTTTTATTAATATATCATTTTTTAGTTCATATAGATCAATGTAAGGATTACATCATGAACATGAGGAAAGTGGATAAAATTAAATTCATGGAATATGAGTTATTTATGATGGTTCATTCCAATAAATCTTTTTTCGGAACTATTCACATTAATATACAGAGTGAATTCCTAGAAATGAAAAATTAGGATGATGAACCCCTTTCTACCAATAATATAAATATAATGAGACATAAACGGTATACCAATGTTTTTATCATTCTCTATAAGATAAAAATAAAAAATTTCATTATTTCTCAAATTTATATCTTCAACGATCATTAGATATAAAGTTTATTATCAGTTGTGACTAAATTCTTTTTTTGGACATCAATTTAGAAATTGAAATTGGAGAATCACCATTTTTCATGGTTTTTGGGAGAGGATGTTGATAATGATATTTTATAGATAATAATATGATGAATTCTATGAGAGAATGAATATTTGACATCATCAATACCCAAAATATTAGATGAATTATAATGGGAATTATATCAATGTTATAAATTATTGCTTCAATTGTAAAAGAGAAGGATAACCATCTTCTGAATAACATAAGAATATAAATATGGAATATAATTAAGTGGTTAGAAGGAATTATAATTATAACGGACCACTAAATATCTATTACTTCAATTTTTAGGTGAATGAAATTTATTAAAAAATGTTAAATAATTCAAGGTATAATGATGAAAATCAACACAAAAAACATGTAAACCTATGTGAGAGTGTTAAAAAAAATGAAATAAAAAATAGAAGTAGGTCAATTTTTTTAAAAGGTTCATTCATAATATAGTCATGAATTTCAAATTACTTTCCGAATTCTAGTTTGATCCACCCTATCAAATTTTGAATATTTTCTATGATAATAAATTCAAAACCCTAATGGATTGGTATTGAATTATTGTTAAATGATCCTAGTGGTATGATATTTTCATCCATAGTTTATAACCCCTCTATGGTTTATGTGTTTTGGACTATGATGAAAAACAATATTTTATTCTCCCTTTAGATATATTTTTATTATTTTTAGCCAATATTATCTCTCTCAATAGAGATCCCATAATAATTTATGGACTAGGATGATATATTTCATTTTATAAATTAATCTATTATATTTTATCCATATAAATATGATTATGAACTACCTATGTAAGTTAATTCACTTTAAAAGAAATTTATTCCTAAAAATAAATTATATATACCTAAACATCTTGGGGATACACAATATTGATGATATGTCTATTGAGTAGGAATATGATGATATATTTTTTGGGGCGATTCATGTTCTTCTGATAGATCAGGTGATATAATTTCTAGAAAAAATCAGACCAATTATTATGTTTATATGAAATTAGGTTTGTTTAATTTATAGTAATTGATGGAAATATACAAGGAGAGTCTAGATATTTCATTCTTATGTATGATTGGATGAACATGTGGTGATCAAGTACCCTTTTTTTGTGTATAAATATTGTTCAATGTGTTGTTTCATTTATTTTATTTAAAATAACATTACCATGATGAAAAAAATAATCTCCTTCAACATATTAATGAGTTATTAAATGAATTATGTGGAGATCATTACATCTCTGTTTTTGTAAATTGATTTACATATATTCAAAAAAGTGTAATGATATATTATATTTTCAAGAACTCATTATGTACAAGACATAAACAATAAAAATTTATAGTTATTTCATTTAGATATCTAAATTATAATATTTTATTAAAAAATATAATGAATAGTGTCATTATAGAGTTCATTAATCAATTTTTAAGACTTTATTCAATATATTCAAATATATTAAAACTAAAAAGAAGAAAATAATGATTATTTTATTATTGTGGTATATACAATGAGAAAGGAGAAATTGTAAAAGATATCATGTTTGAATTATCGTTATAAAAATTACAATTCTTGGGTGTTGTGATCACTATAAATGGATATCTATGGGTCTTTAAATGATGGAAATGACTTGGAAATGGTCCATAATAAACTCAATAATCCAAATCCATAGTTATCTTAGATTCGTTCGATACTATTGATGAAATGTGATAAATTTCCAACAAATTTGAATTAAAATAAATAAAAAAATCAAAAGGGTGACATGTTCCATTGGATAAATTAATGTCATGAAAATTTCATGGAGATCATGTGAATTATGTCCACTATGCCTATAATCGTACTATTGTATAGAGGATAAGGATTTCTGAAACACAATCATGTATCAAGGAATGGATTAGGGTTTATTCCCATAAATAATTATAAGGAAAAATAGAATTCCTCATGGAAATAAATAATACAAGGAAAACATTAACGATACTTGTTTTTTATCTACAAGATATAAAATTTAAATTATATTTATAGATAACACACACACACACATATATATTTATAATTTCATGTATATTCATTCTATGTTTGAATAAATTATATATTTTAGCATAAGTAATTGGAGATGTTCTACATGAGATGAATGTATTTCATCGACCACTAGGATTTCTAAATACATTAAACCCCAAGTATGGTGAATAGGGTTTTCAGTGGTCTGAGTTGGTAGGATCATGATACCCTATCTATGATGATGATAAAAGAGTACCCAAGCCAATGGATTTACAAAGGAGGGATCTTGAGATAATAATAAAAAGGGAGAAATTCTATCTTTCCCAAATGAATCCAGAATAATAAATATATGTGATAATAAAATAATAATATAAAGAGGATATTGATGTATATAACAAAGTAATGAATATTATTAAGTTTAACCAGTGTAATTACTTAGGTATATCATTACATGAAAAAATAGTTTTCCCTTCAAAATTAGTATTGAATAATCAAATATTTTATTACACACATTGCTCATAATTTGTGACGTATCATGGAAGCCTATTGATGTATAAAGATGTGAAGAATTGTTTCTTATGTAGATTATAGAGCTTGTATCATGATGATTCATTTTAAAAATTTTTTATAACAAATAAAATATGTATAATGGGATGATAAAACTATTTCACATAACTATATTGAAATGGAAAAAAATCACTATAGATTTTATTGATGGTATTATGAATAATTTTAAAGGCCAAAATTTAATTTTTTTATATTTTATATCCATATAAAGTCAACATAAGTTATTTTAATTCAAGATAATTTCACATTTTCAATTTATGATATATCATATTAGATATAAGATTTACCTTGATGTACTTGTGAAATAATCTATAAGAATTGTATATGATATTGAGATTTAAAAATAATTAATATCATTATAAGGATAATAAATATGGAAAGACTATTCTAAATTTAAATAATATGTTAGGATAAAATTTAGTGAATTTCTATGGAGTTTTGGATCAAAACCATTCCTATAAGACTTCTCATATAGAAAATATTACCATTCTAGAATTTTAATCGCTCTATTTAAAGATCCGTATATAGATATGTGGATAACTATAACATATTGTAATAGATTTTGACTGTATAAGGTTATAACACTAAATCCTATACATGAAATCTTATAGAATATTATAACTACTCCATGGTATATTACAACTACAAAATACAATCATAAGATATATGACAAAAATAATTTGAGTTATTTGGTGATCAGAGACTATGATAATATATTCCATTGAATATCACCATGGAAGATGATTATTAGATTCAAAGATAATTTACATTTAAGCCTGATATTCAATTTACCATTCAAAATATCAAACTATTTTGGTATAGTAACTTTTCATCTTTCAATTATACAAAACCAATCCAAATAACCTAATGTAATTAATGTATCTCAGTAGAGGGAGTACACAACTAGTCCATCTAAGTTTCCGTAAAGAGATGTTTTACTGATGAAATGTGATATATTTTATTAGGTTTAACTAGTATAAATATATAATCATAGATATGATGTACATAAAAACAATACCACACAACTATTTATAATTATTTAGGAAGAATTATGAATTTGTGAAAGATATGTGGGAACCTGATTATGTAAAGATGTGAATATACCATAATTGTATTATCATAATAATGAATAAAAAAATAATATTCTCTATGTAGGGTATAACATAACACTACATAATTTATTATTTATTTTCCATTAAATAATTTTTTTGTTCCTAATAGATCATGTATATTCAAAATTAAGGTAAAGAGAAAAATTTATTAATATATTAGAATACAACTATACCAAATGGAATAAATTATGTGATATATATATGATTAAAATTTATGAATATTATAAATAGAGTAGGACCATAATAAAATAATTTTAAAATGGTATTAAATTCTACTAATTCACATGGTAAAATATCATCATTTCTAATGAATATATTTTTATAAATTAACTATATTTGTTAAATATATAAATTTTATTGATTCATATAAATAAAGTTTGATGATAAAATGTAATAATTTATTAGTAAATTAAATTATTAATATCCATGAAATCATAAGGTATCTATAAGGAAAACTATTTTAATTATTCATGAGTAAAAAATATTACTATTTTTTTGTATGTTTTCATTTTAAAGAAAATTGATCCATCATTGAAATACAAAATTTAATACAATTGAATTTTAAAATATATATTTAAATGAAAAAAATCGTTTTTTTAATATTGTTAAAGGTAAAATTATGTAATGTTAATAAAATATTTTACAATTAATTTTTTAATTGTGTTTTTTTTCCATTTGGATAAGTTAAAATGAACACTATTAATGATTGACTATAAAAAACTATTTCTCTATATATAATGTATAACAATTGATTTTCACAAACCACTATTCAATTAAATTATTATTTTCCTAATAATGAACTATATTGGAACAACCTAAGGTTCTTCTAAAGGGGATGCTCATAAGACACATAATTTTTATTATAACTAATATAGATTATCTAATACACTTACAACTTATATATAAATATAAAATGATGGTTTTGAACTTACAGTTATCTAAATTGATAATATATTAATTCATTTAATATTAAAATTATTATATAATAATTTAAACATAATTAATGATTGAAAATATTATTTGTAAGTAATTAGGATTTATATAACTTATCAAAAATAATCTCAATATTTTATTCAATGAGGTGATCAAAATCTATATCATGTCACCATATTCTTTAGACTTTTGGTATACCATAATGAGACCTCTATATATATGGAAATATTCATCTAAAATTCATGTATGAATCCTCTTCACTGACCACCACTACTTCTGACATGTTCCATCATATTAATGAAAAAGACCGTGAAGGGAAGGAGAAATGAAGAAGATAAAGATAAACTCGATAGTGGAGAAAATGGAGTGACTAATCACTATAATTTATTAAACCACCACCAAAATTACATGAATTTAATAAATAGATTTAAATTATTTTCTAATTAAACTCAATAAAAACCAAATTACACCCCTTTAACAAATTCATAGGTTAAATCCTGATTTTGATAAAGCTAAAAGGGAACTTGGTGGGAGAACACATAAATGAAAATAAAGAGGATAATGAGAGGAATAATAACTAATATGTTTAAAAATATTTAGAATAATATTATAAAAGAGTAAAACCCTAAAAATATTTTTAAAATTACCAACTAAAATATCCAATCTCATCAAATGGATGTGATGTATATATTTAATGGGAGGTGGGTGATCATTTTCCTTCTAAAATCTATTATACAGAAGTTATTTCATGTAGGTCTAACAAATAAAAATTTTTAAAAATTTTATTCATAAATTTATTCCCCATTTCCTTTCAAATTAATGAATAATATAAGAGATTTATTTTTCTCTTAATTATGGTTTTATGGCTGAATAATTAATGAATTCTTTTCTCGTAGGGAAGTCTATTCATATTCCCATACTCAAAATTCCCATGAATTTATGACCATACCTGAGGAGAAATTTCACATGTCCCTACTTAAGGAAGTTATTACCAAGACACTTTTATATATCCATGTAACATTTGATCAAAATTTGGTTTATTACTTTTGATTTGTTGGCCCATAATTTAAATTGAACCATTTTCTTCACAAATTAATGGGTCATATTATGAGATGGTTTTTGACCTCAGGATGATACATTTTTCTTTATATTCGGTTGAATGAAATTAATAACAACATGTTTTTAAGCCTCCCAAAATTTAATTTCACAATTTAAAAAAGTTTATAATTTTATTGGATGAATTAAAAATGTAATGAAAAAAGCTATAAAATCCAAATTATTCCATTTTACAAATTAACCATAAATTACTACTAAAACCTCAAAACTTTTCATTTTATCATAAAATAATACTCTAATATGATTGAAATAGTGAAATAAGTTATAAAATAATGAAAATATTATCATCATCACTTCCTAACACTTAACCATTTCACTATAGTGAAATTATCAACTATCTGATTAAAAATCAACATAAGATTAAAAAATGAGAAAATATAAACGATCATTTCTAGAAAAAATTTACAACATGTATCTTATATGAAATAAAATTAAAATTAATCTTAATCCCTTAAATTAAATTTTATTTAATCTCAAAAATCCATCCCTGACCTAATCACACCTACAACACATTAATTTTTTTTTTACTCTCCACTGATGATAGATTAAATATGGAGTTATTCTCATACTTGGAAACTACAAGTATAACCATAGGTACATGAAATTTATCATTATTTAACATTAAATTACATGAATTATTTTTAATCTTGGTGTAATTTTATAGTTTATATCTATTGATAAGAGTTTTTGGTTTGAATCGTTGAAAAATTATAGTATGAAAAGAGGAGGTTAAACTCATAAGTACAATGATTGAGTCTCCAGGTGAAAACCCATGAAATATTTCAATCAATTCCCCATAAAATTGTGAAACACAACACCACCACACTTCTTTACATTGTACATTATTCTTTTTGTTTTTATAATGAATTATTCCCTCCAAAATTTCACATTTTCTGATTGTTTTTTAAATTTTTCATGGAGGATATGATGAAAATTGAATATAATGAATTAACCAAAAGTTAGGCCCTAAATTCCTATGATGAAAGAAATTGTAAATTTAATAACATTGAATAAATAATTATTATAGCTATTTTTTTCAATATTTTTTTCTTTTTTATTCTATATTTATTTTATAGAGAATTAAATGATACAAATAAAGGATAATAAAATGATGAATCATGAATTATTCACCATCTATTCACTCAACAATATGATGAAACACACTTAACACCACCCAAAAGATAATCAAATTCCAATGAACATAGACTAACATACATTTCCCTACACTCTAACATTATATATTAATAGAAACAAATTATTAATGAGGGAAGGTAATGAAATATCAACATATAATGTGGTTCAAAAATAAATAGAAAGAAATAGATTAAAAGGAATAATATATGAAAAATGTAAAGGTATAAATCATTGAAAAACTATACAATGTAAATAAACACCCAAATCATTTGAAAATATATTCCATGAAGTCCCAATATTTTAAAATAAAAATCAGAAGTTATGCTGCTCAAATAAAATCCAAGTTTCTAACAAAAGGTTTGGTTACAATGAAGAATGTGTCAAAAATTATTATCAATGAAATATTGGATTGGAAATATATTTCTTGGTAGTGTTCATGGGAATGTATTTAAAAAATCATTCCAAATAAAAAAAATGATTGAAGATGAAATTAATGGAAAATTATTCCATATCAATAATTTAGAACCTGTTTTGTAAAACACCAAAGAAAAACTCTCTATAACAATTGACCATTGAAGATTTATATGGTTATTCATTTATGATTGATGTTTCAAAAAAATTGGAAAAAATAAAAATCATTAAAAAATATATATTAAGGTTAAAACTTCCCCCAAACCTATATTTATTTACCCCTTATTTCACCTCAAAAAATTAAAAATATAGTAAAAAAAGTAGAGATAAGGATAAAAACAACCATAATTGATTTTCTTATCTAATCTTTGAGTTATTATAATAAATTATACCAAATTATACCTATAAATAAATAATAACACATGACATGATAAAAATAAAGAATAGGAAAGCTAATGGGAGAAGAGGATATGTCACAGTTTGGACCCCTATGTGGGTACTTGGTTTTTATTATCGTTAATCAGAATTTTGCAATGGGTTATACCTAATATAAATATGGGTGTGATACAAATCTCATAACCCAATAAATATTTTTTCTCTGAATGACCATGAATTTATTATAAGAGTGGGGAACCATTATGAAAAAATTACCTCATCCTCCAGAATAGACGAAAGAGTGAATATGAGGTGTATATGGGTGAGGGAAAAGAATATAGGGGTGATTACTATTTTCTTTATCTATAAAAGTGATGTAAAATGGTAAATATAAAAGTATAATAATATGTATATTCACATTAGATTTTATTTTAGAAAATGATTCCATTTTTTTTTCTTTTTGGTGACATTATCCACTTATTTACCAGTGTACAACTCAATATGCTCTTCCATTTTCTCTGAATGACAAGAAACTTCTTTGTTTTCATCAACCAATGTTTTTATTACTCTTACTATTATTATAAATTAGAATAAGGGATATCAGTTTTGAATTAAAAATTAATAATATTGGAATAAATACAATACTCAAAAATGTTATTTCCCATAAAACATTCATATTAGAACTATTTTTTCCTTATATAGGGATTATGGGAAATTATTTTTTGGATATAGAATTATGTAATCTAGTATTGATAAAAAATATCTAATTTTCCTTAAAATTTATATAGAATAGAAACTTCATTCTCTTCATCTAGTCATATTTATCATTCCATTTAATGAACATTAACTTCTTCAAATGTGAGGATCATCAATGCTATATTATTATTTTATTCTTTGAGAATATTGAAATTATCTTTAATTACTATATAATTTTATTTAATTTGATGTTTATTTTGTTTCATTTTAATATTCAAGGAATCATTCATTCATTGATCACCAAAAAAGTAATTATTGGGCCAATAATTAATGTAATCACCATAAAAATACATCACAACTAATTAAATGAATTATATACAATAATGTTATTTTTTTTAAAATTGAAAATTTGGATTTTTTATGAATAACATTTTTCATAAGAATATTTCCTCCCCAAAACAATTCCAAATTGGTAAAATATATTTTTCAAGAACAACTATTAAA
Organism: Viscum album; assembly: GCA_963277665.1. Taxonomy (NCBI): domain Eukaryota; kingdom Viridiplantae; phylum Streptophyta; class Magnoliopsida; order Santalales; family Viscaceae; genus Viscum; species Viscum album. The sequence continues at coordinate 42,403,483 of OY728140.1, read as the reverse complement.
TACAGTTCTTATTTTCCTAAGAATATACCACTGAGACATAACATATGATCTATCTCAAGGAGGTTAATCACTATAAATAGAATTTATATTATCACTATTATATTTTAACTAATATACATCTAAACTATATAATAATATATAATGGGGTATTTTTTATGGACCTAAACATAAGTATTGCACAATTTAGTGTCCTTGAAAGTGAATTAACTTTCTTACAGCCTTGAGGATCTTTTTGGTTTAGAGTTTTAGAGAATTAGGTCATTACTAATATATAAAAAGTCATATATTACAATGTATATAGTTTAACTCAAAATCCAATTTTATTACAATATGAAACATTTTAAAAAAATCGGGATTACTTTCCAGGAAAAATCTTCACAAATTTAAATTTCACTTCTTATTTTCCTTTACTGATCATTTATGTAATAGCTCAGACCTCCTTAGTCCATTAATTTCTGAAAATATGGTGTTTGAGGTGTTCTGGGAGGCAACAGTGGCTCATTTCAAGAGTTTTTCAAAAATACAATTTTTCCAATGGCGAGTCAGGACCAATAGGTCTTTAGAGGTAAGTTGCTCTAATGACTCACAATGATAAATCATGATGTATGAGTCGGGACTAGTGAGTCAGAACTAGTGAGTTAGAATGTTGACTTGCAAAGGTGAGTGGTTAACTATAGGTCATGATGTAAGGTTTCTATCGGTGACACATCCACTAGTGAATCATATACTGGAGACTCATCCACTGGTGAATCATCCACCGGTGACTCATCCACCATTGAATCATCTACTAGTGACTCATCCACCGATGAATCATTCTCAAAAGTTTTTCAAAATTCCAAATTTCTCAAGTTTTCTAGTTTGCTACAATTTTCCCCCTTTAACGTTTTATTGATGTGAAATAAGTTAAATACCATACTTAATGGTTTTTGGGGATGTTTCAAATTTTTTTTGTCTTCTAAAAATATGATGCTTCCTTTGAATCCCAAACCTCATGGTCTAGATCAAGATCTGGATTTAATGGTATTTAAAAACCATTTATCTCCTTGATATAGTATCTAGCCTTTCTAAATCCGAGATCCTTTCTTCCAATTTCCATTTTCCTTTTCTCTTCATGATACCATATATTCCAAACAATTATCTTCCTAGAGGATTCATATGTTGTGTTTTATCCTTTGGATCATGTTTTCCCTGTAGGTTCTTCCCACTACATGTGTGCCCCTTGTCTTGGTGTAATAAAGAGGTGATAATCGTCTATTCATCAATATAGGGATTCCATAATTAATATTTTAATTTTTTATCATGTAGGGTGGGTGTATGAATATCTTCCTTTTTAGGATAGTATAATACCAAATAAATAAATATAATTTAATCGGGTTTAAGATCAACATGCAGGGCTGGTGGAATGTGACTTATGTTCTAATCTGTTATATGTTGATATTGCGATTTTTATGGGCTATATGCCTACTAAAAATCATGGTCATTGGTGGTATTTGTGTGCTCACCTGTGATGTCTTGTGAATACTTGTTTATAGTTATCTTTTGAATGACTGTATATATATAAAATTGATTAACCATGTATATTCGGTTAATTAAATTAATTTCCAAGGATCTTATGGCATATGTGATCATGACATCAATTTTCAAGAAGTGAAATTAAAAAATATCCCCATTTAAAAAATAAATAAGTTATGTTGATGGGTGTGGTGTGGTTATACAATGGGGCTATCAATAAGGGTTGTGGATTGTTGTATTGCTGGATGTGATGGGGTTATGTAGAGGGGTTACTAGGAACGGTTGTGATGAGATGTTTGGTGTGTTTGGCTGTGAGTTGGGGGTTTATTTGTTGAGAGGATGGATTAGGTTGAATGAATTTGAATAATGATGTTGGAAATGGTTGTTATGGGTAATGTTTTCAGAGTTTCTACATGATTATCATGCCCATAGATTCACTCAGTGTCTCAAGATCATTGTTTTGTTATTCCATGAATAGGTGTTAAACGAAGCGGAAATATTAAGTGGGATAATTTACCATGGTTCTTATTCCTCTGGGTGACTTTTTCTATGTGTCTTGTTTTGTGATGTACTTTTTAGTTTCCCATACAGTGATGAAATGAATAAAATAATTGTTAATAAAGAATGAGAATTTGTTAAATGAATTGGTTGGGTATGATATGAGTTTGTGGACCAGGTGTCTGCAGGTTGGATGTGATGTGGTTGTGGGGCCCAGGTGTGTATGGGTAGGATGTGATGAGATTATTTTTCCCAGGTGATGGGACTAGCTGTGAGGCCCAATTTTGTGTATATAGGATTTGATGTGGTTCTATTGAAATATGTGAGAGCGTGAGGATGTGTTTTGTTATGGTATGAGAGCGACTAATCAGTGGGGAAGTGGTGTAGGGTAACCTATCATCGATGTGATTACTATATTACTTTACTTGATTGTGTTATTTGGTTAGTTTGAGTTGGTGTGGTTGGGGTGGCCAGTATGAATTGCTATGTGCTATCGGTTTATGCAATTTTCTCACAAGGTAATTAGTATGATTCTTCCACTAGTTTTATAAGAAAATTTTGTTTTTACTTACTGTGTATACTTATATGCTGACCCTTTGTAAATAAAATTTCTTTCAGGATTCTAGGAGGACTATGTGGACCATGAAAATTATTACTAGCTAAGACTTTGGGACAGTTTTTGTATTGATGCTCAATCTTATTTTTGGTACTTACTTTGGAGGCTCTTGTTTTGTATCATTTATATTTTAAACTTTCATGTTGGATGGTTTTGGATTTCTTATATATATATATATTGGGGTTGTTTTGGGATAAACCATCGTATCTCTTGATTATGTTTTCATATAAAGGGTAATGCCTCCCATATTGTGAGATATTTTTACCCTTGGTGTTAGTCTCTAGCCCGAGGCCTACTGGATGCGGGACATTATGGTAATTATCAATATTCATTCACTACCATCTCAGGAGGGGAATCTTTGGAGGGAGGGGGTCATGATAGAATGGTATCAGAGGTGATGATTAGGAGATAGGATGGAGTTTAGAGTTATGAACAATAATGATTGCAGGGGTTAGTAGAGAAATAGTGTTATGTGATCTTGGTGCATGATATAGGACATGTAAGATGGGCTAGGACACAAGATTTTAGAGCACCCTGTAATATATAAAACAATACTTCTCTTTTTTACACACATAAACATTATTTATTGCATAAAATTGCACATAAGAAAACTCTGAGGATTGAGGGGTCTTGTGTCTTGGGAAATTACAGACATTACATGAAAACATAAGACATAAAAAAATATTTATTGAAAACTTCATTTACATGACGACACACATTCCTTCGTACTTAGCATTGCATGGGATAACCCGAGGACATGCATAAGAAAAGGGTGAGCTATAAAGCCTAGTAAGGGAGTAATCAAGGCATAATATGAAGAATATAGTACCTGTTAGGAAATAGGCATATCAATGGATCAAAAGACAAACATGAACATAAAGGCATGATATAGCATGATTATCATAACATTGAAATATGACATCAACATTTAACATGATATTAGCATGAGCCAAGGCTTATTGCACATGGAGCATAAGTAAACCCTCATTAAACTTTAATTGGCATGAGTAAACCCTAATTTCACTTGAATTAGCATGAGTAAACCCTCATTTCACTTGAATTATCATGAGTAAACCCTCATTTCACTTGACGTATCACGATCCTAATATTTACCCAATGCATTGGAGTGATATCCGGGCATACCCTTCTCAATCATTTCATTTCATACATAAGTGCGCCACATAGGTCATACAACATGGATTCATTAAATATCATCATTTATTACATGATAAAAAAATGTGGAACTTATACATGAAACTCTATAATCAATAAGTAAATGTGCATAAATGTAAACACGCTTGATAGATAAATGGGCATGGTATTCACTACACAATGACTTTGGCTTGGAGAATCATGATGCAATTTTGGCAGCATAACAACGTGACATAAGAATTAATAAAAATAGATGACGATAGAGAAAGGGGTATCTCATTATATGTACATGAAATGTACAGTAAGGGGGTCATATAGATACATGTACCAACATTTGTAATGGAATTTATATTCATAATATTAAATAATTGCATTAATGTAAATGAGAAGAGAGAAATTCCTTACATAATTTTGGCATGGTAACGGGTGTGAATGTGAGGCATTAATGAGAGATAAAGAGGTCCCTAATAATTCGAAAATAAATAGGTAAGTGTGGGGGAGTTGGTAAATAATACCCCAACATTTTTAATTGAAAAAATGGTATAACAACATAAATAAATTTGGACAAAAATAAGAAAGGAAGAAATCCATTACTTGGAAGTGTGACCCCAAATGCTTGGGAGGGGATTGAAGGAGGATTCTTTGGAGATTGAGGTACCTTAGGAGGATTATAGAGAGATTAGGGAAGAGGTTGGTTGATCTCCAAAGGCTTTGAGTGAAGAGGAAGTGGGAGCTTGAGTGGGTTTGTATAGGAAAAGAGAGGGAATTCATTATTATTTAGGTTTTGGACACCACACATTAAACTAATCAAATCCACAAAAAACCCATGGTTTTTACACATTTTTGTTTCCAAAAGGGAGTGGAAAACATTTTTTATAAGGAAAATGGCTGAAATTCATAAAATATTTGGCTTTCTTATGTGGAGGTGAGTCACACTCTCAAAGAAATCATTTTAAAAGTTTAAATGTTTTATAAGTCTTGGAGGGTCCTCTAAGGCACCATAAAATTTATCAAACAAATATAAAATCAAATTATTTTTAAGGTAAAACCTATATTTTTCTAAAATACCATTTATATTATTTTATTACACCACTATTGGGTCATTATGATGTCATAAAACACATTATATAATTAAACGATATTTATTTTTTACCCAAAAATTCGACTATCTTAGAAAATTATGAAAAATTAACCATTAGATAATTTTGACATACTTAATACAAAGAATGATATTAATTTTATTTAAATAATTTTCAAAATATTTTAATTTTTACTTTTAAAATAAAAACCAACATTTATCGAAAAGTCATGGGTTTTGAAAAAAAATAGCTTTCAAACATTAATAAAAAGTACAATTATATTCATAAAAATTATACGATCATTTATATTTAAAAAAAAATTAATTTCTTAATAATATTTTTTTAAAATATTATTTAATTCAAAAATCCATTAATTCATCAAAATTGATTTCTTAATTGAACATTAACTAAAAAAAATACTATTTGTGCTTTAAAAAATATTTACAAAGTAACAATAATAAAATGAATGTATATTATTTATTCTGTACAAAATAATACACATAATCATAGTGATAGGATCTTGTTAAATATCCCCTTATAAAACTAGCATATGACCTAAGGGTAAGGTGTGTAATGGGGACAAACTCTTGGGGTGGCTCTGATAACATTTCTTGGGTGGTAATCTCTACCAACTTACACTTCTCCCATAGGTATTTCCATTCAAACTTAATGTGTTTAATATCAGCTTGGGATTGGTCAAGAGTGAAGCCTAGTGATGCTAACTTCTTTCTAAACTCCGAAAAAATGGGCTTCTAATGGAGAAATTCTCCTGGATGGGGCTACCACTTCCTTTGTATGAGTAAATTGGATTGTTAAAGACCTAAATTTATATTAATCATGTGATCATTGTTCATTGACTATATTAGCAACAATAAAAATTCTCAATGGTATTTTAAAATCCAAAAACATAAAACCAAGGAAGTTTATATATTTTATATTACCATTTTACATAATAATACATTTAATTAGATAAATAGGAATTTTTATTAATAAAAGTTTGGGTCGTTAAAATCCTCCCCCCTTAAAAAATTTCACCATAGAAATATCCTTTTCCCACACTAAAATTGATGTGGGTAACTCCAACTCATCACTTACTCCGATTCCCACATTCCTTCTTCAAACTTTTGGTTTCACCACAACACCTTGATGAGGGGATTTGTATTATTTTGTAAAACTTTTTCCCTATGATCTAAGATCTTCGTCGGATTCTATTCATAAGAGAGGTCATTATCCAATGGTACCACCTCTGGATTAAGTACATGTGATGGGTCAGGTATGTACTTTCTCAAGAGTGATACATGGAATACATCATGTACTTGAGATATGTTCGGTGGGAATAATAGTCAATAGACCAATGCTCCAATGCGATCAAGGATCTCAAAAGGGCCGATGTACCTTGGACTAAGCTTTCCATTCTTCCAAAATATCATAACACTCATCCACATTGATATGTGGAGGAATGACATGTATCCAAAATCAAACTCTAGGTCTCGTTGATGATTATCAATATAGCTCTTTTGTTGACTGTGAGAATCTTTAATGTTCTGTTGAAAGGTCTTAAACTTCTACACAATTTCTTCAACCATTTCTAGACCTAGGCGTTTTCACTCCCTAACTTCATCACAACATGTCGGTGTTCTGCACCTCTTCTCAAAAAGGGCTTCATAAGGAGGTATTTGGATGCTTGAGTGGAAACTATTATTGTAAGAGAACTCAACCAGATTAAGATGTTGATCCCATCCTCCTTTGAATTCCATCAAGAATTCTCTCAACATGTCCTCATGGTTTTGGATAGTCTTCTCAGATTGGCCATCGGTTTAGGGATGATAACCCGTACTGAAGTTCAGATCAATATTCAGAGATTTTTAGATACTCTTATAGAATATAGAGGTGAATCTTAGATATCGATAAAATATAATATATAGTGTAACTCCATGTATCCTTAACACTTCTCTGATGTATATCCATGCCAGTTGGTCCAATGAGAAATCCTCTTTAATTTTAATTATGTGTGCAGTATTTTTAAGATGATCCACAACAACCCAGATAGCATTGTTTACTTCAGATGTCTTTGGAAGTCTAGTGACAAAGTCCATGGTGATGTTCTACAATTTCCACATTGGTATAAGTAATGGTTTCATCATCCCCTTTTACTTATTCCTCTCAGCCTTCAGTTGCTAGCATACCATGCACTTTGATGTGTACTCAGCGATCTCCTTCTTCATGTTATCCCACCAATAATGACCTCAGAGATCTCAATACATATTTTTTTTCCTGGGTGAATAGATAAATTCGAACTATGTGCATAATGGAAAATTTCATTCTTGAATTTGTTTTGATAGAACACATTGTCTTGTCTCAAATCCCCCAATTCCTTTTTCATTAACATTTAACTACGAAGATTTCCCTTTTTTGATAGTTTCCACATTCTTCAGAATTCCCACATCACCCTTTTAAGCATCCTTTAACCTTTCTAAAAGATAAGGTTGATCAATAATTTGTGAAAGGATTGATGATGTTCCCTTATTTATTATTCCTATGTCCATCTTCATAAAATATATGAATTTTGGATCCTTTTCAATTCTCATCATTGATAGAATCGATGGGTCCTTTCAACTTAGAGAATATAACACCTTGTTCATTTTCCCTAGGTGGTAATGGATTGAGAAATCATAGTCTTTGATCAAATATAACCATCTTCATTGTCACATGTTAAACTATTTATGTGTGAATATATACTTGAGGCTTTTGTGATTTGTATATATTTCACAGTTCTCCCCAAAGAGGCTATTCCACAAAATTTTCAAAGCGATGATTACTACAACCAACTAAAAATCATTATTTGGATAGTTTTACTCATGAAATTTCAATTTTCTTGAAGAATAGGCAATAACTTTGTCATTTTTCATCAACACACAACCCAATCCCTTCTTCAAAGAATCACTAAATACCACAAGAAGTTCTCCACATATGGGTAATGTGAGCACGAGCGCAGTGATAAGACTCCTTTTAAACTCCATGAATCTCACTTAACATTCATCACTCAAAGAAAACATGAAAACCTTTCGATTTATCTGGGTAAGAGAGTTTGATAATCATGATAAATTTCTCAAATATCGGCCATAATATCCAGCTAAACCCAAGAAGCTACGGATATCCATCATCGATGTTGGCCTCTACCATCCCTCAATTATATCTGCCTTGGAGGGATCTAAAGATATCCCATTACTTGTGATTATAAGACCCAAGAATGAAACTTCCTTTAACTAGAACTCATACTTTATGTAATTTTCATAGAGCTTATCCTTTCACAATGTCTATAGTATAGTTCTTAGATGCTCCTCGTGCTCCTTCTTGGTTTTGGAGTATATTAGAATATCATCTATAAAGACTACCAAAAATAAGTTGATATAATCTATAAAGACTATATTCATCAATTACATGATTATTTCTATAGCATTAGTGATCTCGAAAGGTGTTACTATGAATTCATAGTGCTTGTATCTTGTATGAAAAGAAACCTTAGGGACATCCTCTTTCACCCTTACTTGGTAATATCCTGACTACAAATCCACCTTGAAGAAGTATTGTGCTCCATGTATCTGATCAAACAAGTCATCAATTTGTGGAATAGGATACATATTATTTATCATGATTTTGTTGAGATCTTGATAATCAATGCAAAGGTGCATGGACCCATCCTTCTTCTTGACGAAGAGGATTGCTGCACCCCATGGTGAAGCACCTGGGCGTATAAACCCTTTATCTAGATTCTAATTTAGTTGTTTCTTAATCTCCTCAAGCTCCATAATAACCATTTTATATAGAGTCTTGGATATTGGAAATTCCCCAGGTATAAGATCAATTAAGAATTCAACATCTCTTCTAGGAGGAAGACAATGCAATTCTTTGGGAAACACTTCAGTGAATTCCCTCACAATAGGCATGCATTCATAGATGGTTTCTTTCTTAGACTCAATCATCTAAGCAAGATATGCATGCTCAAAGGGTAGTAACATCCACACTTGAGATGATGATGCTAAATAAGATTCATCCTCCTCCTTGCACTTGTACAAAATCGCGGGTCGATTCTCCATATAGAGAGTTATTTCTATCTCACAACAATTTATGTTGTCTCTATATAGGTAAATCTAATCCATGCCAATAATTTCATAAAATTACACCAAAGGAGGTATGATGAGGTGTACTGGGATTTTCAATCCAAAAATTGTGATAGGGGAGGAGTTATATTCACGAGTTTCCATGATTTCCGCACTTTCTGTTCTCACTGACATATTTACTTCCATGATTTTTGGTGATGTTGGGATTGTTATACTAAAATTTTGGGATATACAAGAATGCATAGAACCAGAATCAAAAAGTATGTTTACTATTCTTGAATGAATAACTAACATACCTTTCACCACTTTTTTTTTAGGGTTCACTTTGATGGTAGTTATGGGACAAGCTCTCCCTTTCTACCTTGGAGGTTTTTGGTTACCTCCAAAAACCCTTGTCTTAGGGAACTAGTTTGAAAACTGCCCTGGTTCTTTGTATTATAAGTAATGAAAAACACTTTGAGGGTCGAACGGAGCGTTCCTATCCTCTGTTATTGCTGTATATTTTTCTTGTCGACAGTTAATTACCAGGTTCCCTTCTCTTCCACACCTAAATCATTTCTCATCCCCTTTAGGAAATTTCGGGGGTGATTCTTTCCACACCTTTGGAATGTGGGTTTCTAGATTTTCTTAGTCCTGTTGTATTTAACCATCGAACCCCCAGAATTAAAGTCTACCTTACACTTATTATACCCATGATACCCTTGAGAATCTATGATCTCCATTTCAACCTTGATGGAACATCAGATAATTTCCTCATAGCTCTTGAAGTCACAGATCTCTAGGTATTTCTGTAGGCTAAGATTTATCCCACCAATGAAGCGATCAACCTTGCATTCAGTGGTAATGACAAAGCTAGATGCGTATCGTGCAAGCCTTCTGAAGTTTCCCTCATACACTCCGATGGATTCATTGTCTTTTTTCTTAAGGGAAAGAAAGTCCCTTTCCATCTTAAGTCGGAGGTTGTGAGGAAAATATTTATCAAAAATTATTTTCCATAAATCCTTCCATTCCAAGACCTCGATCTACTCCTCAAGATTCATATTTTTGATCAATGTAAACCATTGATTTGCTTCACCCTCCATACGATAAGCAGTCAGAAGAACATTCTCTTATTCAAAAAATTGAAGGATGGAGAAGATATTTTCAAGGGAGTTGATCCATTGTTCAGTAATTGAGGGATCAAATAATCTGTTAAAATTAGGAGGCCTTTGTCTCATGAAGCTCTAGACTGTGACTTGTTCTTTTTTATGGGGGATTGAATGTTCATCTTGACCCATGTTTCTATTCAAAACTTGAGTTAACTGAGTGAGTATCATGATAAAGTTTGCGATTCCCACTCCCATCGGATTGGGATTCTCATTAGAACAGTCATCATATTGATCTTCACATCGGTTTTTAGCCCGAGTCCTCCTATTACTAACCATTGGTTAAAATAAAAGGAATATTAGGGGTAACTCATAAAGGGGAATCCAAATACAAAAAGTAATAACTTATAAATTTCTTTTATATCCTTAACTTTTTAATTTATAGGCTTAAATATATGTTATCCATGATCTACTTCCCAACATATATTCTTAGAGGAATTTTTTCAATTCCATTAATAATGGTTCATACTAAGCTTAAGAATTTACCAAAGAATATCCCCAAGGAGTTTCATAACCAAGAGTACTGCAAAGCCTATTTTTTGCACCATTTCCCATTCGATTCTTGCTCAAAGTGGTGTTTTCAGGTTTTACCCATAGATACATCTGTGCCAAAGCCGCCTCTACCTACTCGCATCTAGATAGGGATGTATTTTCTTGATAAAAAAATTACTCATTACTAACCAAAATTTATGTATGTTTTTATTATACATAGTCTTATCCCTAAGGCTTTCAATAGGGTTTTCTAATCCCAATCCTAGAAATAACTAAACCTATCATCTGATTCCAACTATAACAACCTCGCTCTTTATTAAACACTTAATCACGATTTATTACATAAAATTGAACCTAAGATAACTATAATGATCGAGAGTTATAGTGTATTAGGAAATTAGAGAAATTAAATGGAAACTTAAGAAAAAAAACAACATCTTTATTGAAAAATTATTTTACCTGACCACACACATTCCTCCTTACTTAGCATTGCATGGGATAACTTGAGGACATTCAGATGAAAAGGGTGAGCTATAGAGCCCAGTAAGGAAGTAAATAAGGAATAACATAAAGAATATAGTAAATGTTAGGAAATAGTCATATCAATAGATCATAAGAGAAACATGAACATAAAGGCATGATATAGAATGATTATCATAACATAGAAATGTGGCATCGACATTTAACATGTTATTAGCATGATCCAGGGCTCATTGCACACAGAGCATGAGTAAATCCACATTGCACTTGAATTAGCATGAGTAAACCCTCATTGAACTTGAATTAACATGAAAAAAACCTCATTGGACATGAATTATCATTAGTAAATAATCATTTCACTTGATGTATCAAGATGATAATCTCTACCCAATGCATTGGAATGTTATTAGGGCACACCCCTCTTAATCATTTCATTTCATGCATAAGTGTGCCACATAGGTCATACAACATTAATTCATTAAAAATCATTATTTATTCCACGGTAATGGAATGTGTAATTCATATATGTAATTATATAATCAATAAGTAAATGTGCAAAAGGGTGAATACCCTTGATATAGAAATGGGCATGGTATTCACTACACAATAACTTTGGTTTGGAGAATCGAGGTGCAATTTTGGTAGCATAACACTGTGAAATAAGAGTTCAAAAAAATGGTTGATAAGAGAGAAAGTGGTATCTAAAAATATATACATTAAAGGGACATTAATGGGTTAATATAGATACATGTCCCAACATATTTAATGGTATTTAGATGCATCATATAAAAGAATTGCTTGAATGTAAATGAGAAGAGAGAAATTCCTTACGGAATTTCGGCATGGTAACGAGTGTGAATGGGAGGAATTAATGATAGATAAACAAGTATCTCACAATTAAAAAATATGGAGGGAAGTATGGGAGAGTTTTGGAATAATAATCCAACATTTGTAATTAAAAAAAATGGTATAACAACAAAATAGAATTTGGAAAAAAATGAGAAAGGAAGAAATCCCTTACTTGGAAATGTGATCCCAAAGGCTTGGGAGGGGATTGAGAGAGGCTTATTGGGAGATTGGGGAACCTTGGGAGGATTCTAAAGATATTATATAAGAGGTTGTTCAAGCTCAAAAGGATTTGAGTGAAGAGGAAGTGGGAGCTTGGGTGGGTTTATATAGGAAAAGAGAGGGAATTCTTTATTATTTAGGTTTTGGACACCACACATTAAACCAATCAAAACCACAAACCAACCCATGATTTTTCCCATGATTTTCTCTAAAGGGGATTGGAAAAAATTATTTTATGAGGCCAATGGCCGAAATTCTTAAAACTTTTGTTTTTCTTATGTGGAGGTGAGTCACACTCTCCCGGAAATCATTTTAAAAGTTAAAATATTTATAAGTCTTGAAGGGTCCATTAAGGCACCATAAAATTAATAAAACAAATCTAAAATCACATTATTTCAAAGGAAAAACATATATTGGCCTAAAATTCCATTTATATTATTTTATTATGCCACTATTGGGTGATTATGATGTCAAAAAACACATTATATAATTAAACAATATTTAATTTTTAACCAAAATTTCGACTCTCTAAGAAAATTATGAAAAATTAACCATTAGATAATTTAGACATCCTGAGTTAAACAATTATATTAATTTTATCTAAATGTTTTTTTAAATATTTTAATTTTTACTTTAAAAATAAAAACTGAAATTTATCGAAAATTCATGGGTTTTGACAAAAACGGCTTTCAAACCTTAATTAAAATTACAACTGTATTCATAAAAACTATATGATCATTTATTTTTAATAAAAAATTAATTTTTTAATAGTGTTTTATTAAAATTTTATTTAATTAAAAATTCCATTAATTCATAAAAATATATTTCTTATTGGAATATTAACTAAAAATACTATTTGTACATTAAAAAATATTTACAAAGTTACAATAATAAAATGGATGTATATTATTTATTCTATATGAAATAATGAATATAATCATAGTGCTATGGTCTTGTTACATAACTCCTTATAACAACCACATATGACATAAGGGTAAGGTGTGCGATGGTGACAGACTCTTGGGGTGGCTCAGATAACATCACTTGGGTGGTAATCTCTATCAACTTACACTTATCCCGTATGCAGTTCCTTTCAAGTTTAACATGTTGAAGTTCAGCTAGGGATTGGTAAAGAGAGAATCCCAGTGATTTTACCACCTTTTTGAGGTCCAAAAAATGGTCTATGTATGGAGCAATTCTACTAGATGAGGCCATCACTTCCTTTTTCTGAGTAAATCGGATTTGTTAAAGCCCTATATTTATACTAATCATGTGATCACTGTTTAACGACTATATTAGCATCGATAGAAATTCTCAATGGTATTTAAAAATCCAAAAACATAAAACCATGGATGTGTATATGTTTTATATAACCATTTTACATAATTATACATTTAATTAGATCAAGAGGAATTTTCATTAATAAAAGTTTGGGTTGTTACAATCCGATGCAAGGAATCTAATCCTACCAAATGACCAAGTGAGGCTACACTGTTTTCATGGTAGAGAGACTAGGAAAGCTACATAAATCACAATTACTTGTGTTCTTGTTTTATTTGAGTTATTTTTTTAGAATTTTAAATAAACAAAAAAAGGAGTTAAATGAGTTAAAATTAATCTTAAATACAATTCCATACTACTCGAGCTTAGGAATTCCTTGTTTACATTTTTAGTTATGGCACTGAGTTGTCATCCACATGTGGCTAGGGTTGTTGAGGCTCTATAGGCAAATATTTTTTATCAAAGAAGGGTTGATCTCATGGGGGAGGATGACCTGAGGCAGATAAAATTACATGATTTCTAATAGAAGACCATGGGAAAGTACAAGGGGAGTGTTTCAGACAGTGAGATGGAGATATGAATTGATAAAAATGAGATGACCTTTAGTTTGATCTAGGCTATGACAGAACAATGGGTTTCTCTAGTAGTGATCTAGATGGAGGGAGCTGCGTGTTAGTGATGGAAATTGTACCTATGAGAGATCAAGTAGGCTAACGTACTGTGGGTCAATTTTGAGAAGGAGTTCCAGTCATAATTCCTTTCATCAACCATGAAAGCTGAGAAGAGGTAGGAGTTACTCTCCATCCAGAAGAGGAGTATGTCAGTGAAAGAACTTGTAATCAATTTCAATGACCTCCTACACTTTTCCCCAGATCTCTTTCCAGATATGGAGTCTTGTGCGATGCTCCTAGAGGGGCCACTTCGTCCTTCTATCTAGTATGAAGTTATGACCGTTATGTTTCTGACACACTTGGAGGTCTAGAATAAGGAATAAGTGATTGTGAGGATGTAATCGTAAGGAGGTATACCACAAGAGGGGATCCAACATAGTTCTTCAAAGTGTAAGGTTACCAGTAGAAGGTCTTAGGAGCTAGGTTCTTTGAGGTTTTGACCGATGGGGAGTCAACCTCAGCATTTTATATTTCAACCATACAGTCCTCCTGCATTTCTCATGGGCTTGGGGCTGATGTGTTTCTTCTATAAGGTCATGGTCATATTCATAATCAATGTCTAGTGACTATTCAAGCTCTGTTTTGTGGGGGTGGATTGGTTCTACACCAACCCCAACAACAGTTACCTGCTACACTGTTTCAGCTGGAGGGACATTAGGCTTATGCTCCTCTGAGGGGAGATAGAGCAGGTAGAGGCTTACATCAGAGTGTTCCTCAGGGAACATGACCCGAGCATGGTCATGGAGTCAGTCATCATTAGAGGGGTAGATGACAGTGGAATGAAAGTTTCATTCCACTGTGGTAGATGTTAAATCAATTCCAAAGATCTTTAGTGGTATGATCAGATTGTTTAGTACCCTTGCTTGTTATTTTATTGATTCTATATTTTCACACTCCTTTGTTACACCTAGTCTAGCCCATGTTCTGGGATTAGATGTAGGGAGTTTTCCCGTGACATGGGAGTTGAGTACAAAAATCAGAGGTCTGAATAGCTTGATTGATGTTTTCTAGGGATATAGGTAGATGATGGGACCACATCAGTCTCATGGGGATCTATTATTTCTATAGATGCAACCATACGATTCCATTCTCGGCATCGACTGGTTATACTATGTGTGTTCTATTTCTGACTGATTTTGGAGAAGAGTTGTATATTTTGGATTGGATGTCCAGTATGTGGCTTTCATTCGAGAACAGAGTTGTATGATGGGCAGTTGGTGTGTGGAGCCTCTTCATTATTTGTTAGTTGAGCTATTAGTGGAAGTAGTGGAAACTAAATTCCATAGGGTTTTTGGGGAATTCTTGGATGTTATTCCCCAGGAGGTTGTGACTCTACCCCCCTCAAAGTGATGTTTAGTTTGGGATAGACTTACAACCCCATTCTTGTTCAGTTTTGATGGATCCTTATAAGATGGTACCTTCTAGGTTTCCAAAGTTGAGGATGTAGATAGATAATTTGATGATGATGGGATTTATCCTGACCAGTGTTTCATCGTGGGCTGCTCTAGTGTTGTTCAATAAGATGGCAGATGGTGTTATGAGGTTGTGAATAGACTACCTTATATTGAATCAGGTGATAGTTAAGAGCTGTTACCCTCTTCTAAGGATAGAAAATATTTTTGACTAGATAAGAGTGGCGATTTGGTTTTCTAAGGTCAATTTTTGGTATGGATATCACCAGTTTAGGTTGATGGAGGGTGATATTATGAAGACTAATTTTAGATGAAGGTATGAGAACTTCAAGTTCGTAGTCTTGTTGTCCAGTGTTACGAACACACAAGCAGTGTTCATGAGACTTATGAACTACCTATTTCGTGAGTACTTGGACTAGTTCATCATCGTATTGTCATCCTGATCTATATGAGGCCATAGGAGGAGAATATCAAGAATATCATGGATTTCTTACAAGTCCTTCGACACCATTAGATCTATAGAAATTTTTCCAAGTGTAATTTTTAGACACATTAGGTTCATTTAATTGGACATGTGGTGTCTCAGCAGGGTGTAACAGTATACCCATTGAAGGTTGAGTCAATTGTTTCATGAGAAACACCCAAGAATGTGGAAGAGGTTTATAGTTTTCTCATTCTGGGAGGCTATTACTGGAGGTTTGTAGCATATTTATCTCAATTTACAGATCCATTGATATTCTTGACCAAGAAGGAACAAAACTTTTTATAGATCAAGTAGTTCCAAACAACATTCCACTATCTTAAGGGGATGTTGGTCAGTTCTCCATTGCTCCAGTTTCTAGAGGAAGGGGTGATGTTTGAGGTGTTCTATGATGCTTCATGTATGGCCTTGGGATGTGTGATGATGTATAAATGGGGAGTTATCTCTTATGGGTCTAGGTAGTTACATTATTCACAAATTTGAATATGCCACCCATGATCTAGAGCTTGTGGTAGTGATGTTTGCCCTGAATTTGTGGTGACATTACCTCATTGGGGAGTACTTTGTGGACTTCATAGATCACAAGAGTTTGAGGTATATTTTTCCCAGCATGATCTGAACTGGAAATAGTGGAGATGGATGTATTTTTCTTTAGTACTATGATTTTGAGATCTCTTAGACCTCAGGAAAGGGAAATGTTGTGGCCTATTAATTGAGAAATAAGTCACATAATAAGGTAGTTCGGGAATCTATGGATTCTTGGAAGGTGATGGAGAGTTGGAAACCTTTCACTTGAATGCAATGGTGGATGGTGGTAGAGGCTGTTTGTTTCATATGAAGGTTCAGTATTAACTATTTTAGTATTTGGAGAAGTGTTAATCAGGAGACTTAGAGGCAGATGTGATTCACAACCGTGTTAACCATGGTGATGCTCTGGAGGGATGGTAAAAGGATTTTTAGAATTAGATACTATTATGTGAAAGGTGGTTTATTCTAGTTGAGATGTGAGAGGGAGTCCTCCTTGAATTACATAACTCACCCTTCGCAGTACACCTAGGAGCTTCCAATATGATCCAGGGCCTAAGGATATAGTTTTGGCGGCCTAGGATGAAACGAGCAGTGGTGGAATTTTTGGTGAAGTGCTTAGTCTGCCAACAGGTGAATGTAGAGAACCATGTAGATGATGGTTTGTTGCATCCCTTGGATTTCCCTGAGTAGGAGTGGGATGAAATCTCAATGGATTTTATCAAATAATTTCCAATATATCTGGGAGGATACAATACTATCTGGGTAGTGGTAGACTGGATGATGAAATCAGTTCACTTCATAGCGACCAAGGAGTCGGACGCAGTGGATGCCCTGGCAAAGAGGTATGTGGATGAGGTGGTGTGGATGCATGTAGTTCTATGATTCATAGTATCAGATCAGGTAAAAGTTTTACCTAGTGAGTCTAGATGGTATTACAATAATCTTTTGGGACTCAGTTGTTCCTCAACACTACCTTCTACCATAAGACATATTGGTAGAGGAAACAGACTATCTAGACATTAGAGGATATGTTGCGAGAGTGCATATTGGACTTTGGATGATCTTGAGTGATATAATTTCCCATCGTATAGTTTTCTTACAATTATATCCGTCCCTATTATATTGACATGGCTCTGTTTGAATATTTTTATGGGAGACTATTTCATTCTCCATTGTGTTGTACAGAGGTTGGAGAGATAGATGTTTTTGGTCCAGAAGTAGTGAAAAACACATCATAGAAGGTTCAAATCATTCATGAGATGATGAAAGAAGTACATGACAGATAGAATACATATGTCAACCATAAAAGGGGGCCCTTAGATGTTAAGGCTAGGGACCACATGTTCTTGAATGTTTCTCCTCGATGCAGGTAGTAGAGGTTCGACAGAGGTAGTAAGAATTCTCCTAGGTTCATCAAACCCTTTTAGGTGTTTGGAAGAGTTTGTGATGTGGCATACTAGTTGGTATTTTCACCACAGTTGGAGAGGATGCACGATGTTTTTTCACATCTCTCAGATTTTCCAGCATCTTCACGATGAATCCCATGCCATTGACTGTGGAGAGTTGGATATCAAATATTTCCAGACGTACATGGGGAAAAGAATAATGATCCAGGATCATCAGTAAATAGTGTGGTGTGGATAGAACATTCCTTTGGTTCATGTGTTGCGGAGGCATGGTGTCATGAAGGAGAGTACTTAGGACCGAGTAGTGCAGATGTGTTCCTTGTACCTGGAGTTGTTTTTAGTTTTTAGTGTTTTATTTTTCTTTGTAATGTAATGTTTGATCCTTGTTTGTTTTGAGTTGAGTTGTTTTCTTATTCTATAATGTGTGATAATGTCTTGAGTGATGAATAGGAGAGTACATACTTACAAATTGAGATGAATTAATTTCGGTGCAATTGAACTCATGTGGGAGAGTTAGTGCCACCCAAAGAAGATAATAACTTGACATGGATGACATAATTACCTGATTCATGTGTTCACAGAGTGTGGTTTTTGTGATTGTATGGTGTGTCTTTCGTTTGGTTGTGTCAGTAGATTTCAGAGGATCCATTCTTGGATGATGAGGTTTTTAATACATCATTCTAACAATATGATGTGGTTTATCATAAAATATTTATTTGTTTGGTTCATAGCGATGTTTCAAGTGTAGCAGGATCCTTGATAGGTATCTCATGGGGTGGTTGTTCAGACCCCTCTTTAATTTAATCTTGGTTTTTCATTATCGAGGATGAGAATAGTTTGAGAGGTATCTGATGTAATGGATCAGACCTTCCCAGTCCGTTACTTTGGGAATATCTGGTGTTTGATGTGTTCTGGGAGGCAAAAATAGATCATTTCAAGAGTTTGTCAAAAATCAAATTTTTCCAATGGTGAGTCAGTATCGGTAAGTCTCTAGCGGTAAGTCGCATCAGTGACTCATGATAGTGAGTGAAGAACAATGAGTATGGATAGGTGATTCAAAACTATGACTCGCACTGATGACTCAAAATAGTGAGTTGCTGACGGTAGTTCTCCTTGGTTTGTCATAACTGGTGACTCATCCACCAATGAATCATCCAACGATGAATTTTTCTCAATAGTTTTTCAAAATTCCAAATTTCTCAAGTTTCCAATTTGTTGTAGTTTCACCCCTTTAACATTTCTTTGATGTAAAATGAGTCAAATACCATATTTAATGGTTTTTTGGGGTTGTTTAGAAGATTTTCTATCTTCTAGAAACCTGAACCTTCCTTTGACTCCCAAACCACATGGTCTTGGTCAAGATCTGGCTTTAATGTATTTTAAAAACTATTTCTCTCATTGATATAGGATCTGGCCTTTATAAAGAAGAGATCCTTTCTTCCTAGTGCATTTTTTACTTCACTTTTTGATACTGAATGTCCCTAGAACATTTCTTCCCCGAGGATTTGTATGTTGTGTTTTATATTTTGTATTTCATTTTCCCTAGAGGTTCTTCTTGATTCATATGCTACCCCTATCTTAGTGCAGTAAATAGGTGCTGATAATCTGTTATTTGTAGTATAGAATCAATTTTTTCTATTTTAATTGTGTATCATGAGGGGTAGGTGTTTGATTTCATCCCTTGTTAAGATAATAGAATACCAAATAAATAAATAATATTGAACAGGTTTAAAGATCAACATGCAAGGCTTGGGGAAAGTGACTTATGTTCAGATTTTTTATATGTTGATATTGTGATCTGTATGGTGAAATATTTCTACAAAAAGTCATGGATGTTTGTGGTATTTGTGTGCACAACTATGATGGATAATGAATAATTGTTTCTGGTCCTCTATTGAACAAATTTATATAAATATATGAAATTTATTAACCATGTATATTCAGTTAATTAAATTGATTCCATAGGATCTTATGTCTTCTATAATCACACCCCCAATTTTTAAGATTTGAAATTGGACAATATCCCCTTGTGAAAACTAAATAAGATGTGTTGATGGGTGTGGTGTGGTTATATAGTGGGGATTTCGAGAAGGGTTGTATCTTTTTGTATTGATGAATGTGATGGGTGTGATGGGGTTATGCACTAGGGTTACTGGGATTGGTCGTGATGAGATGTGTTGCTAGGTTTGGTTGTGAGTTAGGGGTTTTCTTTGTTGAGAGGACGGATATGGTATAATTAATTTGAAGAATTATACTGTAAATGGTTGTTATAGGTAATCCATTCATATTTTTTCATTGAGTATCATGCCCTATGCTTCACTCCATATCTTGGGATTGGTGTTTTGTTATGCCATTAATTGGTGTTAAATGGAGCAAAAGTATGAAGTGGGTTAATTTATCATGGTTATTCTTCCTTTGTGTAACTTTTTCGAAGTGGATTATTGTGAGATGTACTTTTTATTTTTCTGAATAGTGAAAGAATGAATAAATTAATTTTTAATAAATAATTAGAATTTGTTAAATAAATTTTCTGGGGATATGATATGAGTTTGTGGCTGGTTGTGTGGTTGTGCATTTAGAGGTAGCAGTGAGGGTAGTAGTACTTCGAGATGGTTGTTGGTTGAAAACAAATAGTTTGGGTTTGATGTTTTGGTGTCTTATATATACACATGTATATGTATATTTATTTATATACACAACCCACCCTAGTAGAGAACTTTGTGCGGAGAAACCCCATTATCAAGGGGGATGATGTCTTTCCCAAACATCCCAGGGGGAGGATGGATGGCTAGTGACCCACTCTTCCCTACTAACTATTCAAGGTAGTGATATACCAAGATTATTATGGATGTTTTTGGTTTGTGGGGCCCATGTTTGTGTGAGTGAATTGTGTTTTACCAGGTTTCATCAGGATGAGATAAGTTGTTCTTTCCATGGTTTGTTCGAGATGTGACGTGGTATGTGGCCCAGGTGTTTCTAGGAAGAATGTGATGTAGTTACGAGGCATAGGTTTTTGCAGTTGGGATGTGATGAGCTTCATTTTCCCATGTGATGGGACTAGATATGAGGCATAGGTGTGTGAGGGCAGGTTGTGACGTTGTTATTTCAGAAGTGGTGGGAGCTCCAAGACATTTATCGTCAGGGTGTGAGAGTAGATAATTAGTAGGCAAGTGGTATGGGGTACCCTATCATCAATGTTACCATATTACTTTACTATAACATTATTTTGTGAGCACGACTTGGTGAGGATTAGGTAGCTGGTATACATTTCTAGGTCCATTATATTTCTATTGTTTTCTCATATGGGCATTAGTGTGCTTCTTCCACTTATGCATGAGAGACTTTATGTTTTCCTTATTGTGCATTCATGTATGATCACCACACATATATAAAACCACTTTTAGGTTTATAGGAGGACTACATAGATGGTTTTGGGAATTAATATCTCAAAATTTGGGTTAGTTTCTATGTCGTTGTTTAGCCTTGTTTTGGTATTTACTTTAGAGTCTCATTTTTTGTATCAGTTATATTGTAAACATGCATGTGGTGTGGTTTTGGATTTCTTATATATATATATATATTGGGGTTGTTCTGGGATTAACCATTTTATCTCCCAATATTATTTTATTATAAAGGGTAATTCCTCTCATATTGTGAGACCTTTGTACCCTTGTTACTATTCTCTACCCTGAGGCCTACAAGAGGCGTGACTCGGGGGGTCATTATCTCTCTTTCTTCATTTCGATCATAGGAGAGGCATCTTTAGAGGGAGGGGGCAGTGAAAATTTAACATGGTGTTTTTTTGAATTGTTGTTTGTTAATAAAACCCCATTATATTTATTTTTATTTTTTATTAAACAATCATGGATGAATAATATTTTATGGATGTGGAAGAAGACACAAAACTAAAAAAATTTGTTAACAACTATAACTATTCTTTGAAAACAAAATTTTCATAACTCCTTTAATCCTCCAAAATTGATATTATGCCAAAACCAAGACCTATGTAATTATAGAATGTATTCTTGAATGAAATTTGGTTAGGGCATGGCTGAACTAACTGGGTTTTTATGTGTTATGAAGTGAGATTAATTTATACCCTTTTATAAAATTGTGGAGAGGTACTCTTGGAATTTTTCACCATATTAAATTAATATAAAATAACATTTAATTCCATGTGTTACAAAAAAATGTATTTTTTTTAAATATAAGATGATTATGAGTCTAAAATCCCATATGTACTAAATTTGGAAATGTGTTTTCCTATCTTTCTTTCCCTATCTTTTGGTTTTAACCCCTATAAACCCCTTTATCTCTTATGGCGACAACATGGATTTTTACCCTTTGAGGGTCAATATATGAAGAGGGTCTAAGTACATGTTGAAAAGAAAACCCAAACATGTAATTTTCATTAAGAAAATTCGCTGGTCACATTATTTATCTCAAATTATTATTTTTTAATATTTTTAATATCTATAATTAGACTTTCCATTAATTAAGAAATCACTGCATCTATGTTGGGAAATGATTTATGAAATTTATTTCACCACTAAAAATTATAAAAACTACCATGATATAGATTAATATTTTAGATTTAAAAATATTATTTATAGTCGAACATATCCTCTAGATTAGACTATATTAAAAAACATACACTTATTTAAAAAAAGCTCGTGATTTTTTTGACATTTCATTAAATAAAATACTATAATGGTTATAATATCATAAAAGTGGACCCAAATGGTCCTAAATATGATACATGGATTATTTTGGTGCTGATATACTCATCCAATATGATTTAGGTATTTATTTGGTTATATAATAGTTATTATCATTTTATTTTTAATATAAATTACCTAATTTACCTATTAAAATTGTCATAAAGGTTACTAAGGTTACAATTCTTATTTTTTAAAAATAAAATGGTCCTAACATGGAATCTCTAATTCCAAATTTGAAATATATTTTTCAAAATTCAAAATGTAGATATTTTATAATTTAATTAAATATTTAACCATAAAACACAATGAAAAACACTTTTTTTTGAAAAAACCATATTTTTAAATGTAAAATGTGTTTATACAGAATTAAAGTATACTATATACATAAAAAAAATAATTGGATTAATATTTAGTCAAATATAACTTATTAAAATTATAAACTCTTTGTGTTGGGTTTTTATTTGGTCCTATTTACTTTCCATTAATTTTATTGTCATACTCTATTATGAGATCTTAGTGGTACACATGTATTGTTTACCTATTAGTTTCTAAATTTCATCATATTGTGGGTATGGAGTTGTGTTTCTGTTTACAGATACATATGAAATGCCTCACATGTTAGTGATATTCCTACTCGGTGCTAGTCACTATCCCCTGGCCTATTGGAGGTGGGATTGAGGAGTTTCATCACACCCCCCAGGATAGGTCGTGATAGAGTGATATCAAAGGATGTTGGTTCAAATTTAGGGTTGGGAGTCTGTGAGGTTGGTTTTGGAGAAATTTATAAGTCTTTCAAGTTCGAATTTCAATTTAGGGACTCCAATGTTGGTGCGGTGACCGACGTATCTATACACTTGGTCTCTAATTTCCTACTTTTTGACACAACACATAAAAACACTAGTTGTTGTAAAAAACTATGGTACCAACATCATATTGGAATGGTCGTGTCTTCTATGTCCTTCTTGAGTCAACTCTCCAGATATACTCTATTTACTATGGTACATGTTATTTTATTTTAGGATTCCCCCCCCATAGATAACCAGCTAGGATTCGATGTGTGATCATGAGGACGATCTGCCCAATGACGAGGCATTAGTATATGGGTCTGTACTGGAGATAGAACCTCCAGGTGGTTTACTAGATATAATACCACCAATTGAGAAATAACTATTAACAACACTACTGGATGAGGATTCACACATGCTGAGTGTGTTGCATGAGGTTTAGAGGTAGTGACCTCCTATGTTTTGGGGTGAACCAGACCTCCAGTTGGATAAGGATTGGTTAGAGGCAATCAGAAGTGTTTTCCACCTTATGAGGATACCTATTGACTAGATGGAAGTACTTTCTATGAGTATTATTCAGGGCTCTATGGGGAAATGGTGGAGCTCGGTGACTCAGTCAATCAATGAGAAAAACCTCTCCTAGACAGTCTTCATGCGTATCTTTAGAGAGGAGTTCTATCTAGAAAAGTTGTGATCATTATGTATACATGATCTTCTACATCTTCAACATGGGAGTATTATAATGAACCATACTTTACATACATGGTTATTAATTCATAATTGAAGCATGATTATTAGAGAATTTAACAAAACCATGATAGGACCGTATATGTATAATGTCTTTAGAAATTGGGAAACATAAACAACTGGTTCATAAATCATCTACATTGTCTCCCATTTAATTCATCATATCTAGAGTCCCTTTTGGCATATCCTACTTAATACCCTTCTTCCTGACTTGGGGAAAAGAAAACATACAAAAGGGTGAGCTCAAATGCTCAATAAGGGTAAACAAAAGAAATATCAATCATATCATATTCATAAGAACATAACATTTTGAAAATCTTAACCTGCAAAAGAGATCATAATATCATAACATGGGATAAATCATAGTAGTGAAATGTAATCCCAATAATCATAACATAAAACATTAAAATTTGTGGCACACACACATAATCATAGAAAATCATTTCATATTAGTCAAGGCTCTTTTCCAAGACCATCATAGAGGACAAAGTCCATTACTGAACAGAGTTCACTCCTCATTCCAGTCCTGTATCACTGAACCAGATTAAATTGCCATTATAGCCATGTCTATCTCATAAGATATAAATCTTTACCCAATGCATTGGGTTAGATATAGGTCCCACCCATATCATAATAAAACCATTCTTATGTGTGCCACAAAATAATAAATCATAGCACAACCCATGTAATAAAAATGGGATTCTTAAACATTATGCCATCATAACATAATCCATATAAGATAAAAGGACATCATAAAAATAATTCCATCATAACATAATCAAATCAATGTAAAAATATGGATGGAAACAGAACCCTATATTATCTTAGAAGGAAAATAATTTTGATAAAACACTTGAACTCCATTCTTGAGGAAAATATCCTTTATACTTCAAAAATATTTTTCATTTCTTAACATGTCATACAATTTTAAACTAAAATAAGTTGATTAAAAATATACTTGAAAACTTGTAAATGAATCTTCATGGAAATAATGTTCAATGAAATCATAAAAATCCATTCATTTCGCATAAGTTAAAAAAACATTTTTCTCGTACTTTGGCTGGAAAAGTCAAAAAATACCTCGTACTAAAAAACGACAAAAGATTCCTTTCATATATTTTACTAAAAACTCACCAATGGGTAAAATTGGATTTAAAAAATTGTAGGAGGATAGAAATAATATTACATATTGTGGAAACATGGATGTGGATGATAAATATTCCCCAGTAAATTCTGAAGTATAAACAATCTCGGATAAAAATGAGATTATGAGATTTTCCCTTACCTTAGGTCCGATTTGCATCATACATATCCAAAACTCTTGTATAATGATTTAAATATTTTCATTGACTTATCACAGAATCATATTCATTGTTATGATATCATATATGGTCATATTCTTATCTTCTTATTAGTAATATTTCATTGCTACTTGTTATTCAGGTGTTCATTGCTTTATGTTCTTATGCATGTTTTGTCAAATAAATTATTATTCTTCTTTTTAGGTTACAGGTAACTTATTTACAGAATGGTATTAGTGTAATATATATCATATTTATTCATTAAATTCATTTATATACTCATTATTCAATGAAGATCATGTAGAACGAGTCGCATCACATCGTGGAGACGGTAGGCCGTACGAACGCACGAGTGATGATATCGTTCCCATGATCGTGGAATTGTATTGAAGTGTATGTATACTATTTCAGAATAAATATCACTTTACAATAATCATATATAGTTATTCTTTACACCATCATACCCATCCAAGTTAGGTGGTGGTGGAAAACATATTACACCAAAGCGTGGAGACGGTATTCCGTACGTACGCACGCGTGGTGATTTCGTTTTCCGTAGGATGGATAGAAGGTGAAATAAGGTTGTTTCATATTTATAATAACATATCTGTATATTATTGATACTGATGTTATTAATTCATAATGAAATAACTAAAGAAGAGGAAGTAGAAGAATAAATAAATTTGAACGAATCGGTAACAGATATTACCTCTCCTTCAACACGCCTCTTTGAAACCTCCTCTTAGGGCACTAAAATTAGTCTTTGAAGAAGATAAAGACCTCTAGTATGTTGATAGGTAAGTTGAGAAGGTAAATGGGTAGGGGTTGGCCGAGCTTGAAGGCCCAAAATTGTGTGAGGAGGTTCCCTTTTATAAGGGAAGAGAGGGGCACATTTGGAAATCTAAAAAATATTAATTTATAATAAATTCAAACCCCACATAAAAACTTCCAAAATTACTCAAATTATAATATAAGATGAGATAGGGTTGTAATATAATAAACCAATAAAATTTATACATGTTGAGAATTTATTTTAAACATTATCAACTTGATTTATCATTATTTAATCTATTTAATTTTATTTGTGGTAATAATATTCTAAATTTTACATCATTATAAATAATTAATTATATGATGTTAATTGTCCATAATTGTATAATTTATGAAATTTTAGACCATATAAATTTTAATTTATAATTTTCAATTTTTTTGTGATTTTTAAACAATTTTATAATATGTTATTTTTATAAAATAACAATAGTGTCAATTTTGACACTATTCAATTATTTGAAATCAATTTAATTCCATCCAGAATATATGTTCTAACTAAAATATTTAATATATTCATAAAATGTCATATATATCTATAAAATTCGTGGAGTTCATTAAATAGTTCATATAATATTTATTTTATTATTTTTATAACCATTTATTTGATATTTCAATCAATAAAATAATTTCAACATCACTATTGTGTCATAATTAATGATGATTATTTAATCCCTAAAAATTATAAATAGATTTACATGATGTATATAATGTCATTATCGTTTGGGAGACTATTCATTTTGATGTTTTATGATTTTTATCAGTAAATTAAAATTATTACACTTATAGGATTTAAGAGAGTGACATGTTGTCACTTTCTTTAGTTTTAGTAATAATTACATCATTTTCATGGTCAAAGGTCCATGAAATGAATCGATTCCGATCCTTAGGTGATATGGGTAGACTTTTATTCATCAAATAGAATTTTTGAAGGTGTTAGGGTAATTTTACAATCTTATTTTTACCCTTAATTACCCGATTTATCTGTAACTACAGCAAATAAAAATTACCGTATTTACTATTCATAATATAAAAAAATACGAGTAACCTATTAACATTATTTGGAACCACTGAATTAAAATATGGAATCCATTATTTCAAAATTCAAAACATAGAAGATGAAGTAATTAATTTAAAATTAATCCTGTTGTTAAGAAAACGAGTTTCAAAAGTTAAAACACTGCCAATGATTGAAATGTTTTTACCTATGAATTCAATGTAAAATTAATGGTAATGACATAAATTTTATTAAATGGTAAAAATATATTCTATTTATAATTTAAAACCATTTAATATTATAATTTAACCATATAAATTACCGCAATGAAAAAAGTTGTTTTTAATTAAAATATAGCGTGTTTTTACTATTCATCAAAATATGAAAATTATCAGAATAATATGAAACATTTATCCAAAGTAAATTTTTATATATTGATTCCTATTTTGTTTTGTCAAATTGAACATATAAACATGTAAAAAACTAGATTTAAAGTGGGTGCTCCATCAAAAGGCGGCAAAACATCATTTTTAAAAAAATACTTATTTTACCCGAAAAATTTTTTTTGGTCTCATACCATGTTCTAGAAAATGTGTAAGATGAATAATAATGTTATAAAATTCAAAATTTAGTTAATACTATTCATAACTGCTAGTACATAATAATATTATAACAATATACCAATGTTTTGTGAAACTCGGTATTGCGTACTACACACGCTATTGAGGAAGGTCGCAATTGCGTGTAATGCAAGCCAAGATAGTGTGGTGTGTAGTGAAATATTACTTTGGTGTTGTGTATAACATAATACATAAAAACAAAATATTTCTCATAAAATATCAAGGTGTTACATTCTACCCCCCTTTAAATGAATTTCACCCTCGAAATTTGTCACTTCAAAACAAACAAATAAGGATACATCTCCCTCATCATATCCTAAATCTCCCATGTAGCTTCTTCTAATTGGTGGTTCCTCCATAAACATTTAACCAAACGAGTGGTCTTGTTCTATAGAACTTTTTCGCTACGATCCAGAATCTTTATCGTCTGTTCTTCATAAGAATGATCTTGCTCTAGCGGTACAACTTCTGAGATTAGTACATGTGAAGGATCGTGTATGTACTTTATCAGGAGAGATACATGGAACACATCGTGAACTTGAGAGAGATTCGGTGGAAGCACCAATCAGTAAGCTACCTTCCCAACACGATCTAGTATTTTGAAAGGACTGATATACCGAGGTCTCAACTTTCCCTTCTTTCCAAATCTCATTATTCGCTTCCAAGGAGATATTCGTAAGAACACTTTATCACCCACTTAAAACTCTAGGTATTTTATTCAGTTGTTGGCATAACTTTTTTGTCGACTCTGAGCTACTCTTATGTGTTGTTGAATAGATCTGACCTTTTCTGCCATCTCATCAACAATATTAGGTCCCAATATATTTCTTTCCCCAACTTCATCCCAGCAAGTTAGAGTCCTGCATTTCTTTCCATAGAAAGATTCATAAGGAGCCATCTAAATACTGGAGTGAAATCTATTATTATAAGAAAATCCCACCAAAGTTAGGTGTTGATCCCAACCACTTTTGAAATCCATAGATCAATCTCTTAACATATTTTCTAGAGTTTTAATTGTTCTCTCAGACTGTCCGTCTGTATGAGGATGATAAGAAGTGATGAAACTCAACTCTGTATCTAAAGTATGCTAGAGACTTTGCCAGAACTTTGAGGTAAACCTCAGATCCCGATCAAATATAATGGAAATTGGTACTTCATTCAATCTTACCACTTCCTTTACATATATCCTGGCAAGCTGATCCGGAGAGAAATATTCTCTAATAGCAATGAAGTGTGCCGACTTCGTAAGACGATCAACTATGACCCAGATAGCATTATTTCCTTTGAATGTTTTAGGAAGTCGGATGACAAATTCCATAGTGATATTTTCCCATTTCCATTCGGGTATAGGTAATGGTTGTAACATCCCCTTATACTACTGTCTCTCATCTTTAACTTGCTGAAAAACCAAGCATTGAGAGACATATTCAGCAACATCTTTTTTCATGCCATCCCACCGGAAGTACTCTTTCACCTCCCTATACATCTTCGTGCTTCCAGGATGAATAGATAATGAAGAACTAAGAGCCTCATCCAGAAGATCCTTCTTTAATTCTAGGATGGGAGGAACACAAACCCGATTCCTAAACCTTATTATCCCATCACAATCAAGGTTGAATTCAGGAACATCTCTCACCTTCTTTTGTAACTCTACATCTTGTTTTTGTGCCTCTTTAATCTTCACATGTATAGATGGTTGAAAATTCATTTGAGAAAGATAAGATTTCCCCCTTGCATTATAATTCCAAGATCCATCCTTGGTAAATACATAAATATAGGATCCTTTGTGATCCTCATCATGGATAAGCTAGCATGGTCTTGCCGACTTAATGCATCTACCACCTTGTTTTCTTTCCCAGGATGATAATGAATTGGGAAGTTGTAGTCCTTAATCAACTCCAACCATCTTATTTGGCGCATATTCAGCTCCTTTTGTGTGAAAATATACTTTAAACTTTTATGATCAGTATAAATATCACACCTTTCACCATAAATATAATTCCTCCATATTTTTACTGCAATGATTACCGCGTCTAACTCCAAATCATGAGTTGGGTAATTTTGCTCATGGATTTTCAACTGACGTTAGGCATACGCTATCACAATATCATTTTGCATGAGAAAAAACCCCAGTCCCTTCTTGGATGCATCACTATAGATCACAAACCATTCTCCACTACATGACAGTGTGAGCACAGGTGAACTAGATAACCTTCATTTTAACTCTTTGAAATTCTCTTCACACTCCTCAATCCAAATGAACATAACTCCTTTTCGAGTCAACCTGGTGAGTGGATTAGAGAACCTTGAAAAATATTTCAAAAAACGTCGATAATATCCAACCATACCAAGAAAAATTCGGATCTCATTTATTGTTTTTGGTCTCGACCATCTTTCGATAACCTTTGTTTTTGTTGGATCCAAAGATATCCCCTATTTTGAGATTATGTGACCCAAAAATGAAACTTTTTGAAGTCAAAATTCACACTTGGAAAATTTTGCATAAAGATTCTCCTTTCTTAGTGTCTTTAATACAATTATCTAGTGATATTCATGTTCTTACTTTCTCTTTGAATAGACAACAATATCATCTATAAAGACTACCAAAAACTGATCAAGATAGTCTCTAAACACTTTATTCATTAGATCCATGAAGATAGTAGGGGCATTAGTAAGACCAAATGGAATCAATATAAATTCATACTATCCATACCTTGTATGGAAAGCTGTCTTTGGTATATTCTTCTTTTTGAGCCTTAATTGATGATACCCTGAACGAAGATCAATCTTGGAAAAGTATTGAGCTCCACGTAGTTGGTGAAATAAGTCATCAATATGTTGGATAGGATATTTGTCCTTGATAGTGATCTTGTTAAGTTCTCGATAATCAATGCAAAGTCTCATTGATCCATCTTTATTCTTAACAAAGAGAACAAGTACTCCACAAGGTGACACACTAGGGTGTATGAATCCTTTGTCAAGATTGTCTTGGAGTTTCTTATTCAATTCCTACAACTCAATTGGGGCCATTCTATATGGTGTCTTTGAAATAGGCATACCACCTGGTATGAGTTCTATTGAAAACTCAACTTCACGATTTGGTGGAAGACCAAAAAATTCCTCTGGAAAGACATCATCAAACTCCTATACAAAGGGAATATTCTTAATAATGAGTTTCTATCCAACCATTTGAGATAAATAACCTTCATTTATTAGAATCAAGACCCATAAGATGGAAGAAATTTTCACCGGAAGGTTATATTCATCCTTGCATCGATAGATGATAGTAGATTGATCGGGAATATTAAATGTGATTTCCCTTATTTGGAAATTGATATGAGCTCCGTATAGAAAAATCCAATCCATGCCATGAATGACATCAAATTCCAATATAGGAAGGATCACAAGATTTGCAGGAAGCACTTTCCCACAAACTTCAATCAGAGAAGAATTGTAAACTTTTGATGCGACTGTTGTGCCATTAGGGGTTGTCACAACTAACTCAATATCTAACTACTGAGGTTATATAGAGATACCCTTAGAAAATTTTTCAGAAATAAAAGAGTGGGTGGATCCAGAATCAAATAAAACATTTTCTACTTTAGAGTGGATGGTAAGTGTACCTTTCACCACTTCGTTATCATACTCCACATCGCTGATAGAAATTTCATGTGACTTTCCTTTTTCTTTGGCCTTAAGAGTTTGTTGACATCGATCATCATCAACAACCCTTGGATTAGGGAATTGATTGGAATAATGACCCATTTCCTTGCACTTGAAACATTGAAGTGTAGGATGTTCATTTTGTGTATCCCTTTCTTTATTTGCATTATTAGACATATTCTTCCCATTATTTCGACATTCGACTGCCTGATGACCTTCTTTTCCTCACTTAAAACATTTATTGTCCATTTAAGACAATTCCCTCCATGTTTCTTTCCACACTTTGTGCATAAGGGAAAACTCATCTTCTTTTTAGTGTGGTCTTTAGATTTTCATTTGAATTCCATTTTCCTCTTCTTATCAAACCCATATGATTGATGGGTTACTCTAATCTCCATCTCAACCTTGAGAGCACATCGAAAAATTTACTCGTAGCTATTGAAGTCCCTTATGGCTAACTCCCTTCTAAGACTTGGTTTTAAGCCACTAAAGAATCAATCGATTTTACTCTCAGGTTGGATAATAATTCTTGGAAGCGTACCTTGAATGTTTTGTAAAATTTGATTCGTAGGTACCAACAGATTCATCATCCTTTTTATTCAGTTCATAAAAATCCTTCTCCATATTTGTTTGAAGAATACGAGGGAAGTACTTATTGAAAAACAAGTTCTTGAACTCATCCCATTACATGGGCTCAATTTCATCCCTTTGCCTCGTATTCTTAATAAGATTCCACCATTGATCAGATTCACCTTCCAAATGATATACTACTAAGATTAATTTATCATGTTCAGAATATTATAGAACTGGAAATATCTTTTTAGTGGTACTGATCCATTGTTCAGCCACTAATGGATCAGAAGACCCGCTGAATGAAGGTGGACGCTGCCTCATGAAGGATTCGACAGAATGTTGCTACTTTATTTGCTCGTTTGGAAGTCCTTCATGATTTATAGCTTCATAATGTTATGTGATCATGGCTAGAATATTTTTCATTCCATCTCCCATATTTTTTGGTTGCTCAGGGGGACAATCATTTCATTGCCCATCGCATTCAGCATTAACACGGTTCTTTCGGGTTCCAGCCATTGACTAAAACCAAGAAGCATAGTGTGATAAACACTAATCATAACAGGAAAACCACAGAATGAAGAATAAAATTTCACACTTTAGGTCTTATCATAGGTTGTTCATGGACATTTTTAAAACACTAATATTGTGTTCTATGTTTAGACACATCCTTAGAGTTCTTACTAAGGCTTTCACATCCTAGTTTCCAAAGGTTTACTATACCTTTCCTCTGATACCAACTATAATGACCCATAATTTACATTCATGGTTATTACTTCAGAATTGAAGCATACTTATTAAAACATATAACAAAACCATGATAGGACCATATAGGTATAGTGTCGTTAGAAACTGGGAAATATAAACAACTGGTTCATAAATCATCTACACTGTCTCTTGTTTATTTCATCATATCTAGAGTCCCATTTGGCATATCCTACATAATACCCTTCTTATTGACTTGGGGAAAAGAAAACATACAAAAGGGTGAGATAAAATGCTCATTAAGGGTAAAAAAAAAGAAATATCAATCATATCATATTCATAAGAACATAACATTTTGAAAATATAAACCTGAAAAAGAGATCATAATATCATAACATGGGATAAATCATAGTAGTGAAATGTAATCCCAATAATCATAACTTAAAACATGAAACTTTTTGGCATACACACATAATGATAGAAAATCATTTCATATTAGTCAAGGCTCTTGGCCAAGACCATCATAGCGGATAAAGTCCATTACTGAACCGAGTTCACTCCTCATTCCAGTCCTGTATCACTGAACCTGATTAACATGCCGTTCCAGCCATGTATATATCATGAGATATAAATATTTACCCAATGAATTGGAGGGAGATATTGGTCCCACCCATCTCATAATGAAACCATTCTTATGTGTTCCACAAAATCATAAATCATAGTATAACCTATGTATTAAAAATGGGATTCTTAAACATCATGCCATCATAGCATAATCTATATAAGATAAAAGGAAATCATAAAAATAATTCCATCATAACATAATCAAATCAATGTAAAAATAGGGATATAAACAGAACCCTATATTATCTTAGATGGAAAATAATTTTGATAAAACACTTGAACTCCATTCTTGAGGAAAATATCCTTTATACTTCAAAAATATTTTTCCTTTCTTAACATGTCATACAATTTTAAACTAAAAGAAGTTGATTAAAAATAAACTTGAAAATTTTTAAAGTAAGATTCGTGGAAATAATGTTCTATTAAATCATAAAAATCCATTTATTTGCATAAGTTAAAAAAACATTCTTCTCGTACTTTGGCCGGAAAAGTCAAAAAGTACCGCGTACTAAAAAACGAAAAAAGATTCCTTTCATATATTTTACTAAAAACTCAATAATGGGTAAAATTGGATTTAAAAAATTGTAGGAGGATATAAATAATATTAAATATTGATGTAACATTGACATGGATGATAAATATTCCCCACTAAATTCTAAAGTATAAACAATCTTGGATAAAATGAGATTGCAAGATTTTCCCTTACCTTAGGTCTGATTTGCTTAGTACGTATTTGAAACTCCTATATGATGATTTAAATAATGCCATTGACTTATTATAGAATCATATTCATTGTTATGATATCATATATGGTCATATTCTTATCTTCTTATTAGTAATATTTCATTGCTACTTATTATTCAGGTGTTCATTGCTTTATTTTCTTATACATGTTTTGTCAAATAAATTTTTATTCTTATTTTTAGATTATAGATACCTCATTTCCAGAATGGTATTAGTGTAATATATATCATATTTATTCATTCAATTCATTTATATAATCATTATTCAATGAAGATCATGTAGAACGAGTCGCATCACATCGTGGAGACGGTAGGCCGTACGTACGCACGAGCGATGATATCATTCCAATGATCATGGAATTATATTTAAGTGTATGTATACTATTTAAGAATCAATATCACTTTACAATAATCATATATAGTTATTATTTACACCATTATACCCATCCAAGTAATGTGTTAGTGGAAAACAGATTACACCACGGCGTGGAGACGGTATTCCGTACGTACGCACACGCGGTGATTTCATTTTCCGTATGATGGATAGAAGGTTAAATAGGGTTGTTTCATATTTATAATAACATATCAGTATATTATTGATACTGATGTTATTAATTCATAATGAAACAACTAATTAAGAGGAAGTAGAAGAAGAAATAAATTTTAAAGAATCAGTAATGAATATTACCTCTTCTTCGGCACGCCTCTTTGAAACCTCCTATTAGAGCACTAAAATTGGTCTTTGAAGATAAAAAAGACATATAGTATGTTGCTAGGGAAGTTGAGAAGGGAAATGGGTAGGGGTAGGCTGAGCCTAAAGGCTCAAAATGGTGTGAGGAGGAGATGGAGGAGGCACCCTTTTATAAGGGAGGAGAGGGGCACCTGTGGAAATCTAAATAATATTAATTTATAATATATTCAAACCCCACATAAAAACATCCAAAATTACTCAAATTAGAAGTTTAGATGAGGTAGGGTTATAATATAATCAACCAATAAAATTTATACATGTTGGAAATTTATTTTAAACATTATCAACTTTATTTATCCTTCTTTAATTTATTTAATTTTATTTTTGGTAATAATAATCTAAATTGTAAATCATTATAAAGAATTAATTATATATTGTTAATTTTCTATAATTGTACACTTTATGAAATTTTAGACCATATAAATTTTAATTTATAAATTGTAAATATTTTTGTGATTTTTAAACAATTTTATAATATGTTATTTTTATAAAATAACAATAGTGTCAATTTTGACACTATTCAATTATTTGAATTTAAATAAAATCCACACGGAAGATATATTCTAACTAAAAGATTTAATATATTCATAAAATGTCATATTTATCTTGAAAATTCTTGGATTTCATTAAATAGTTCATATAATATTTATTTTAATATTTTTATAACAATTTATTTGATATTTCAATCAATAAAATAATTTCAACATCACTATTGTGTCATAATTAATGATGATTATTTAATCCTTAAAAATTATAAATAAATTCACATGATGTAGATAATGTTATTAGATTTATGGATACTATTCATGTTCGATGTTTTATGATGTTTATCACTAAATTAAAATTATTACACTTATAGGATTTAAGAGAGTTACATGTTGTCACTTTCTTTAGTTTTAATAATAATTACATCATTTTCATGGTCAAAGGTCCATGAAATGAATCTATTCCGACCCTTAGGTGATATGGGTCAATTTTATTCATCCAATAGAATTTTTTCAAGTGTTAGGGTAACTCTAAAATCTTATTTTTACCCTTAATTACCTGATTTACCTTTAACTGCAGTAAATAAAAATTACCATAGTTACTATTCATAATAAAAAAAATAAGAATAACCTATTATCATAATTTGGAACCACTAAATTCAAATATGGAATCCATTTTTTCAAAATTCAAAACATAGAAGATGCAGTAATTAATTTAAAACTAATCCCGTTGTTAAGAAAACAGGTTTTAAATGTTAAAACATTTCCAAAGATTGAAATGTTTTTAACATTGAATTAAATGTAAAATTAATGGTAATGAAATAAATTATATTAAATGGTAAAAATTTATTCTATTTATAATTTAAAACCATTCAATATTATACTTTAAACATATAAATTATTGTGATGAAAAAAGTTGTTTTTAATTAAAATATAGCGTGTTTTTACTTGTCATCAAAATATGAAAGTTATTAGAATAATATGAAAAATTTATCCAAAGTAAAATTTTATATCCTGATTCCATAAAATAATTTTATTTTGTCAAATTGAACTTATAAACATGTCAAAAAATAGATTTAAAGTGGGTGCACCATCAAAAGGCGGCAAAACTGAATTTTTAAAAAAATACTTATTTTACCCGAAAAATTTATTTTGTTCTCATACCATCTTCTAGAAAATGTGTAAGATGAATAATAATGTTATAAAATTAAAAATTTAGTTAATACTACTCATAACGTCTAGTACATAATATAATTATAACAATATATCGATGTTTCGTGAAACTCAGTATTGCATACTACACACGCTATCGAGGAAGGTCGTGATTGCATGTAATGCAAGACAAGACAATGTTGTGTGTAGTGAAATATTCCTTTGGTGTTGCGTATAACATAATACATAAAAACAAAATATTTCTCATAAAATCTCAGGGTGTTACAAGTATGACCGTGGAAGTTTATTCAACGAAGGTTACATACCATTCACGGTACTCTATGGACATTGTATGAGACCAGTGTTTCAGTGATTAGACATTTGATAAGGGTTTAATCTGGGATATCAGGACATTATTGGAATCCCTTAACATTTATACCTATGATAGGTTACTTTAGTTAGCCCTTCTACTGGAGTGTTTTCGAGCAGATTATACATCGATTGTGGGAGCTAGTACTGGGAACTAGGTAGTTGAGACCTCAGCAGAAGGATGCCGATGATATTCATAGTGATCTAAGTAGGGCATGTTATTCAAAGGATGATCCTAGTATTTAGGGTATGTAGTGAGGGGATCCCAGGGTGCCTAGAGTCAGCCCAGGGACAGAAAATGTTACTCAGGCGGTGTTCGGGGATATATGACACCAGATTGCTCGACCCATTGTACAATTGATTGGGAGATATCCAAGGGACCACTGAGGAAAAGGTAGAGACATGAAAAGGGTGTTCCATAGGGTGGATAATGTGGATGAGGGGAAGGAATGGAATCCGAAGGTGGTAGAAGGTTCTTCCTTTTACCAACCCCACCCCTAGGTAGTCCACCCCAGCCTTAGGAAGCTTGTGGCCAGGGATGGGGCCAAATATTGGTGATAGAGGCTTATAACCTCAAAGATCTGAGGATGATATAAGGTACAATCTATGTCTTTTCCACCTTAGCTACAATTTTCATAGGAATAGATACTATTAATTCCATTCATTCCATGAATCTTGTTTGAGAATCAGAATTTCCAGTTGAACCTTTGACTTGAACCTTATGCTTAGAGACTCTTATGGGAGAATATTCGATGATCAAAAACCGGTTCCAGTAGTGTGACCTGACTCTTATATGAGAGAGATTCAGTTGGGATCTCTTGGCAGTGGCATCAATGCCTTATGATGTCATTCTTGGTATGGAATGGTTATCTATAGTTCCTGCTCAGATTGACTATTTTAGGCATAGAGTGTTTTGTGTTCGTAGTGAAAGAGCCTGGTTTTACTTTTTTGTTGAAAAAGAAACATATATAGTTTCGGATGGACCCACTCATAGGAGGGTGAACCAATAATTCATCGGTTAAATAGCCTCACCTTCGATACAATGGATGCTACGAGTCCTCAGTTTCCTACTATGATGGTGGAGTATGAGGAGGTCTTCCCTGAAGAGGTTCTGGGTTTACCTCCTCGTATGGATATGGAATTATGCATTGATCTACACCCTAGGATGACACTGTTATCTGAACATGAATATCAGATGGCTCCTGTATAGTTTCGTGAGCTGAGGGTGAAATTGGTGGACTTGTAGAGGAATGGATTCATGAGACTCAATGGTTCACCATGGGTAGCCCTATTTTTGTTTTCCAAGAAGGTAGATGGGATATTGAGGTTATGTGTGGCTTAAAAGTGCTTAAAATAGTTGACTGTGACAAACAAGTTTCCACTACCGATGATCAATGACCTATTTTATCAGTTGAAAGGGGCATGATGGTTCTCAAATATTGACCTTAGATCAGACTATCATGAGTTATAAGTATGTGATAATGATATTACAAAGAATACCATCATATTTCATTACAGTCACTATGAGTACTTGGTGATGCCATTTGGCTAGAAGAACTCCCCAGGAGTGTTCATGGGACTCATGAATTGGATCCTTTATCCTTAAATAGACTGGTTTTTGGTGGTCTTCCTTGATGACATCCTAGTGTACATTGTGTTTGAGGAGGAACATGTGAGACACTTGAGGATAGTCCTGGACACACTATGAGAGCACCAAATTTAAAAGAATCTCCTGAAGTGTTAGTTCTAGATTTGATAGGTCCATTTTATGTGACATGTTATCTCAAAAACTAGTGTTGAAATGGTTTGCATGTACTATTTACTTAGTGGTTTTTACATTTAATTATTTTGTGTGATTGAAGATGTGTGTGTGCATACAAGTACATAGAAAATTCCCCCCATTTTAGAGATATACCTACCCAGTTCTGTTCACTAGCCCTGAGCCTATTGGATGTGGGCTTGGGTAGTTGTGGCATGGGCCCCACTAGGACAGTTAATGATAGAGTGGATCCAGAAAAGGTTAAGGTAATGGTTTCTTAGGAGCCACCCAAGAGTTTTACCAAGGTGTTTAGTGTCCTTGTATTGGTAGGGTACTATAGTAGGTTTGTACTCGACTTATACAGAGTGGAAGCACCCTTGAAAACATTGACATGAAAGGAGAATCATTTCACGTGGATAGAAAAATGCAAGTAGTGATTTCAGAAGATGAAGCAGAGGTTGAAGAGCACTACCATCCTGAGGTTACCAGAGGAAGGCGCTGAGTATATATTATTCTGATATACATTAGGAATCATGCGTTGTTTTTTTCTGATACATATGCAAAAGGTGCTTGCCTAGGGTTCATGCCAGTTGATACCCCATGAGAAAAACTATATGAACCATGATCTTATGTTAGTAGCGGAAGTCTTCACATTGAAGATGTCGAGACACAACTTGATTGGAGAGTAGTTTTTCATTTACTCTGATAAAAATATTCTCAATTATATATTCTCTCAGAAGGATGTGAACTTGAGATGGAGGCAATGGATAGAGATCCTCCAGGGCGATGACTTTGAGACTTTCTATACTTCTGGTAAGTGGAACATCGTGGTATATTCTCTCAGAAAGAGATCTAGTATGTAGTTTTTGAAAAATAAATCAGATTAGTTGGCCTCATTGTAGTTATCTTTTTGTGGATAGAGATAGAGTA
Organism: Viscum album; assembly: GCA_963277665.1. Taxonomy (NCBI): domain Eukaryota; kingdom Viridiplantae; phylum Streptophyta; class Magnoliopsida; order Santalales; family Viscaceae; genus Viscum; species Viscum album. The sequence goes on along the minus strand of OY728140.1, from coordinate 42,363,791 downwards.
TCTTACTATAGTTGATGTTTGTCACCCCTCCTCTCTTGTAGCGAGTCAGGGAGGCATTGCTTGGGGATACCAACTATGAGACCATTCATGCTCAGATCTCTATAGTTCATGATCCTAATGGATAATCAAAAGGTGGGGTGCACATCATTCTTTTTAAAGGACACACATTAGTACTAGTGGAATTGTGGGAGGAGGTTCTAAGGGATTCACATATATCCTCATTGGTGGTACATCCAGGTGTGGAAAAGATATACCAGGACCTTTGATGTCAGTTTTTTAACTAGGGATGAAGAAAGGTGTTTTAGATTTTTTCCTTAGATGCCTTACTTATCAGTAGGTGAAGGATGAGCACCATGATCTAGTGGGTTTAGCTCAACCACTTGAGGTGCCAAAATGTAAGTGTGATGGAATATAGATGGGAATCATGATGGGTCTACCATGTATATCCAGGAGACATGATGCCATCTAGATGATTTTTGACCAAATCACCAATTCATAACACTTCCTAGCTATCTAGTAGAAGATTTTAGTAGAGGGATTGAGATGAATCTATGTGTAAGAGATAGTCGACTCCATGGATTCCCATTGACAATATATTCAGATCGTGATCCTCGCTTTATATACTTGTCTCGGAAGGGATTGTAGGTGGCATTGGTTACCAAGTTACACTTCAGAACAACATTTCACAAATAGATGGAAGACTAGACTGAGTGGACCATATAGGCTATGGGGGACATGCTTTGGGATTTCATGTTAGTCTTTATCCGTAGTTGGTAGGATCACCTACACTGGTGGAGTTTGCATACAAAATAACTACCTTTATACCATAGGTATGATAGCAATCAAGGTTTTGTACACGAGAACATGTGGGTCACCGCTTTGGTGGGGTGACCCTATAGAGTCAGTAAACATAGTCCTAGAGCTGGTGTGAGCTAATACATAAAAGGCACATATCATCCAGAAGTAGACGCAAACTACATAGAGCTGTTAGAAGTCTTATGTTGATAAGTGGTAGAGGCCTTTGGAGTTTTGGGAAAGAGAAAATGGGTTCCCTCGGGTTTCACCTAGATGGGGATTACAAATATTTGGCGGGTTCAATAAGATATCTCTAGGTTCATCGTCCTCTTCTAGATACTACGTAGAGTGGGATAGGTGGAATACCGCTTGGCTCTACCATTGTAGTTATATCAGGTATAATATGTCTTCTACGTGTCACATATGATGTGGTACGTGCATGACCCCTCACACGTCATTGAATGGAGTGAGCTAGGAATCAAGGATGGGGATAATTTTGCTGAGTACCTAGTGGAGATTGAGGATCGAAAACAGATGATCCTTCATAGATGGTAAATTCCTCAGGTGTTCATTTAGAGGTAGCAGAGGAATCTCCAAGAGAGAACATGGGAGCAGGATGCTCATAATCATTCTTTGTACCCTCATCTATTTGATAAGCCCTTGTTTTATATTTTTAGGGATGTAAATCCCAAAGGTGGGAAGAATGTGTTGTCTTAGATTATTCTGTGTAATATTTTTAAATATTATATGGAATTATTTCAAGACCAGGTGTTGAGAAGGCATGCGATTCTGATGACCGGTGTGCCAGTAATATGTGCTTGAAAAATATTAATCTTTTTAATAGCACACACACATAATTTTACTAAAAAAGTGTAATAACTCTTAAAATGTTTCCTGGATAAAAAATTTGAGGGTTCTATTGAGCTCAGAATTGTGTCTTTACCCTAGGTGTGACTTAAATCTAGTCGGTATGGGTCGTTTTTAAAAGAGTTATTGTGAGACGTAACAAGAATCAAATAATTTAATAAAAATTATTTTGTTAACACAATAGTTGAAAAATATTTAAACAGATTATTATAGAGAATCTACAGGGTTATCCGTATAAACCTTGAAACCGTGGAGAACCATTGGAGAGAGCTTTGTGGATTCTCTCTCAGGTGAAAGAGACATACCATGGATCGATAACCAACACACCTCAGATTCCAAGGATCTTGCCTACGACAAGGATACAGTGATCCTTCTTCATTATGAAGAAATCTGAATTGAGTTGGGGATTGTTATCATGATTTTATTTCCCAATTCTTGAATTCCAGGATTAATACAGACCGAGAAATGAAGAGATTGATTTGTGGTTTGGTCATATTTATGGGATGGTTTTTTTTCAGGTTATCTAGATTTATTATATCTTTTTTTCTAACCCTAAATCCATAATTCTTGATTGTTGGACAACAACTATAATACAAAGATTTGAAACCTTTTCTCACATGCATTTCCCCCTCTGTCCTTTGCATTCTTTACCATTGGAACCACACAGTTCACATCTCAATGTTGCCGGGTGGTTTAGAGCATGATCAAACCATGGGTTCAAGATGAACCAGTAACTGAGGATGGATCTATGTATATTAAGGCCCAAGGATCTTGTATTTGTGACTGTTTTCATTTTTGGGAATTGATGGAGGTAAGGTGGTCTGTAGAAGGGACCACCAGTGTGTGATGACAGAGGGACTCGACGATGGCAGCGGGTCACGAACGAAGAATGCAGAGGTGACAGTGGGGCCAATAGATGTGGATACGCCAGTGGGCCATGTGAGATGAAGTAGTGATGGAACATGTTGGGCTAGTTCAGACCAGTGGTCCGAGTTGGTATGGTGGGACGAGTCAGACAAAATGGACCCGAGTCAGATTCGATGGGGTTGGGGTGGAGACTGGTCATAGTCACCAATGACAAATGACCGAGGGTGCTTCAACTGCATGACCGAACATCCAGTCCATCGGCTAACTGTGGTGGTTGACCGCAGTGGTAGGATAGACCTACCGCTACAGTAGGTCTACTGGCCCTGATAGGCCTGCAAGTGGTTTAGCTAAAACGAATGTATCTCATAAACAGGGCATTCAATTGACAAGATGCATATGACGGTGAGACCCTGAATTTGAGACAGTCTTATTGGGACAAGTGGTGGGTTTTTTTTGCCAGTATAGTTTGCGAGCGTTACCTTGGTCATATAATTTAGAGTTATGTTTGGTATTACTTCTACATCACCCGATTATAATAACCTCTAGAGTCTGAGTCTTATATAGAGTATGGTATCCCTCCCCGATACTAGAGTGCGATCCTCTATCACCCCTAGTGGAGTCTATGGAATCACATGACCTATTTGAGAAGGGTACTGATCAATCTTATAGGGACCACATTAGTAGGTTTTGTGTTATCCCACGGTTGGTTATTGTATTGATCCCCAACGAAGCGGGTTGATCCAAATTGGGTATGTGGTATCACCCAGAGAGTCTGGTCATGATCTGTGGTGTCCCTCAGTTAGTTCTGGGCATGGCCCCCTATCTGTGTGTAATATTCTTCCCTGAAAAATACTTTATCATTAGGTCAGGGCCCAAATGATCTAGACTTCTTCGTGAGTGTCTTCGATAATATCATGGATCAAGGATTGAGTACTCGTGGAATAAGCCTGCTTTAAGTATAATCATGTGGATGGAAGAGTGGTTGTAACATAACTCTATACTATGTGTCAGGGATTGAGTATATATGGATATTATTATTCTATATGCTATAGAAATATACCAATGTAGAGATAATTGTACTTTACTTTGTGGTATTCCTTTGTGGAAATTCATTGTGGTTTCAGGGAGTTCTACTGAGTATTGTTACGATCACCCCTGCATAAGATTTCCCCACACATTTCACATCTTTTGCAGACGATCAAACTTTTTATAGAGCATTGGGCAGATCAAGGCTAGACGGTGATTAGGTATACTAGAAAGACTATGTTGTGCTCCTATGGCTCTCAGATAGTACTCCCAGTACCTTTTCATTGAAGTTGGACTTATGTTACATACTCTCTGTGGTATTCTTATATTTGGCCCTGTTTACTTTACAGTACTTTTACTGTCATACTCTGTTGTGAGATCATAGTGGTATGTATGCATTGTTTACTTAGTGAGTTTTACATTTCACCATTTTGTGGACTTGGAGGTGTGTGTGTGCATACATGTACATACACATTACCTCTAATGTTTGTGATATTATTACTCAGTGTTAGTCACTACAACTTGGCCTATTAGAGGCGGGCTTGGGGAGTCGCGGTACATGTACCACTGGAATGGGTCATGATATGTCACCAAAAAATGTGAAAGAATCCATAAAATAACCTTGATATATAAAATGTTAATTATTTTTAAGCACAAAGGTTATCTCATACAATTCATTTTTCTCCCAAAAATGTCATAATCTATATTTACCCCAATAATAATTGTCTCCAAAAATATATATAGTCACATTAAATTTTATAACAAAAACTCAAAAGGTTTTTCTATGAAATTGATCTTATGATGAACCTTAAAATTATAAACCGATGATGATATCCATAACTCATATGAAAAACTCTCATGAAAAAATCATAATATTGAATATTTTTTAAACCCCCTCTATTAAAAACTATAATAAATTGGCCTTAATAATTACATATTATAGTGTATTTGAATTAAAATTAAATTTTTTCACAATCTCGAGGATATACATGGTTTGGAGTTTTAGATAATAAGGACATAACACATACATAATAACTCATATATTCTCAGATTCTGACATTTTATTCTTCTATTTCTTATCTTTTACTTCTTTTTCAAGCTCTTCAGCATCTCCCATTTTTAAGGGCTTAGCCTCTGTTGGATATTTTCCAAAAAGTGGATCTCCATCTTTTATTTTTCTCTTCTGTTCTCCCCACTTAACAACAAATTCCTCTAATCATGTTTTCTATTTCTTGGGCTTAGTAGGTATAGATGCATGTTAAAAAGGTTGATCTATTTTCTGTGATACTTCTACAATAGGTTCTGAAGCATGAAATTTTCTTTTCTTGTACTTTGGCTTTGAAATTTCACCAACTTGGTCCTCCTTTATAGCTAGATTGAAAAAATCAGATGTCTTATCTGAAAAACCAAACTTCATTCTCCTGAGGCTATCTTCACTCAACAATATGATTTTGAATGTATTAGGCTTTGAATTGAAAGGAATATTTCATGTTTCTAAGATATAACTATGGGCATGGACCGAATTTCTTGATACATTAAATTATAATATGTAAGAGTTCCATTATTAATGTTTTTCATAGTGAGAAAGACATAGTGGATCAAGTTAAACATTAATATATTAACTATAAAATCAATTATCAAGATAACTGAGGTCTTTAGAGTATCTTTGTCACATTTTCTCAGAATCAGAAACCCCTGCATCCAAAGGAAAAAATTTTTGTGGTTTGTTGAGAGATTTGAAATATTAGGTGTATTCACTCTATGAAATCCTAAGAATTCCATTTCCTTAACCATATCAAAAGAACCTTATCTATATGGAAACCTATGAGAATAGAAGCATACCTATCCATTATATGGTATGTAAAGAAAACTAACTATTTTCTTCTAGGATAAAGAATACGTTATTCCATAACTTTTGAAATAAATTATAATTTTTGCTCCTTTTTTCAAAAAATTTAACTGTATCATAAAATTCAATAATAATATCTACATAAACTGGATCTTTATTATTTTCATTTACTATAAAAATAATTTCCCATCCATTGAGTTTGATATTCTTTCTTATCATTGAATCATACTTGTTGAAGAAATTATGATCTACTAACCTTTCTATGAATATTAACCAGTCTTTGAGTACCTTATTCAACAATATGAGAGTTTGGGAAGAAACATCCAGGGAAATTTGAAACTATAAGGAAGAATCAGATCGACAGCTTTGAAGGGATGCAGAGCTCGAGCATAAATGTAATGGAAACCAATGTGGGACGTGAAGGGTTCCCTTTATATAGACTTCACATTGATTGTTCAATTTCTTGGCCCAGTCCAATAGTTAATATTATTTAGATCTAATCTGATAGATGATATTAATACTAAAGAATGATTTGCAAGTTTCAATATTTTGAGGTTTTAAGGAAATAATCAGATTTAAGAAAAGATGAATCTGATAAATGTTTACTTTAAGAAAGTTTTGAAATACCAACAAACAGAAATGTAACTAATATGATTTAAGAAAATAAATGTACATTTTAGAGTTTTCAGAAATATTTGTTAGTTTTGATAAAGTTTTTCTTATAAAATGTAGGATCCGAACAGTTTTTGAGGGAAATAAAATTTTTAGGTCATGAAAAAAATTATTAACATTCCAAAAATTTTGATTAACAAAATTATAACCGCCCTTTGAAAAGGTGTATCTTAATATTAGGAGATGATTAAAAAAAGTGGATATGAATGATTAACTTATACTTATCATTGCTAACGTTCTTAAAATATATTCACATCTATCGGAAGGTAATGATTTTGTAAAAATATTAGAAAGTTGTTATTTCATTCTGATGAATTGTAAAATAATATATCCTTTAAGTGTGTGATCCCTAAGAAAGTGATTCCTAATATCTATGTGCTTTGCACGAGAGTGAAATATATATTTTTTTTCTAGGGAAATGGTATTATTATTAAAACACAATATATGTTTTTTGGTCAAACTCATGCTATAGTATATGAGTGTGTGTTGCATCCACAACACTTGAGAAAACAACTTCCAGCTACTACATATTAAGCTTCTACATTAAAAAATCCTACTGAGTGTTGTTTCTTGAATGACCAAAAAACTAATGAATATACTAAGAAAATAAAATTTTTGGATTTAATTTTTCTATCTATTCCAAAACCACCAAAATCAGCATCTGAAAAGATTTTTAAAACAAAATCATTTGCAAAAGAATAGAAAAGTCCTTATTCCAATGTTCCCTTTAAGTAACAAAAAATTCTTTTCACAGATTTCAAATGGGATTATTTTGGGTTATATTGATATCCTACACATAAGTATACTGAAAACATTAGGTCGTGATAACTAGATATTAAGTACAATAGACTCTTTATCATACCTCTTAATGATTTTTGATCTACTTGTTTTCCAGCTTCATCAAGACCAAGAGTGATTGAGGTACCTATTTGAGTACTTATACTTTTGGTTTTTTGATATCCATACATATTACAAAGATATTTAATAAACTTATATTGAGATATAATAGTTTGTTACAGTTTTTTAGAAAGTTGAAAACTAATAAAAAATGTTAACTCACCCATCAAAGTCATTTCAACATTAGATTTCATAAGATTTGCAAATGAATAAGTTAAGGATTGCTGAGTTGAACCAAATATAATGTCATCAACATAAATTTTAACAATAAAAATATTTTTCTTATCTTTCTTTATAAAAGGGTTGGATCAGTAGTTCCCTTAAAAAAATTGTTTTGTATCAAAAGTCCCTTAAATCTGTCATATCTGGCTCTCAGGGATTGTTTAATTCTATATAAAGTTTTGGTAAGTTTCTAAATATGTTTAGGATGTTTTGTGTCTTCCAAAATAGGAGTTTGTTTAATATAAAATTCCTCTTGAATATGTCTTTTAAGAAAATCACACTTCACATCCATTTGAAAATTTTTGAAATTGAAGAATGCTGTAAAGGATAGTAAAATATGAATTGATTCAAGTATAGATAATGGAGCGTAGGTTTCTTCATAGTCTATTCCTTCTTGATGATTATCACCTTTAGAAACAAATCTTTCTTTATTCATTACTATTATTCCATTTTCATCACAATTATTTTTGAAGACTCACATCACTCCAACTACAGAATTTTCATTTAGTCTTTCAACTAAGGTCCATAATTTGTTCCTTTAAAATTCATTTAGTTCATCTTTCATAGCTTTAATACAATCATCATCACTTAAATATTCATCAATACTTTTAGGTTCTAATTGGGAATGAAATTATAGGTGTTATGCTTCATTTCCTAAAGAACTTATAGTTCATAATGGTTGATGTACATCACCAATGATACTATCACTAGGACGGTTCTTAAGAAAAATTCGACTACGTATTTGTAAAACATGTTCATCAACATAAGGTAAAAAATAAAATGGAGTAAATACTTTAGGATCATTTTCTTTATTATTTTATTGATTAGAAGAATATTTCATCAAAGGTTGATAATCAATTTTAGAAAACACATTTGAAGATGTAGGTTTGAGTTTTTTAAAAACACAAGGATTAGTTTCATCAAACCTTACATATAATATTTATTTAATAATACAATATTCCTTGTTAAAAACTCTATAAGTCTTAGAAGTAGTGTAATAACCTATGAAAATTCATTTTTCAGATTTGGGTGTGGATTTTTGTAAGTTATATTTAGTATTCAAGATAAATATTTTACATACAAATACTTTGAAGTAATAAACTATAGGTTTTAGACTAGTCCATAACTCATAAGGTGTTTAATTAAAAAAAGGACTAATTAAAGATCAATTGATAGTATAGAAAGTTTTACTAACAAATTCATAAAAAAAGTGTTTAAAAATAGTGTATTAACTGATCATGGTTCTTGTTATCTCTTGAATAATAAAGTTTTTTCTTTAAACAACACCATTTTTTTGAGGAGTTCTTAGAGTTTAGATGTTATGAGTAGTGAATTTCATACTAAAAAATGCTTCAAAATATGAATTTTCAAATTCTCCCCCCTAATCACTAGGAATAGTTACCAATGAAAGGATTCTCTCATTTTTAACTATGGTTGTAAATGTTTTGGAAATAAGAAAATGTATTCATATTTATTTACTAGAAAATAGACCCATGTAAATCTAGTTTAATCATAAACTAAAACAAATACATATTATTTTCCTCAAATACATCCAGTTTATGTTGGACCAAAAGAGCCATATGAACTATTAATAATGCATCAGAAGTTGATACTTCACTAATTGATTTAAATATTGACTTATGTTGCTTTCCATATTGACAAGAATCACAGACTTTTAAAGAATCAAATCTATGATCTACTAGATCCTTAAAAAGTATTTTCGTAGAAAGTTTACATATGTTACTATGGCTACAGTGTCCTAGTATTCAATTACATAACCAATATTTATCTTCTATTTCACTAAGGAAAGGTAAGTCATGTCCCCTAAGGGAATTTAAGTTATGTGTATAAAAATTCTCATGCCTATAAACATAAATAATTAACTTTTACAAAGAATTGTGTACTAGTCATGTATCATTCCTAAAATTTACAAGGTAACCTTCATCAAATAATTGGAATATGCTTATAATGTTTAGATTGAGACCATTAACAAATAAAACATTTGAAATTAAATATTTTCCAAGATGAATAATATTACATGTACCAACAATTTCTCCTTGAGAATTATCTATGAATCTTAATTTTCCATATTGTATTATAAAAATATTTTAAAATAAGTTTTTATTACCAGTCATGTTCCAGGAACATCCACTATCCATGTACTATGTATTTTTGTTGGTACTTCCTTTATTTTCATGAAAATAAAATAGTTAATCTTTCAGAATCCAAACTTTCTTGGATCCAGAGTTGTTAGAAAATGAAATATTAGGTATCCAAATTTTCCTATAAAATTGGGATTTATGAAAACCTATGGACTGAGTTTTATTCAAAGAAAAAAATTTTATACAAATTTACACCATATTGAGGCATAGTGAAAAATTGAGAACTTTTGAGTAAAAAATAGTTGTCACTAAAAACAAGGTTTGAATGAGAATAACAAAATCCAGAACTTTTCTTTAAATGATGAAGTTGTGAATAAATTTTATCAAAACCTTCCATTCCATGAGTAATGTTTAAAAAAAAAATTTAAGTAAAAACTTTCAGATTTTACTCCAATGACTAAATTATTATCCTCATAGTCATTAGTTTTATAATTTGAGTTTGCCTCTAAAAATATTTTCTTAGAAATAAAATTTTCAAGATCCTTAGAATGTTTATCCTTTTCAGAATTTACTTCCTTATTGATTTTAGAAACATTTTCAAAATAAATTGATTTATGATCAATATCATTTGAATAATTTGATACTTCTTTTGTTAAAAAAGAGATTATAGAATTTTTCTTATCATATTTCTTGTTTATATTACTATTTTCATTCTCATGTAACATGGAAAACCTAGATAATTATTTAAAATAAGGTATAGTGTTATCTTTTAATGAGGAAGATTCTTTATCCATGGATTCATAATTTCATTTGTTAGGATAATTATCACTTAAAGAAATGTTGGTTAATGATTTGGTAGTTTTTACCTTATCCATGAGAAATTTATTTTCAGTTGGAATTCTAGAAATAAGACCAATATTCATCTGTCCAAAAGATTCAATATCTAAAGATTCATTAGAATAGTCTCCACTACTAGATCTTTAGAAATAATTAGATTTTAGCACTTTCCTTTGGTTATACTAGTATTACTTCATCATCTTCCTTTTATAATGTATAACATTTTTTATTTCTTCTTAAGCTTTAGACAATCTGGTCTGATATGTCCTTCCTTCTTATATTCATAAAAAATCACATAGGATTCATTCTTATCATTTTTGTATTTTTTCTTGTATATGTATTGGAAAATATTTCTTTCCCGTATTCTTTTTCATCCATTGAGAATGATTTTTTAGTTCATTCTCTGAGTGATCACTATCAATTGAGTCTGATATAAAAACTTTCTTAGTCTTCGACCTGGAAGCACTTTGAAGGGGTTTGGATTTCGTTTGATTAGAAGATGTTGTAAAATCACTACTCCCATTCTTCTTTTTAATATTATCTGTATCTCTTTTCATTCTATTCTCATGCTATAGAAGAGTCCTGAATAACTCTTCAAGAGGAATTATTGTAACTTTACTTAATTCATCAATAGTATTTCTCATTCATTACCATTCATTAGGAAAGATATCAATAATCTAGTATACGAACATCTCATCATCTAAGCCTTTTTATCCTATTTATTGTAAGATTTTAAAAATTATCATAAACCTCTATTGAACAATACATATGGGTTCTCCATAAAGAAATAGAAAACCACGGTAGTGATATCTAAGTTTATATCTTCTTGTTTCAATAAACATGGATGTACGAATTTGCATAACTTCTAATTTCTTATAGATTTTATTAGAAGATTGAAATGATGAAATCTACTATAGATGTTCCTAGTAATAAAACATAATAAATTATTTTGTACCATAAATTTAAGTTAATACTCTTGTTTTTCCTCACTTTTTAATTGTCTGATTTTTTTATCAAGAATCTTGTAATCTCTAGTGAACAAAACAAAATTATGTACACTAGTATTGATAAAAAAAGTCTACATTCTATCTCCCCAGTATTCATATTCATTTCCATTAAATATTAGAGGTATGTTAGGATTTAACTTATCTATTGATCTATTGTTTGTTCCTGCTATTCTTTAAAAAAAATCATTTCCACAAAAATGGGTTAGTATAAAATGTTTATAAACAAAGAGTTTATAAGGAAAATAATAATATAAAATTGAACAAGTAAAGTTATGTATGAAAATTTGAGCAAGAAACATTATATTCAATTATAAGTATTTTAGAGAATTTCTCGAATACCAACTATATTATTGATATGTATTTTTAGATTACTCAATTATTAGAGGGAGGGTGAATTGTATGTTTAAAAACTATCATTTTTATCCTTAATAAAATACATTTTTCAAAAAGTAAAACAATATGAATTCACAATCACTCGTTAGTTCTTAATAAAGAAAATAACTTTCTTAGGATCTAATAATGTGAATGTGATAAGGACAAATAAAAATGTTTACTTAAGTAAAGATTCTACCTTACATTGAATAGAATATAAAAAATAGTTTATACAAGAAAAAAAATGTTTAAGAAAGTTACACTTTCTATCTATTACTCAATGCAGTAGAATTTGAAAAAACATGAAACAAGTTACAAAAAAAACTTTTAACCCAATTATAAGTATATCAAACAAAATTTGATAAAGGTACTTTGATTTATACTTTTGAAAAAGTCTATATTACCCACACTAGGGTAATCCCTAGATATGGAGATCAGTATCTATTTTGTTATCCCCAGAATCCCTCAATTAAGTAGGTTATCATCACCTCGGTCTTCCTATCCCCATAAGCCCACGATTTTAAATAACACCAATCAAATTATCACTAAGAAGGTTTACCAAGTTGTTCACATATTGAACATGTTATTCACAACATTCTAACAAGGAAAGTTGGGCAGATCATTCATCGTATATCACTTCAACACAGAGCTTCAATAATTCAATTCATGAACAACAGCTATAAAACAACTCCACCCCAAATAATGATTTCAAATGGCTGGGTATTTATAAGAAAAGTATCAATGATCAAATTCCTTCTCTAATGTTCATATTTACCAGAAATTTTAAAAGGACCTGTATAAGTGGCATTCATACCCCAGTTAATTTGTAACAAGTTTGAAGACATCATTTTGAATAACAAACAATGAGAAGTATTGACAACATCATTTTTTATAGCTATGCATGAGAAACATTATCATATTTTAGATACAATAAAATGGAACATCACATTAAATATTATTGGTAAATATAATAAAAACAAATAATTAGACACTGAAAACTTTGAATGTTAGATTCTGATTTCTGAGAATATTATTGTCTAATTTAAGAAGTAACCAAAGTATAATTTAAGAGGAAATATGAGTATGATTTTTAGGAAATCCAAGTTGGATTTATAAGAAAACCAGAGATTGATTTTAGAGGAAACCAGAGTCTTATTTATAAAGAAACTAGATCCCAATTCATGAGGAAATCGGAGCCTAATTTCTAAGGAACTAAAAATCTAATTTTTGAGGAAATGGGAGTCAGATTTATGATGAAATCAAAGTATGATTTTGTAGGAAATCAAAGTCTAATTTATGAGGAAATCAGAGTCTGATTTCTAAAGAAATCAGAGTCTTTTTACTTAAATAAATTCTAGATTAATGAAAAAATAGACCTGTTCAAGAAAACATTAAGTAAAATAATGAAGTCTATGGGTAAGGTTTAACAATTTCTAGCATATAAACTTCTTTAGAGAATGAAAAACATCTTTAAAAAAATGTGTTTGTGATTTTCAAAACAGAAATGAATGGAAAAGTGATAAGGAAAATTATTGACTCAACAATGAATAAAAAGTGATTTATCTCAATATTAAGATGAGTATTAGAAGAAAATATCATCCAATATACAATAAAGATATTTTATACTATATTTATACCCTTATATTTTATTTCTAACCTATATTTATCCTCTTTAATTCTTATCATGAAAACATAGTGTTTTACATATTTAAGGTTAATATAGTTACAATGAAATAATAAAAATCTTATAAATGGAACATGGGTGATATATTTTCTCTTATACTAATCACTTGGATAAATTTAATAGTTTTTTAAAATTTTATATCATTTAATAAATTTTTTATTATTATGAAATATCCATAATTTCAATTTTTAAATATATTAATTTATTTTAGTTTAATAATATAAAAAAACATATAAAATTAGAAAAAAGTATTTTATTAACTCACTAACATGTCATTTTAATTTATAAAATTCTTTTACAACATTATTTATCTCAAAATATATTTATATAAATGTATTTAACATCACTTAATTAAATTTTCCAGTAATTAAATAATTAAGAAACCAGTGTTGTGGAAGATTTCAAAAGTAATTATTTCTTCACTAAAAATTTAAAATAAATTAACATGATAAATAAAAATATGTTAAATTTAAAAAGACTGTTTATAATCAAACATATCCTCCGAATAACACCATACTAGAAATATTACACTCATTAAAAATAATATTGTTAATTGTTTGACATTTCATTACATAAAATTCTATAAATTGTAATCTCATACATGTGGTCCAAAAAGGTAATAAAATTTTCCCATGGATGAATACGGATGACATACACAGATGACATAATATATACGTAGATGTTTAGTTCATTTAAATTTTTTTTTCAATTTTTTAAATTAGATTACCTGATTTACCCTTAACTGTGGTAGAAACAATTACAAAGGTTATAATTCATATGATTCAAAAAATAAAAGAAACCTATTTACTAAATTTTTAACCAAAAATTAAAATTATGGAATTCATTTTTAAAAATTGAAATTATTATAATTTTAAATAATTTAATTTAAAATTACACCATCAAAACACAACAAATTTGGGTTTTTTCAAAAAAAATTACTTTTTATTGACAAAATGTTTTGATAGTAAAATATTTTATAGAATCCATTTAAAAACTATAATTAGATAATAATATATAATATTGATGTAATTATAATTTAATACTAGTACAAAATTTTTTAACCTTGTAAATTCATTAAAATTAAATTAAATTTTCAATAAAAAATATTATTTAACACTATTCCATGAGAAATAATTATTTTCATAAAATTCTCAAAAATTTATCCTATTTTAATTATTAAATAAATAATTCAAAATTTTAATTAATATTTTGAAATTTAAAATCCATAGTTCTTAAATTAATCATTTTAAAAAATCTTATATGAAATGAGTTTCATAAAACCATTTCCTTTTTATTTCAAGAATTACATCATATATTTATAATTAATATTACTACATAAATCAAGAATAACAATAAATAATAAATGATTTATTCTATCATTACCTGTTTTATTACATTTTAAAATGAATATGACATAAAATACAAATAATAGAATGAAATTCAAATTTAAATTTTTGATAGATTGAGTTAAACAGAAAACTGGAGGAAAATTCTCTTTGGAGGTCATGTTAATTGATAAATTTTTTCAAAGGGAATCTCAACATTAGATTCAATGATGTGATCAAGACCTATCACATCTCACCTAATTGTTTGATTTGTGATTACACCATATTATTACCTTTCCCTATATAGAAATACTCTTTCAAAACTAATACAGGAGTCTTCTTTACAGACTATCAATACCCATTCCATGCTCCACCATATGCAAGCATGAAAAAATTAAGTTAATGAAAAATGAAGTAAAATGGGAAGAACTTGATTGTATTGAAAATAGGGTTACTTTCTACCTTATTTGATTTAACCACAACTAGTAATCCTAGAATTGGATAAACAGATTGAAATTGATGTGAAATAAAACTCAATCAAATCATTATTCTCCCTTTTGAAAAACTTCTCAGGTTAATTCTCCATTTTAATGGAGGTGAATGGGAACACAGTGGGAGATCACAAACACAAAAAGAAATCGGTGAATGAGAGGAATAATAACACACAAACATTCACACAAAAACAAATATATATATATATTATATATATTGAATAACATAACTGAAAAATAAAACCATTCAAATATAGAAAAAATCCAACTTTTTTAAGCATATTGAAATGGTGGTATATTACACTTTTATATGGAGAGGGTTTCACATTTTCACTCAAAAATATTTTATCTAGATGATCATTTTTTGTAGCCTAAATGAAATAATAAATTTGGAAATTTTTTGATCATGAATTTTTTTCTCTAATATCTTTCTTGTTCATCCTCAAAATGTGAGATTCATTTCCAATTTAATGATTGATTCCTGGACCAATCGCAAATTTATGGTTTTATTTCATTCTATAATTTTATTATTCCCGTGATTCAAATTTCCATTCATTTATGACCTTATTGAATAAAACATTTCACATGGAAACAATTAATTATGTTTCTCCCCAAACTCTTATCTATATCATTAGGAAATTTGGGCTCATTTTTTAAGATACTTTATGAGATATGGTATAATCTATAAAAGTGATAAATTCTTTGCATAGATCCTGAGGGAAATATTATGAGATGGATTTGGGCCTCTTTATTTTAAAATGTGAATTTCCTCTAAGTAAATGAAATGAATCAGAAATTATATGGAAGCATTGAAAAAAGTAATTTCAAAATTTAAATTATTTTAGAAATTTTTTAGCTAGAAATTATATTGTTAATAAAAATAATTTAAAATAAATTTTTTATTATTTTGAAAATAATATAAAATTACTACTAAAACCTAAAAATTGGACAATTTCCCATAAAATAACTACGGTGGGATTTAGAAAATTATAGTATAAAATATCTGAAAATTTTATATCCAAAAATATTCAATAAAATTAATAGTCATTTAATGAATATTAATTTATATGGAATATGACTATGTTATAATTTATTCAAAAAAATGTTATAAATAATATCCTTGTGTTTTGTGAAATTACGTTAAAATAAATTTTCACCACTTTAGAAAATAAATCATATAAAATGGATTTAATATTTTGAATATTTATATGTAAATTAAATAATTAGGTAGGTTTAATAATTTGACATAAATATATGTTTATTAGGTAAAATTTATTCATAAATGTGGACGTTAAAATGTGGTAAAGTGTTAATTCAATGTATTATTTCAAAACATATAATAAAAAGATCTCTAATTGTATAAATGAGGTATTTATCATCATACTATTAACTTATCTTTAATATTTCTACACTTTGGATCCAAATTACATGAAAATGAAATTTGATTTATATTAAAGAATGAGTATTTACCAAAACATTCCAACCCTTATTAACTATAAAGTACTTCTCACATCATAACCAAAACAAAAAATTTAATTTAATTTTCTATAAATACCCTACCAAAATTTAATACTTAATAATCCTAAATATTTTTTTCTAGTTGATGGTCATTAGAAGAATTCTAAAATATATCAATTTAAAGAGGTTCTATAAGAGTATATTCAAGTATGCAGTGTACGTGTTTTCCTCTTCATAATAATTATTCCCTATGTTATTTATCTTTCCCCTCTGAAATATGATTTACCATGTTTATAATTTTTTATTTTTTTATCATATATAAAAGTTATATGATTACACATTATGTAAATTTTCATACCCATTTCCTTGATATAATGAGTTTTTTGGTTGATATTATAAAAAGAATGAATGATGTTATAACATTGAAATCATTAATAAAAAATGAAACATAAATAATGTTAATTTTATTAATTAAATATTACTTATTTTTCTAAAAAATATGTAATTGTTTTGAAATATTGTATTCAATAATAAATTCATTTCATTTCTTAAATTATAAATCACTAAAAATTTTATTTTAAAGAATTATATGTGTATTTTTCATAAAATTTTCATTATATAAACATGTAATTCTAGAATTATATCACACAGATACAATAAATATTCATGAATATCAAAGAGTTGAGGAACCAATTGTCAGGGGGAGAGAATCAGAACTGCCAAAATTATTCATGTAAGGAAAATAGATCAATTCACACCAAAATATTGATGCCAACATTACAAAATTATAATGTGCATAATTAATAACTATAAATTAATGGTATTTAGTAAATTATAAAAATCATAAATTTATAGTATATATAAATAAGAAATATTAATTATATAGTTTGTCAGAATGAATCTGACCAAGTGAAAATCCCTAGTGTGGGTATCTATTACAATCCCACATAGAAATTATGATTATCTATGTTTATGATTAAATTCGATGAAATTTTATGTAATTTACATAATAAAATTCACAATATTTATTCTAATACTATTATTTTTTGGTTTTACATGTATTCTTCTTATTTCAGCTACATTTGGTTATGAAAGGAATAAATTACTTCCTATTGGTGGAGTCGACCATATCTCATCATTATAGTCAAGAATTATTTTCCTCCACATTTATATTCATTATTTTGATTTTATAAATTTCAATGTAATTAAATAAAAAAATTAAGTTTATTTTCTATTTTACAAAGATTTAATTAAAAATTAAGAATAACAATACCTTTTTAATGTTTCCCACACTTGTCATTTTTCATTACAATTGACTTTATTAACTAAAATGTAAATCGAATCCTTATTTTATTTTTTTAATGATAAAAAATTCTCTTTGTATATATTTGTATTGATTATTAATCTTAGAAACAACGTTATCATGTTTAACCAATTTATTTTTTAATCTGATTATTAATATATTATTTTAGTTTAAGAAAATTCATATTAAATTTTAATGTTATTTCATCCTATTTATCAACCGAATTTTATAAATCTCTTTTTAATAATTTACAACATTTATAAAAAATTTTATCATATATTATGTGCCACAAGTAATGTAATCTAATGATAAAGTCAATCCCCCCCACTAGATGGATTGCTATGAATTTGTGTGTGGATGTTTACATGAAACCATATTGTTTAACTCTATTTAATTAATCTATGATAAAATTATAAATTTTATCATTTTCATGAGCCACATATATGTATGGTTTTTAATTATTTTATGTTTGGGATAAAAAAAAATCCCATTAATTAATTAGATAAAATAATCAGTCTCATTGGATTAACTAAAAGTGAATGGGGAGTGAACCTTTTCTATTAATGATTGAAGGGGATTTATAGTGTGCCCAATAAACCATAAAAAAACATCCATAATGTTATAGTGGTTTTGGTAGTCATATATGATGAAGAATATGATTTTAGATTCTTATTTCTATGCCACATTATTTTTACACATATCTATGTTTATAATTATTCCAGAAATATGTTTTCACGGATCTTAATTATTAAATCATGATTCTGTATTAAAATGAATCATGTTTTATTTCAATCAAAACCATTATATCATGAATCATGATTTATGATATAAGTTTTATTAACTATTATTTTCCTATATTTATGTTTATGAACCTTGATTATATTCTAATACCAAATGGTTTATCTTATTCTCACAGATGGTATCAAATTTTTATATATTATATTCAACCTAACATAAATTATAAGCTAACAAATTTCTTATTTTTTTCATTCCCCATGTTATAAAGAAGTGTATTATGTGTGATGTGCATTTAATTTTATCAATATTTAAGAATCATAGTGGGGGTATATTTTTGAATGATTATAAAATAAATTTTAACCAACCTATAAAGACAATAAAACTATAGGTTCTGGGGTATTATTTGTTATGATATGTGTTGTATATTAATATAAAAATATGTAAAGAATATGTATAATAGGGTAGTTTCATCTGATGTCACTATTAAAAATATTTATCGTGAAACCATTTCCTCAAAATGATTTAATATTGTGCTATGAAAACTGTATAATATGACCTGTTTTATAATTATATATTCCTATTTCATTATGAAACATAATCTAAAATTCACAACACTATATCATCTCTTAAAAGAAATATTTTTTTGTCATAAAAGTAGATTTTTAATATATAATCTTTATGGTGAACTATTTATTCCACCATAGAAAAAAATACTCTATAAATAATAATGGCATACCGATAGTAATGAATAAATATTTCTTCATATTCTCAAAATCATCTTTCTTACATCCCCAACCATCTACAATAATTCCTAAATATTAATGAAGGACTTAGTAGAATAAAATGAACATATTTAATGATATAATATTGTTAACAATGTTGGATTGAATATATATTGATATTTACCATTTTAAAACATCTTTATCATTCCTTAAATTATAAATTTGAGACTGGATATATTCCATAACATTTCCATCTCCATAGACATCACAATATCTAAATATTATGGACAAAAAACACATTTCCAATGAATTAAATAAGTCCTGATACATCATAATGTAGGTAAGTGCCTATATCATACTCCATGTATCATTATGATAGAGAATTAAACTATTATTCATTGGACGTTATTCCTAGAATTATCAAACAATAGCTTTGAGTCACACATATACTGACATAATTTTTTTTGAATCTAGGATAACTATAGCATAATTAGTGAAATAAAATCCAACTTACAACTAATGTTTAAAATTAATATATAAGTTTATTGGGTTTAAAGATAAAAATTTATTTTAATTTTCACTTATATTATGAAAATTATCATTTATTGGTGATACAATAGAACATATAATTAATCAATAAACCTTTCTTTAGTATTGAATATAAATTACATAAATTATCCCATAGAAAATTCAATTTTCTTAAAAAAAGTTTTTATAGGACAAGACCATCAATATTATTGATTAGTTAATGTAATAATTTTTCTCACGATAACATTAATATGGATATAAATATAAATTTCATGTGATGGGGAATAACTCTAATATGAGAATATGAATAGTAAGACTCCTTCCACATATTAGGCATCCTTTGAGTATTAAAAGATGATTTATATTAATGAAATTAAATTCCACGGGTTCTTATTAGTTAAGTTATCCATCTAAGTGTTAATGGTTTGTTATTGGAGGGTGATCTCATATATGGATTTGTGAGTTTAATTGAGAAATTTTATATTATAATTAAATCAATATTTGGTTCATAATAGAGGATATCAATTCACATAGTATTCTGAAACACATAAGTATATAAGGATTATTGACTCTTTTATGGGTTTATAGTCTCGAAGGAATCATGTTTTAGTCATACATAACACTGTAAAGGGAAAGAATATTAGATATCTGAGATATGGATAGGTTATAGATACATTAACATAACCACTATAAGATGTATTGAATAATTTAGATATTTAAAGAATTATAATTCAGTTAAATGGTTTGGCATACCCTACCTTAATTCCTAATTCATCCATTAAAATTCTTAATGATCATTTATAATTACTATAGGCCAAATAAATATTCCATGGTTATCAAAAATATTCATTAGTATTTATTATTACCTATTAAAAAATAGAATTGATATGTGAATCGAACTGGGAAAATAACATGATAATTCTTCTAAAAAGTTGAGTGTAAGTAATAAAAAAACATTATATCAGGAAAAATATCCAAATATGAATCCAAACCTGTATTATATATCTCAATAATTACAAATAAAAATTATATCTACATGAATGATAACCTTGGATATTAGTCTCCAATAAAACATAATTGAATATTGTTATGAAATGAAGAAAATGAACCACAAATATAAGAATAAAGGAGAAGGATATTTTCATGATCGAATACATTCATATGAAATCATATGTAATAAAATCATACCAAAAGAAACAAAGATTCATGTGACTGGGATGTGTACTCTAATTATCACCTCCACTATAACCTAATACAAATAAATTATCAACCATTTTTTCAAGGATCTGCCTTATTCTTAATATAATAATATATAAATATTTATATATACATATCAATGTTTGAATATAATATGTAATAAATAATCACCATAGGAAAAAACCAATAATTTCTATATAAGTTATTTTCCAAATATACTTATAATTTTTTATTTTGGGATACAAAACAAAATTAATTTTATTGAAACACAGTATAATGAATTCATATAGAATTAAATATTTATTTTAAAACATAAAAATGTATTAATTCATACTAAAATATATTAATTAAAAGGATATTTAGTAAATTAAAAAATCAATTAAATAAATGCTTATATATGGTATATTGATATAGGTGAATATAGATATGTTCTAGGACTCTTTATTGATGTAATCATAATATATACATCATGATGCAATCATAATTGTATATTTCTTCCTAGATAACTTGATATCAATAGAGGGAAACAACTTTCTCAAAGTACATAATGTAAACTAGGGGGACTATTAGTGCGTAGTGTCACTATTGTAAGAAAAGTCATGAAATTACCACATTGAAACCCAAGGTCTCTAAAAATTATCTAAAATATATTTCAACTAAAAAATGTTACATTTAAATTCATAGCTCACCAGTGTAAAATCTCCATGGAAATCACCTCATTCATATTCACATTCCTAGTTCAAATAAAAATATCTAAATATATTTAAATAATTATAATTTTCAACCAATTTTGTTTAAAATAGTAAATTTCAATCTTATATAATATACAAAAATCACTATTTTTGTATAACTACTTTTTAAATAATGCATCATTTATATCAAAACCAATAAAATATGAAATTATCAATATAAATTCAGTATTACGTAATCAAATTCATTTTTGAAAATTAATTAAGTGGGAGGTATTATAAACAATATTAAATAGAGTTTAGTGAGAGGGGTTAAGGAAGGTAAATGTTCATTATCTCATCCAATAATAGAAATGGGAAGGGTATACTTGATCAAAGATTTACAACCCTTCACGACCTTCAACTTTTTTAAAAATATTATGTTCACTAGGCCAATTTTATATAACCAAAATTAATATAAATTCTAAATCAAATAAACTATATAAAATAAATTACTATGTATAATAATATATCAATATTTAAATCTATTATATGTTTAAATAATTAATTCAATAAAACCATAAATGATAGACATTTCCATCATCACATCATAATATATATCAAATATATGTAAAAAAATGACATAATAAATCCATTAATTCATAATGAAATTATGGAATAAAAATCAATTAATGATGATAACATGAATCCAAATATTGTACTAGGTTGTACAAATCATTTAATTATGAATATTTAGAAATATTATAATAAAATTCATCCCATTGGAATAATAATCAATTTATGGCTAACTAATGTCAAAATAAAAACAAAATAATATTGACATGGGAAACAATTATTCCATAGTAATAGTAAATCAATTAAACTAAAATTAATCAAAATGTAAATAACTAATTCACTCATATTTCTCCCAGAACATTTATAGGTAGTTTTACATTTACAAATATTAAATATAAAAATGGCCTTGAATAAAATGTTTTCCATATTCAGAATATATACTAGGAAAGACCATTAAAAACCAATTAGTCATTATCTTATGAGGTATTTTTTATGATAATCATGCTCATCATAAAGCAAATTATTATCCTTTTCATTACAAAAATTTAAATTAACAAAACATAATAATTATTCCAGTTTCAATAATTTATTATTTTATAATGATCTCATCTCATGTCTATGTAATGTATATAAAACCATCTCTATTATTTTCATTTTATAGTTATCAAATAAATTGAAATAAATGATGTTGATTCTATATTATAAAATAATATATATTAAAGAAAAAATCTTCTGAAACTAAATATTTGACTCTCACCTGGTTAACAATGTAGTTACACTATTTTTTATGTAATCACCTAACAAAGGTTTAACAAGTATTTTTGAAATTTAACTCATTCCATATGAAGTGTAAATAATTTAAATAAATATAAAAATATGTTAAAGGATTAAGAAGTAATTTATATATAATTCATAAACATACAATTTCAATATAACATATGAAGAATTTTTACATGTTTTTCATAGATCATTGGATGTTATATATATTAATGGTATAAAACTTTGCATAATCCCATAACCCTAATGTTCATTATATAATTCCTAAATATTTGAATCTACCAATGGAAACAAGTAACCGTATAAAAATAACATGGAATTTTGTTAGGAACATAAGACATGGAAATATTTTATTATAGGATATTCATTAGAGAAATTACATAAAGAAGTGATTATGAACACATAATATGAACTAGTTATTTAATACTAGGAGATACACTTACGTACACTTATTTTGAGATAAAAAAATAACCATGGTTTAATTAAAAAATTAATTAAAATAAATAATTTAAAATTTTCATGACATTATGTGTTTTAAATTAACATACACTAATAAGGGTTAATAAAAAACAACACTTCTCATGGTTTAAAATAAATATTTTTAATGAAAATAACAATTGTAAAATCTATAAAATATGTTTATGAACATTCTATTTAGAAAAAGTTACAAAATATATTAAAACACCAATAGAAAAATTGTAATTAATTTATTTTATAATAATAATTTCTATTTATTTTAAAAACTATGATAACTATATTTTTTCACATTCTATGTCTAACTAAATTGAAATTGGGGCATATGAAAATGAATTTATTAAAATTTATCACTGTAATATAGTAATTATATTATTGTGTATAAATATTAATAATAATATAAACAAATCTAAAATAAATGGCACCATTTAGTTGAATTCATTAATACGAGTCTCATTTATCTGTTCATTGGAAGAAGGAAGCCTCATTCTGATTTTCCTATGACAAATTATAAACTGAACTGAAAATATTATTATATGAGTCAAATAATTTATACGAGATGTTAATGAATGTGGAAAATTATTAAAATATATATACTATCTTATCCACTACCCACTACTACCACAAGAACATAACTTATTATTAGATCTTATTAAGAGACCCTAAGAAGTTATATAATGAAAAATCAGGTTGGTATAAATGGTTAATTATTAATGTAATATGTTACATATATGAATCTGGTAATTTTTTAGTTTTTCATTCTGATTTTTTATAAACCACTCATGTTTAATACTAATTTAGTGATGAAATTGACCTATTATTACTAAAAAATTATCATGTGAAATTTATGATTGAAAAAGAATTTCTTTTCTAAAGTTGAATTTTTATTCACTATGAATATTTAATTCATAAAATAATTTTTAATATAGTTAAATGATGAAATAATATTTTTTTAATTAAATAATAAACTAAAACTAATTAAATTAGTAATAATAATGTGTATAGATAATATTTAAAAATATACCTTCCTATAAAAACTATTTCTTAATAATATTTTATCCTTTAATTGAAAACATATATTCTGAAATGTAATAATTTTAGTTTCAAAATAATAATATCATATTTGTATTAATCATGTTTATATTAAACATGTTTATATTATAATTTCATTAGTTTATTATATTTTTATAAAATAATTATTTTTATGTGAATATTAAAAATATAGTTTCTATAAATATTGTGACATTTATTACATCAATTAGGTTATCACCATTAATATTAAAATTTTTCAAAAATTTTTCTTAACCAAATATAACGACCCAGACCCTTGTAGCCAGGAGACTGTGTATTACTTTACTACATTAAAATAAGATAAAAATGGTAAAATACCAATAGACATATTACTGTATTAGTTTTTTATGATTCAGATACATATATGATACCCATTTTATATATAGATATAAAATAAATCATAATACATCACAAAATAAAATCAACGAAATCCTTATAAACTCATACCATGAATTCTTCTTCATATCATGGGGATAGAAAAAAATATAAGGGTGAGCTAAACTTATCTATAAGGGTTATGTACAGTGGAATCTATCCTGAATCAATAAGAATTATCTACATGGTAATTTAAAAAATAGAACACACATGCTATATAAATAAGAATATTATCAAGACAAGATAAGACATAATTAATTTGGAAATTTAAATATATTAAAATTAATTTCATTTAATATATAATTTAGAATGAAATTAATTTAGATATAACATCATAGATATAATCTCATGGATAAAAATAATAAATAAATTCTCAACAAACAAAATTCTTAACTATTTAATGTCATGATATCAGACATCATGATACCTCTACCATCAAGATCTTTCCTCAAGAGATTTTAAAACTATAGGTAGAATCCTTTTTAATTTTAATAACTAATTTTTTTCCTGAGGCCTATAATTTTTTTGAGGGGATATGTAATTTCGAGCCCAACCAGTCGTTGTCTGTCAAATGAATTTATCATATATTTAATAATCAATTTAATTCATTGAAATAGATCCTTATCATAAAATATATGAATTGAGTAAATAAAACAGATTTTTCAACATGTAAAAAGATAAAAAAATATAATTAAATTTTTAATAAAATATAAAGAAATTATATATATTTTTATCAGTAAATATATACACGTTAAATATATACATTTAAGGTAATTTTAATGTCCAATGATTATAAAAAAGTGAATAATTCAAGGGAATGTTAATGACTAAAATAATTAAACTATGAATTTTATTTCAATGCTATAATTGTTAAAAATAATCATAAAACATAAAAAATAATAATAAAGATTCTATCAATATAACATTTTCTTAGTGGAGTGTATGTGAAACAAAAATTTGTTTTCATTTACAAATTGAAATACTGTAAAAATATCTTTTAAACAATTTCTTGTGTAAAATATCCTTTTTATTTTGAAAATAAGTATTTAAAACTAAATGTTCACAAAATATTTGGAAAAAAATTCTTTAAAAATAACAATTTCAATATATAAAGGTTTTCAACACATGTATTAGTAAATATGGTAGTAAATTCCTTACATGATGAGCATGTTAAAACAAAGATTCCTTTAACCTTTTTATGAAATACAAAAGGTTCTTATTTTGAGAATTAATAGAAGATTCAAAATAAATAATTTCTTAAAATTAAAAATGGGAAAATATAATTCTTAAATAATTTGGAGAAGGGATAATAACGTTCTTGAAAACATTTATAGAAAACACAGTTTTGGAAGAAAATGCATTTCTGACCAAAGAGAGAAATAAAGTCTTATTTTCATGAAAAATTCACAATTATTTAATGCACCAAAGAGTGTAAAAATGGAACTAATAATTGAAAATATGATTAATAAAAAATTTATATAAAATGAAATGGATTTTTTTGTCAAATTTAAATTAATTTACATAAAATAAAATTCAATAATAAATAATATTGATTAGAATGAGATTGTGAAATAAACCCTTTCAAAGAACATAACATTAATGTGAGAATTAATAAATGTATCAATTATGAGTATCAAATATGGATACAATAAAATAAGTGAAAATTAAATATATGTTTTTAAAAAGTAATTACATGCATAATTATAGAATATTAAAGATAATAAAGAAGTAAAATAACCAGATTAATCAGAATTGTGTTATGAAATTATTTACCACTTGGTAAATTTTATTTCAAATCCTCATAAATGTAATAATTAAAATTGAAACATAAAATAACATAAATTATTTTTTAATCATGATATCACATGTCATAGGGGTTTAATATACAACATATAATTGAACTTTCATGTATAACATTACAATATTCCTAAATGAAAGGAAATTGAGATGAAGTCCCATACCCCAGAGTTTATATTTTTTTGAGTGTTATATAACCAATTTTATAATGTATTTAATAATGTTATTTATTGATAATAGAACTATAATCATGTTATTAATATCATATATGATCCTGTTATGGACTTTTACCTCAAATTAGTTAATAATATTTCATTATTTTACTTTCCTCTAATATAAATTGTCTTATTTTCTCATGTTTCTTTGTAATGAATATTAATGTTAATGTAAATAGGATTTAAATACATAATATCTAGAGTGACAATAATTCTATAAAGATCATATTTACTCAGTATATAGATTATTATAATCATTAATAAAATTTGGGCATGTAAAATGAGTTGCATCACTTTATGGAGATAGTAGGTTGTACTTGTGCATGTGTGACAATATGATTCCCTTAACGAGTGAAATATTAAGAATATGGGTTCAATAATAAATTTTAAAAATCAATATAATATCATATATATCACATAAATTCAATAATTTTACCCTTATTACAATCCATGCAATGTTTATGTTTAAAACAAATTATGCCACATTATGAGTCAGTTGTACACTGTACACATGAGCATCATTATCATATTTTAAATGGAATGGAACAAAAAAAAGGTATATGTGATATTAAAATTAAATATATATAATAATACCCTAAATATCATATAAACTTGGTAAATCCATCATTAAATTTATCCATGAAAGGTGTTGTTGGAAAAAAAACTATATCAGTTCATGACGCGGTAGTCCGCCGCACACACGAATGACGATTTTATTTTTTATTTGATTGAAGTGGAGATGGTTAAATATTATAATATCAATATAATAAAATATATCTATATTGTTTATTCTTTTTTTATTATATTTTTGGTTTTAATACACAAATTAAGTTGGTAGATGATAAAAGAAAATGAAATATAATTGTTAAGATAATTACCTTCTCTAAGGAAATCCTCCTTTTGATATCCTCTTAAGGACCCTAGGGATGGTATTTAGAGAGGAACATAAGTCATAGAATATGTATACGAATATTTTGGGGGTATTGATTTAGGGGTTTTTCATGAAAATTTGTGTTTGAGGTGTAAAATTGTAAATGGGCGAGTTCCCTATTATAGGTGGTGAAAGGGGAACTTCTTGGAAATTACGTGAAATTTCCCAAAAGAATCCATTATGATAAAGTAATTATAATTAAAAAAGCTTAAAAATTTACCTTTATTATAAGTTTAATATGATAAGGTTTTAATATATACATACACAACATTTTTACATGTTTTTTTCATTATTATCAAAATCATACTAGTTTAACCCCACAAAAAACCCAATTTTACGTTAACTATGGAAAATGAATTTTACTATTTCAATATTCATTTTATTCAAAAAATAATTTTTAAATATTAAATATTAAATATTATTATGTTTTCAAATATGAAATCAATTTTTTCATATTCTATTTATATTATAAGAAATATTTAAAATACAATTAATCCCACATATGTGATGAGAAAGAGGATTTTCAAAGTGTAAATGTTTAAAAATTTAAAATGTTTTTATAGAAGAAACTCAATTTTAATTAGATTTAAATGAATTAAATTATATTAATAGATATTTAATTGAACTAATTTTACTTTAAAATAACATAAAAATAAAAATAAAATTTATTAAAAATTTAAATGTTAAGGATGTTTTCAATTATAATTCTGTATTTTTCACTATTCATCTAAAAATTAATCATTTCTGAAAAGTCCTAAAAAATTACACTAATTTAATTTTGAAATGAAAATTTCAGAATTAAGTAAAAATAATGAAATAAATATTATAACATAAGTAGAAAGTGATATTAAATTATTTGTGAGAAAAAAGACAAAACCGTCTTTTAAAATAAATTAATTTTTAAAAAACATTTTTTTCATTTATTTATTTATAATCAATTAGAATCCGTAATTTTTATATTTTACTATGTACATTTAAAAACCTCCAATTTAATGACAATTTTATTATAGAATTCTATATTACAGATCGTTTAGACTTAGGGTTGTGTGCTCTACAAACTGCCAAAGAGGTTAAATTTAAAGATTTATATATAATGGATTTTTTAAGGTCGGTGTTTCATATCTCATAATCTATCAAATAATTTTTTTGATTATATAATTTAGGGGTGAAACATTATGTCAACCTTTTTTAAATTACATCCTCACAATTTAAACTTCATCTCAGTAATTAAGGGTTCAATGGGTGAAAATTATTCTGTTGAAAACACACAACATAAAAAGAGTTAATAAAACATCTACATAATAAGCGAGATACCAAAATAAAAAGGTTATATGAAATAATAGAAACCTATGTTTATATATAGGACACATTGGTGGGAAATGAAAACATGAACATGGAAGAGAATACTAACCCTAAATGATTAATATAGAGTGAAAGTGATCATTGTTCACATGAATGTGGCTGATCTAGAGGGGGATAATGATCAAAAGACCATAAATTTGCGATGAGTTGATGGATTGTTTGATTCATCAGAAATAACATTAAGATGATATTTTTTATCAATATCATTTTCCCTATGCGGAGTTATTATTTTACATTCTATGAATATATGGAAATATAGTTACATGTTACATTTCTATTTAATAAGCACAATTTTATCCTTTTGTCATGTATTGATTAATTTAGAATTTATCACATACATCAAGAAATGAATTTCAAATAAATGATTTTTTTCTTAAAGAACTAAAATTAACTTTTAATGAATCATATGATCAATAATAAAATGATATGTCATTTCTTTCATTTATAGATACTATTATAATAATATAGTTAGTAAAAGTTATCCAAAATTCATAAATATTCATATAGTGAAGTAATACATTAATCCCAAAAACCTCATCCAAATCTAAACATAAAAAATTTCATAAATTGTTAATTTAATTATAATTAAAAATGATTAGTATCAAACACATTATAAATAAGGTTATTAAATTTCCAAAATGAACTGATCATTATTCCCCCAAAAAACCAAGATTTTCTCTTAATCACCACGCATAAAACATGTAAAGGTGTTCATAATTTGTCCTTTTTATATATGATAATACCTTTAATTAACATAAAATGATTTTGAAAACAAGCATTCTTCCTTATTCATTAAATAAATGATATTTTATTCAATATATTACCTGAATAAAAAAATTATATTAAATCCATCAATGATATAATAAAAAAGGTTTTAAATAAATCATTAATCACATCCAAGGTAGTCAAAAATATAGATTTTACTTTATCTATATCAACCATATCATTAGACCAATATCTTTATGTCAAAATCAGGAACATATTAAGTGTAATATTTCCCTCAATATTATGTATTCTAATAACTACAACATAATTTGTATACATTTCATAATTCTTAAAACTGTGAAATATTTTATAAAATAATAAAACAAAATAATTCGTAAATATGAAAACAAGAACGTTAACCATTCTACTTTATTTTTGCTAATAGTTTAAGCATGAACATGATACATTAGCTTATTTTTAGGTACAATCCTTTTAATATTCTATAATCTATTTGTGAAGTTCCCCATATCCTTACATTTTAAGTGTTAAACATTATAATTTTTTTCTTTCCCCTATAATCATAAGAATGGTGGCATTTTTGTACATATAAAATGCAAACCCATTGTCCTATTAAGGACGTACCATGTGGTTTCCTTCAACCAGTAGCATTTGTTAGAGGAACATAATTCCCTCCATCTCCTTATCCATTTTCTATTCATTAATCCTTTTATTTTTTATCTTCCATTAAAATCCATAATACAAATGGAATTATTTCTCACTGGTAATATCACATGACACTATTTATTCGTATGATGAGGATGTTGGGGAGATTAATTCTCTTAGAAATCTTGGCATAAACCCATTAAATAAATGATCATTCTTACTATTTGGATTATTTTCATTGATTTTATTTCAACAACTCTAAGTAGAAACCATTTTAAAAAAATGTAAAACATTATATTAGATTGATACATTATTAAAAATAATGAATAATCCTAAAACAAGTGAAACTATTAATATAAATTGAAAACATTATCCATTTATAATATCATAACTATAAACATGTTTCCATTAGTGATATATTTTTTTTCAACTCATTCATAATAGTTTTAGTTAAAATTTGAATTATCATGAACATATCCCCAAGAAGATTCAAACTATATGTTTATTAAGGCTTGTTATTGTGTATATGGTAACAATTGGGTTAATCCCAAAGGACCCTTTTTAGAATTATTACCCCTAGGTACCACCTTTTCAAAGACTAGTCAACTTATAATATCTAGACATGGATATATTTATAAGAAAAAACACATAATATCTTCGTCAAAAAAACTTTAAGATATTATTATATAGTTATCCTCAATGTTTATCATGTGGATTGTCCAACAATATATGTTTTCATAAATCTAGTTCATAGGGTTCTTCTAAACCTCCCTCTAATACAAACATTCACAACCATGAAAACACTATTCGGGAGCCAGTGTCATACTTTATTACATTGGAATAAGAGACAAATGGAAAAATCAAAAAGCACCAACAAGTTTCATTTTTTTGGAGAAACATATACATACATGATACCCATTTTACAAAAAAGATATAAAATAAAACATAATACATAATAAAAGAAATATAACTACATCCTTTAAAAGTCATTCCATTAATAATTCTTCATTTCATGGTGAATGGAAACAAAAAAAAAGGTTGTGATCAAATTCTTAATAAGGGTTAAGTACAATGAAAGCTTCCATGAATAAATATGTATAACCAATATTGAATGGTAAATTTCAAAAAACAAATTCTGTTTAAATAATATCAATTTCATTATAATATAATTCATTATCAATATATAATGTCAAATAAATAAAAACACCTTCAATTTACTCAATATATGATAATTATATGAATTTAAGATAATATCATAGTGAAAATCTCAAGGATATAAATAATAGTTGAATTCTCATCAAATGAAATTCTTAATTATTGGTTTATATGATCTCAAAGATCAATATTCCTATACCATCATGATCACTCATCAAGATAACATAATAAAGGTAGACCCCCATTTAATTTACACAACTAATATGTCCTATGAGATATGTTTATGCATCAAGGGTATATATAATTCATGGACCCACCCATAACTTCATTTTTAAAACATTCCTCATATATTGAATAATGAATTTAATTCATGAATAATGTTCATCTTCATCAAATATTTGAATTGAGTAAATAATATGGATATATTATTATTTACCGAGATTAAAAATTATATTTAAATGAAAAACACCGTATGTAGAAATGATATGAAATTTAAGAAACAAACATATCAATGATAAATAATATGTAAATGTAGGGTAAATTTAATGTACACTGATTATAATAAAGTGAATAATTACAAGGAATGTCACTGACTGAAAAAATGAGTCAAGGAAGTGAATATAAATTATATGATAATTCAAAATAATCATAAACCATATATGGAAATTAAAATTTTGGTATCAATTAAATATATCCCCATAAGAGTATATGTAAAACAAAGGGTTGTTGATATTGAAGAACATAAATAACATAAAAATAATATCTATTTTTGTGTGTGGAAAATATCCTTTTCATTTTGAAAATAAACTTTTAAAACTAAAAGTTAACAAAAACTATTTATGGTAATTTTCATCAAAATTAGCAATTTAAAATTATAAATTTCATTTTAATGAATTTACAAGTCGTGATAGAAGTAAATTGTTTACATGCCGAGTATGTTAAGAAATAGGATTAATTTTACTTTTTTGGTGAAATCCAAACATGCATTGTTTTTTGAATGAATAGAATATTCATTAAAAGACATTTATTTTAAATTAATATTGTGTAAACATTTATTTAATACATAATTTTAGTGGTTTAAATAAAAAATTTAAAACTTTTTTTCGAAAAATAGCTTTGGAAGAAAACTGATTTTCGATCGAAGAGGGAAATGTAGATAGATTTTATTGATAAAATTTATAAATTATTTTATGTAAAAAATGGGGAAATGGTATTTTTACTTATAAATATCATGAATAACTAGAGTATAAAAAAATTAAATGGGTTTATTAGACAATGATAAAATAATATACTTATACTGAAATTCTAGAATATACAATCTCGATTAGATTGTGATTGTGAAAAACCCCTTACAAAGATCCTAAAATTGATGTGTGAATTAATCAATGAATTTATTATGTTTATCAAATGAATATCCTATATAATATGTGTAACTAAAATAATATAAAAAAATTAATTAAAAATCCAATATTTGAATATAAAGACCATGAAAATGTAATCCAAACAGATAAAAGGAAATTCAGTTATGAAATTATTAACTAATTTGTAATTATAAATTCATATCCCCATAGATGAAATAATGAAAAACGAAACATAAAATTAAATTAATAATTTAATAATAATGATATTAAATTTCAAAAGGGTTGATATATACACCTTATAAAACACATTAGGTGCATAACATTAAAGAATGCCTCAATGAAGGAAAATTTAGATGAAGTCTATTACCACATGATTTTATATATTTGAACATGATATAACCTCATATGTAATAGTTTTAATAATTTAATTAATTTATAATAGAACCTTAATAATAATTATAGTGTCATATGTTATCCTATTATTACTCTTGACAACTCATTTGTTAGTAATATTTCATTATTCTCATTGTTTCGGTAGTTAATTACCTTGTTTTTTCTTGAATGTTTTTTAACGAATGTTATTTTTATTGAATATAGGATATAAGTAAATCATATACATGATGACAGTAATGTTATAAATATTATTTTTACTCAGTAGGAATGTTATTATAATCATTATTAAATTTTGGGATTTTCAAATGAGTTGCATCACATCATGGAGACGGTAGGTCGTAAGTATACACGAGAGATGATATAATTCTCTTAATGAGTAAAAGGGAAAATAGTGGATGATATATTAACATTACATAATAAATATCATATAATATAAATAAAATATATTCATTAATTTCATCCTTATTACAATTTATTTAAATCATAATTGAAAAACCAATCACGTCGCTTCGTGAGGTGGAATTTCATCGTACACATGAGTGGCATTATTCTATTTAAAATGGAATGGAACATAAAAAGATATATGAAATATTAAAATTCAATATGAATTATAAATTAATAAATATCAATTTTTTTTTGAAACTATAATTAAATCTATCCATGATATGTGGTTATGGTAAATAACCTCCATCATTTCACGATGTGGTAGTCCCCCATACACACGATTGATGATTTCATTTCCCATTTAATAGAAGTGTAGATAGATATATATTATTGCATCAAGATAATATCATGAAAGTATATAAGAGATAATTTCATTATTATATTGTTTTTTTGAAGAAATAATTTACGGTGGAGGAGATTAAGGGAAATGAAATTTACTTATCAGGATGAATACATTCTCTAAGAGAAACCTCATTTAGATATATTCTTTAGAACCATATGGATTATTTTTTGGGTGGTCCATATGCAATATAAAATATATATGGATTTTTTGTAGGTTTTTATAGTGTTTTATCAATAAAAATTTCATGGAATGTGTGTATATGTGAAGATAGTAAGTTCCCTATTATAACTAGGGAAATGAGACCATCTAGTAAATTAGTTTCTCCTTCTGAACTTCCACTCCTGATGGATTGTGGGGAAAGGTGAAATAAATTAAAGGATTGATAACTAGGCAAGTGAAATTATGGGATTTTGAGAATACCCATCCCCAAACATATCCTTTTACCCGAGGAACCTCTACTCTTCTAACATGGAGGCCACCCTCAATCACCAATAATGTTCAATTTTTGATATTATTGAAATGTCGATGGAAAATGATTGTGTTATTTTCACCTAACTGAAGAAATGTGTTTTTTCCATGAACTACATGCCTATGTTTTATAAAAGAAATTGATTTCCCAAAGATGGTATGTTTTTATGGTGTTGGTAAATTCTTATAAATAATGCTTCCTCATGTGGAGAATTCAGTACCTTTCCATTCATATAGATGACGTGATTTGAAGAAATAAGATTAATTTGGCTTTGAAATATTGGTGTTATTGTAATAGAAATGAAGAGTCCATTAGTCATCTCATCTTTGAGAGTTTGTGGGCATGAGTGGTGTGGAGTGCCTTTGAGAATATGTTTGTATTTTTAGGTCACTCAAATGGTGAACTAAATTCCGTTTTGTAAATTTTACATAGGGAAAACATGAACCTTATAGAATACAGGGCTATGGTTACTATTTTGGCCATGGGATTCAGGTTAAATTGGGATGATAGAAATAAAGATTATACTGAGGGACTCCCCTACATTCCCCTGGCCATAAATATTAAATCTAAGAATATTTAGATTTAAATGGGTATCATGGTGATGTGATGGGATTCTAGTAGTTCCATGAGATGTGTCATGGAAACCATCTATATCCCTTATCATATTTTTTCTAGCTTGGGTAGGTGGATCTTATGGAAACCTCTAAAGCATGGCCTTAAACATAATAGATATAGATCATTTACTCTTGGACTTATTATTGGAGGTTGTTTCATTCGATACAAGTATGGTTTGGTTATCATGGCCTTTAGGAGCTACTATGGAAATGATAATTCAATTATATGTGTGGATTATGTTATACTCAATGGGATTGAGACCTTCCTTAACCACAAAATATCTATTAATACAATCGAAATGGACTCAATGGTGATTCAAAACTCCCATCATATAAAGTCCTAGATACCCGGGTCCATCGATTATATCATGAAAAAAAGTGATAGGTGACTTTCTAATGGCATAATCATTCTCCACACCGATCACGAAAGTAACAAATTCGGTGAATTCTTAGTGGCACGAGGGGCTCCTAATTACCGCTAATTGGTCTACAATAGTATTGGATACATGTCCTTGTAGTAATTAAACTGAATTAGAGTTGATGCACTTGGATTTAACTATTTGATACATCCCTAAATATTTTGTATCATTTTGTCCCATATGTATTTAATAAAAATTATTTATTTTTGTTGTGTTAGGAAACTAGTTATTTTTTCAAAAGCATAAAAAATAATGAACATATTCACAAAAAAATATTACAAATGATCCTATGTTCTATATTGGTATGTATAATGAGTAAATAAGTCTAGAAAATAATATTTTTACATTTTTTATGGTCATTTAAACCCTTATCATCTTATTTTAACCCCTAGGTAAACCCATTTTAACCTTATGCACGGTAAATAATTTTTACTATATTCACTATGCACCCATGAAAAAAATTAAGTATACTATATTAGATAATATAAATTATTAAAAATAAAAACATGGAATCCATTTATCCAATTCAAATTCATGTAATTAGAAAGAATTAATTTTAAATTACTCAAATAGGGGGCTAAGAAAGTGGATTTTTAAAGAAAAAATGTTAAAAAGTATAAAAGGATTTTATATCAATATTCTATATTAAAATAAATAAAATGACCTAAATTGGATGAATATATATATATATATAATTCAATTAATATAACTTTAAATTTTTTTAAAAAATATGTTATCTTTATAAATAATTTAATCAAGAAGGCAGTTTGTAATTAAAATTCATTATTTTTCACTATTTTTCAGAAAATGAATCATTTTTGAAAAAAAATCACCCCCAATGAAAATGTAAAATAAAAATTTAGAAACATTAGTTTATTTAATCAGATAAAATTTCTAATTTTGGTAAAACTTAATTTGAAGGAATTTGCACAAAGCAGGATTATTCCATCTTTAATAAAAATAACTAGAAAATAATTGTTTTACTTATAAATGATTTTTATTTTACTAATAATAAACATAAAAATATAATTTTCATAATCTATTTATTAATATTTATACCCCCAAATTTAATGACGAGGTTATAATGGTATACTAAATTATAGTTCATTTATACTCGATGTTTTATTTTCGACCTGAAATAATAATAAATGAAATTTTAGGAAATATAATTTTGTGGGTTTTTTAAGATCGGTGATGCAGGTCTCATACACTAATAACTATAATTCTATTAATTTATAATTTTGGGGTGTTAAGAAAATATTTATTTTATAAGAAAAATTATAAATTTATGAAAGTTAATATTAATTTAAATAATATATTTTAAATTAATAAATTTAGGTTATATATTTTCTAATTTTTTTAATAAATAATTAAATTTTAAAAATTAAATGTTTTTGATAATTAGAATTTGAATATAAAAATTATATAATATGGGTAACATTATTTTTCATCATGAAAATAAATCACTAATGTTAAAAAAATATATTGCAAAATTAATTAACAATAAAATCATATATTAATGGAAAATGAATTAATGACTCAATACCATATACCTTAATAGTGTGAATTAGAGGTCCATGAAAAAAGACACATCCCATCAGTATTATCTTTCAATTTAGGGGGAACATTCCATTTGAAATGACTTTAAATTAATATAAATTTAATAATATTAATAAAACACCATTGTTCTTATTTATTAAAGGAAAATTCAACCACCCCTATACAGGAATTCAATAAATTGAATTCATCTTGAACATATAATCTTTTTAAATCCTTAATATCCATATCCCTCTCATTGTCATCCATATATTTATTGAAAATCTCAAAGTCCGCCACTTTTAAGAAGTACTTCAAGAGAACATTTTAATTATCAACATATGTACTATTTACTCTCAAATCATTTTCCTTTTTTATCATTCTTGTTCACACTCATCATACCCACTAAGACATAATAATATAATAAATATTTATATAGTAATATTTTGTTATTTAATTATTATAATCCTTACCTACAATTCATACTTTTTCCATTGAAAAAATTAAAATGTGTTATTGGATGGGTGTGGATCATTTTATCCATGAGTGATGTATCCCTTTTTTTATTTACTACATATATGGATTATTTAAAAAGAATTTTTTAAATAGTTAATTGGTTATTTATATCATTATTATGATTTTATAAATGTAACCCCACTTTTTAACCTTCTCCCATTCTATAGAAAATTAAAATGACTTGCATGTGTACGCGTGAAATAAAATCCCTATAAAGTAACGTATATCATTTACCATCAATATTGAAATTTATTATTTATCTAATTCTATACATATCTTATTATCCACTTAAAAAAATATAAATAATATGACCATTATTCACTATTAATGATATTATCCTAAAATAATATTTGTCTTAACCATACACACCAATTGATTATAACATGTTCTTTCTTGGGTTGGTTAGATAACATACATGATCAATTATATAAATTTATATAATGGAACAATATGAAAACATACTACTAGAATTATTAAACCTAATGAGAATTGTTTTAAATATTTTTTTCAATATATTTTATTGATATTTAATATACTATTTACATATCAAGTTGTGTTAATAATATAATTATAAAAACAAGTTTTTCGCCCTTTCCATCATCATAAGTCATTACAAAAAAATTCATGGAATAAAAAAATATTTATATAAAAAAATATAAATAAATTAAAATATTATTATTTATAAAATATGAATTGTTATAATAGTATCAATTAACCTCAATCAATGTCAACTATTTATGGAATCAGTGAAACAATCCAAATCAATAATATCCAATAATAAAAAATTGTATAATAAACTCAAAAATTTGTAAAAAATAATAATTATTTAAGAATAAAAAATGTTCTATATATGAATAATTTTTGAAAATAAGTTATTTAGAGAGTTATGTAAGTTATATAGTATCTTATAGAATATTCAACTAAGCCGAAATAAAATGTATGGGATTCTAAGCTCATTTTTTGTTCTTTGATAATTATTCAATAATAAACACATGTGTTATTTTGTGTGGGGTAAAAAAAACCTATGTATGTATTATTATCATGTTATACCTAAAAATCATGGTATATAAATTTTAATATGATGTTCTACCTTTCACGAGTGTTCGATTTGAAAGATAACGTAGCAGTAAAGTGTTTTCATAACTTATATTTTTTTCCCGAGTAATAATAATTCAGTTTTTATTGTGGTTATATAATATTATTTTCATTAATTTATGTATGATAAAATAATTCCTCTACTCCCTTTCTAGTGAATTACACTGAAGGATTTCATCATTAATTCTGATAATTTACAAAATAATTATCAGTATCTTTAGATGGAATATTTTCTTTAATAGCTGCATTCAAACTTCTATCTAATGGTATCCTTTCTTATTTTTAAATCCAAACATGTAATATTTATAATAATATACATATTTCCCTTTACAGTTTTAAAATGAAATATTTATCACCATCAATATTATGTGATTTTATATAAATGTATTTCTAAAAAATTAAAATGGATTTCCAATTCAATTTTTTATTTTTATCTACCAGTACATAATTTCTTAGGAAATACTCAATGAAGTTATAAAAGAACCATTTTGGTATTTTTATTAATGTGTTTTTATGATTATTTTGACTTAACTTCATGAAAATTATTTTTTAATGTGACTTTTAAATTCATCTCTATAGGAAACTTTTATGTTATTTATTCTAAAATAACTTTTTATTTGTTTTTATTTTAGTTCCACATTACCTAATCTTACTGTAATGGAGATATATTTTTTCCAATCACCACATAATATATTTATGAGTTATTCCTTGTGGGTTATGAAATTTTAGATATCAACTAATCTATTTGTGGATTTAATTTTAAGTGATATGATATAGAAATGTTATGAAACACATTTTCATTTCATGGGATTCACATGATATCATATATGATTGATTTTTTTTGTGGAACACATGTGTATGAATTATCATTATTTGATCGATTATTTCAAAATATATCCATTCAATAATTTCATTAGATAGTTAAAGCATTTCATATAGGAATATATATATTCAATTATGTTTTCTAGAAAGTGTGGGTGGATGCACCTATATCAAGAAGGTTTTATATACATGAGTACAATTAAGTTGACTAATTGATGTTTGTGTAAGTGTCTAACTCAAAAAGGTGATGTTTATGTTGGTAAAATTTGTCTGTCACTCAATATTTGGTGAACGTTTGTGACTCAAAAAGATGGTTTATACATGGGTTGAATTATTTTGTCTTCCAAGAATGGGTGTAATTGTGTGGAAAAGAAAGGTGATGATTCCGTGTGCTTAAGTTTGGGTCAATATTTATTATTATGGTATATTTATAGGAAATGTTACATTTATGTTCTATATTACTATGATTATAATCAATCTATAGTGTTTATTATATCATGATTTCCTACCATTTTTTATTTCTTATGTTAAAACTTTTAAGATTACATGACATTCTATCATGAATTATTGAAAAATATTATTATTCATTATTATTTTATTAAGATAGTTCTACAATACTCATGTTCTTATATATTATTATTATCAATACCTTGATGGAATACAGATATGTTTTCCCTTACTATGTTATAGAGTTTACTATTTTCTTATATTTACATTACACTAGTTATGTAGATGAGAGTAACTTAAGAGAAGTCTATAAAAGAGTATACTGAGGCTCAATTATGGAGAAATGTTCCCAAGTGTTATAAAATAAGTATTTTTATAGTTATTTATAACAGATAATAAGAATTATATTCTCTAAATTGTGAGTTTAATTTGGGTTTTATAGTTCAACTTATGAAACTAATATAAAAAAATGTTATGTTTTCCTTGGTTCATGTAAAGATTTTATTAAATACTATCTATAATACTTTTTTCCAGCACTAGATCTAGATATTCAAATCCCATAAAAAAAACTGTCCACTTTTAATTAGTAAAATTCCATTTTTTAAATAACTTAGTCTTAAATATATTTATAGAAATATATTTATAGTATCCCAATAATCCACCCAAAGGGTTAAAACCAACTCAACATAATCATTTTTTTTGGATTTTATATAATAAAATTTCTCTAAAAATTCAAAACAACTCATTAGATAAAAATATATAACCAAATATATATTAATAACCAAACATAATTTTAGAAGAATAAAATTTAATTAAAACCTAATAGAAGAACATTGAAATTTCATTCAAACACATGGAATGTGAAATCAACAATTAAAACCACATATTCATCAATGAATTTAATACCCAAAATTATAAAAACTTGATAGAAGATTCTACATAAATCAATTGACTACAAAATAACGATGGATGGATATAAAAACAATTTAATTGTAATCCCTTAAACATAAAATGATGAATTTATATATTTATAATTTATTTCACCAATACATATAAAAAGAACAAATAAATTTTTTTGATCAATATAAAAAGGAATTGAGAACAATGATCGATATTGGGAGAAGGAAATTGAGGAATAAATTGCTTCATTTTTGAGGAAGAAATCCCCT
This sequence comes from Viscum album, assembly GCA_963277665.1. Lineage (NCBI taxonomy): Eukaryota > Viridiplantae > Streptophyta > Magnoliopsida > Santalales > Viscaceae > Viscum > Viscum album. The sequence continues at coordinate 42,322,435 of OY728140.1, read as the reverse complement.
TGAACCCATATTGATAGATGAATCATAAAACATGTGAGAATAAAGAAAATGATAATCCACTTAAGATATCTTGTTTAGATATAAATATTGATTATTAAAGGACCCCAATATATGGGTTTAATTAATGGGTAGTAAATAAAGAAAATGACCTATATAATGTAAAGTTTATTCCTTGGTATACTGCATACTTTATATCAATACACTAAGTAGCCAATGGTACCCCTGTGATACCCCTTAAATATATTCTCCATTGAGTAGTAGGTATAACAAACCAGTCACCTCGTTGGATTTATAGCTTTATATTACATATCATTCCCCATCCTATGAATACATCAACACATAAATTATTCTTATAACCACAATATTCATCTAAATACAAGTCCACCCCCATTTTAAAACATCATAATCCATAGATGAATTCAATAATGGAAAATGGATCATCATCCAAATAAAAAATTCAATAAATATCATTTTAGAAGAAATTATATTATTGTTATTTCATGAATTTCATTTTTACTGAAATCCAAAAAGAAAGTGGGAATTTAGCCTTACCCACCAAATAAAATTTTTTCAGTGAAATTTAAAACCAATTATCATTTAAGATCAACTAAATATACAATTATTGGATTAAAAAATCATCCCAAAATGATAATATATCTCCAGTAACAAATTATCATATCAAAACATAATACTCATCCCAGTGTATATATCACACCTCTCAAAAAAACTCCCAAATCTAAAGGAAATAAAAAATAACAATGATAATTCAATATTCTTGATGAATATTAATAACTAATGTAACAATAAACATCAAAAAAATTATAATGTCTAAAATTATTTATTTTAGAAAAAAATGAAAACTATTACACACCATAAATCAAAACACATAAATATATTTCTAACAAAATAATAATAACCACCTATACAATGGATTAATACCATTATATATGCATGTTGACAATAAATTATGAAAATTATTTCTACTAGAATGTCCCTTCTCTTACTCTATTCTACACCCGAAAAATTATCCCTAGATCACTAATTAATTTCCAACCAATGAAGCACAATTTTTTGAAATAGTTATTATTATAAAAATATCTAGTAGGAAAAAATACTTCATTTTAAAGTAAAACCTTATATATATTCCTTATAAAAATTAAATCACATACTATTATCACATGTGAAACCTAAATTCTCTATTTTGTTTAAAAAATCTTAAATATTTTCCTTACCACAAGTTTATCATTTAGTTTTTTCCCTTTTAGGTATTTTGTGTGATTTCAATTATTTTTTATAGTATTTTTTGAATGAAGTAGGTTACACCATGACTTTGGGAGGTTATGTCGCAATGGGGTTCTTTGAATTAGTGATCAAAAGGTATATGGTGTTATGAAGGAAGAGGTGTCATTATGAAATTTATTTTTTATGTGCACATATTATTTGACATTTTAGAATTATGGGGCCCATAGTAGGTCACACCATGATTGAGGGAATCATACCATGTGGGGTTAATATGGATGAAGTTTAAACTCTTAGGGTATGCCTAGTATGATGAATCACAGTGAAATATTATTTTTTCATCTCTTAATGAACCCAGTAGGTGATCCCTCAGCTATACCTAGGATCAAGGGTGGATGAGTGATGTTGTGATGATGGGATCATGGTAGGATTGATAAGTTTTTTTCTTTTTAATTTCGGTAATGTTCGAATTTTTCACTGAGTGACTAAAATTAATTGTTTTGGTCCTTTCTCCATATGTTCTTGTGTTACATTTAAATAGAACCCATTTTGAAACTATATTCCCACTTAAATTTATTTTTTATCCACTATTAGTTTCTGACAAATTTTCTTGTTTATTGTAACAATGTAGTTTCTGGATGCATTTTATTTCCTTAAACATAATTTCTATCATTCAAAAAATAGATTTTTATTAAATTAGTACATTGGAATATTATTATGAATATAATCGTAATGGATAAAAAAACGTTTGATAAATATTTCATTCATAGTGGTGTATTAAAAAATGTTCATGAAACCATTTCTTACACACTATGGTATATTACATACCATGTAATATTATATCCATTAAATATGAATAAACTAAAATGGGATAATAAATAGAAAATAATCATATAATTAATACAATGATAATCTATGGATCATATTCTCTATTAAGGATCAAGAGTAGTAGAATAAACCCTAAAATGGGAAAAACTATATTAATAGCCACATCATGTCATGAAATATGAAATGAGAATCAAGGATAAGTCTGATTTAGGCGGTTCAAATTGAATGAATTTATATGGAGTAATAGAGGAAACATTGTCATCATAATAGGAAATACGGTAATTTAATATATTGCCACAAGAATTGTGTTTAATGTAAATATAGTAATTATATAAACATGTATCTAATAAGTATACTAATGTTGTTGATAATTTGTGACAATTTAAAATCAAATAATTCATAAATAATAAATAATGAAATGAAAAATATAATATTTAAATAAAATAATTATATCTAGAAATATATTTATTTTTCAAATATTATTTTTGGTAAAGAATTATATCATGTACTTATATGATTTTAAAATTTATTAAAATATCAATGGATAATTGACATTAAAAAATAACATTAGTTAATTGTAATAGTATTTGGAGATGATTATACAATATTAATGTCATATTTTTTGATTTTTTTAAATATTTATTTTATAATGATATACCATTATGAAATATATTTATTAACATCCATATGATACTTATTACTATTTAATTATCAAAAAAATTAAATTTTTCCTAAAAGATTAAATTTTCATAATATTATTTTATGCGTTATATGATTTTACAATAAGAGTAATTTTAAATTAAATCTATTAATTTAATCTAATAAATTTTCAATTATATTCTTATAATTTTTAATATTCCCCTTATCATTAAAATAAATAATATTCTAAATTAAATATTAGTTACCCTGTATGAAAAATCATTTATCAAAGGATTTATTATTAATGTAGTCTATATTTAATCTAAATTAATTTAATAGATATATATTTATCTATTTTTATTTTTGAAATGACGATAAAATATAGTAAATCACAATTATTTCATTATTGTTCAAGAATAATAATAATAAATTAATATTTAAATGAAAATTCTCAACAAAAACAATTTTTTATTTATATATTATAATTTAATTTAAAATAAAATATCCAAAAATATTGAAATTGAATATTATTAGTAGGAGTAAAAATTCATATTAATTATGATATTTTTTTTATTTAAGGTGTTATCTTATATATTTAGAAAAAATGATAATTATAATAGTAAATATTTAGTCAAGCTTAAAAGGTAAAATGGAGTTAATATACAATGTGATAGATCTTATCAAATCAATATAACACTCTGAGATTTTACAAGGCATTTTATAGTTGGGAGAATTTTTCAACATGCCTCACTAAAACTTTTTCTCACAATTCGCCTAACTTCCTTGTGATTCCAACTTTACTTTCCACATAATATAAGATTCCAATGAAATGTCCATTTTTAAACTATAAAAGGATATCAATACAAATTAATTAAATCCATACATATTTTTATTAAATCCATTGTAATCCTACCCATTTAACCACCCATAATACCCTTACCATATTTTTAGTTCCTAATTATATGAATGACATCCATGTCATTATTTCCCAAGAGGTGCTTCAAGAGATATTTCAAGTCCACAATGTGAGTATTATCCACTCTATGACAATTTATATTATATACTTATCACTCTCCCACCTCCAGACCTATTCTAAAAATTTTATGATAATTTCCATAGTTTCATTCATATTCAATTTTATTCATATATATATTACAATTTTTTTCATCAAACAAGAAATCAAATCTTTATACTTGTTTTGTGCAGACTACCACCTCCAAGAAAAATGTATTTTATTTTTGATCACCTATATTAATTTATTTCTCTAAGAAATTATTATATTTATAAAAATTATATTTATTACATGATTATTATTCAATATCGATAAATTTTTATTATGCTAATATAAATTTTTTATTGATAGAACACATTTTGATATTTTAAAATTACAGAAAAATATCAACACTAAATTCAACATATTGAATAAAAAAATCAATAATGAAATGAAATAATAACATCGAAAATAATTATGTGTCGTATTCTATGATAAATTGAATAATAATTTAAATATAGAATTTGTATAAATGTTCAAGGATCGACAATATCATTACAAATCATAGATTAAAAATAATAAAAAACACAATCATCTATTGATAAAAAAAATTAATTAACCAATGTTTGTGTATTGAATTATGAAAATTGAGTAATACAAAGGTTAATATAAATGAATACATTTTTTTATAGATTTAATGAAAAAATTTATATTTTTTAAACATGAGGATAAAGTGAATTCATGGAATAAATGAGTAAAATATAATGGTTACCCATTTAAATTTTATTTCATTACGATATAAGTCATTTTGAACCAATGTTTTATTTATATTATTTTACTAAATACTACAAGGAGTCAATTCATCATAAAGTTAGTTAAATTAAATAGATTAAAAAATCCATTTCAAATTCACTTTAAATGGGGTTTTAATTAATTGTTATTAACAAAAATAATGGTTTTTATAAAAAAAAATAATTTTAAATATACATTCTTTGGTATAAGTTTCCATCCAAGGAAATTTAATGATATTTATTTATTAATCCACCTATAATTTCATATCCTTTAGATTTCTATGATTTTTAAATGTCCCCATATAGTTTCACTTCCCCTTTTACAAAATTAATTTTTATTTAATATTTTAAAAATGATTGTTTTCTTCAAAATTTGAAATTAATTGAAAAGGGTTTATGTTTTAACTTTAATAAAAATTTTATGTACAAATGTTTTCTCGAATTACATTGGAATCATTCATTAACAATCGTTTTATCTGTGTTTTCTGGATTCTCCATAAGAATTTTTAATCCTTTTTTCTAAGATAATTTCTTATAAAGTAAATTATTTTAAATATATAAACATTATTTCACCTTATTTTTTTAATGAATATTATAGTTATAATATAAATTTATTTCTGATATATTCTAAAAAAATTATTTATTCTTTTGATTCAATGATAATATTCTCTATTGACATTCTCTAACTTCATTTTTTTGATAGAATATAGCAATAATTTAATAATATATAACTTATTTCTGTATAATTAGATAATTAATCTATGAATGAATTTGGAATGAATTTATGTTCATGTGGAACACATATTTATGTTTTAACATTATTTTTTGGGAGGGTCTGTTATATCCGTCCAACAAATTGGGTACTTTTTTATTCATCATTATCTCAAAAGGCTATATTGGTGGTTAGCCCATGTACATAGGTTTATTTATGGAAAGGACACTACCATTAAAGTATAAGGGTTAGTAAACCATGTGTATCATCTCTACCTCACCAATTTTCTTAGGAAGAAATGTTGGACGATTACTATGCATTAGGTGATATCCCCAAGACACCAAACTCTGAAAACAATTCCAAGAGAATCAATAAACTTTTGGGTATTATTTTCCATTTGAAATATAAAACATCTAAACCAACCTAATAAAAAAACTCTATATGATGTTTTAATAGAAAATAAAAATCAAATTACAAGAAAAAAACCATATCAATGTACAAGTGGGAAACATATGATAACATCTAAAGAAAACCAATAAAATCAAAACCCAAAGACATCAAATACATCCGACCAATAAATCTAAAATGGCTCCAATATCCAACTCAAGAAGAAATTCCCATGGTATGAGGAATTAACACTAAAGAACTGGGATACCTTGCCTTTACCTGGGCCACAATAAAATACATATGAAAACATAAAATAGTGTATAAGAAAGGGGTGAGTCTAAACTCAGTAGGATATCCAAAAGGTCATCACAACTCACACCACTAGGATAAAACATTTTATAAAATTTATATAAAATATTATAAAATATTTAAATGATTTTATACTAAATTCAATTAGTTTTTCATGTAAGGAAATCAAAACAAGACTATAAGAAATTTATAAAATTAAATTAAGCATACTCACTACTTGATTCAACTAACCAACACTAATAAAAATACACAAATACATTCCAAGGTGACATTTACATACTCAAGATCATATTATAATCAATCTTTCATTTTATCACAAGGCAGTAAATATCAGGTGCCATTACAACTTGGGAACAAATCACTAAGTCACACTTCAAGAAATCATTGTAAAAGGAAACAAGGACAGAGACTGCCAAGTATTCCAAATCCATACCAATCCATTTTAGATAAAACCAATATTTATTTAAAATATATTAACAACTCTCATCATTATATCAAATCAAAAAATATAATTTTAAAGTGATAATTTTAAAATTTGCATTCAAAAATATTTTAAAAATACCACCCACCTTCCCAAAGTTCCCAAAACCATACCTAAATAGGTATCCATCAAGAAACACACAATAATTTCATAACAATGTTTAAAAGAAATTTAATTCAAGGAAAGTAATTTAATTTCTATTCATGTGGGGTCAAGATAGAAGCCAGAAACCTCAAAATGGTTGGAGAAAATGCAGAACAACCTAATAATTATCTTGATCTGACCAAGAACCAACCTCCCTTCCCTGGATCCAATAAGGATTCATCCAAATATCTTAAATAATACATCCTAAAATATGGATATATCACTTATAGATTATATAAAAGATTTCAATAGATTATAGGAGAAGATATATAATAGGAATGATCATGAATAGAGACTTACTTGTGATATGGATCTCTAACGGCTTTGAAACTCATAAAACATGCGACCTAATGAATGGGAATCTCCTATAAACCATATATATAAATTGTTTTTGGGATTAACGAATATTAGGCATTTAAAATGGATCCCATGAATTAATATATGTTATAACAATGATTTTTAGATATGAAAATTCATGGTGCATGGTTCAGATGAATAATTAGTAAAAACATGCACTAATTGTCCATGAGATACGATCTCAAGCCCCTCCTCGAATAGTTGGATTCAATTTCTAGAAAAATCATGCACCAACCATGAATTTACACACTATTTCAAATATTTTGGATTGTCCTGGGCATATGCATAGTTTTCCCAAACCACACACCAACCATGAGTCTGTTTAGTGACCACTATCCTCCCTTGAATAAATTCATGGAGGATATGCATCATTTCTCCAATCCATACTCAAATCACAAATGTCTAAAAAATCCTCCAAATCACGAAAAAAAAATTTGAACCTCTGAAAAATTAAGCCTCTAAAAATATATTCTTAAAATACATAAATAAATTTCCAATTACAAGAAAATGGTGGGGATACATTCTCCAAAACATTTTTCATTCTTTCTTGAGAATGTAGAAAACCATAATTGTATTGAATGAGATTAGGCCACTTTTCTAGCATTTCATTTTTACACTTCCAAATATTATCCTAAAGATGACCATGATTATAAAAAATTAACCATATTGATCTTTTTTCCACATTAGGTTTTCCCATTAATAACCATAATTTGTACCAAAAAATAAATCAATATAGCCTTTGGATCTAGGTCAATTAGATCACATTAAATCACAATGTTAGGATCATATTTTAATTATTTCAATTGGGATACATGAATCAAATTATTTAATAAATAGATCTCTGGTTGAGAATAAAATCAATATACCCCCTCACCAACACATTCATGAATCTCAGAAGGGCCTATGTATCGAGGATATAATGTGCCCAACTTACCTAGATGTTTATTCCCAAGCCTTTGTCAAATTTATAAGGATATATGATTACTTATATCAAATTATAATTGTTTCCAAAAATTATCTTCATTTGATTTATGATGACTCTAAGACATATCTAATCCCCTTCTAATTAACTGAATATTCTTCATTTCCTTTTTGACATGTTTAAGTCCAACTAGTTTTTTATCACTTATTTCAACCCAAAAGTGGATAATGAATAGGACCCTCATACAATGCTTCAATAGGATCCATATGTATCGAGTATTGATAAATTTTACTATATATGAAATACACTAATGGTAAATGATCACCCCATTAGTAACTAAAATCCGCAACACAATCCCTAATAATTTCCTCCAATGTTTGGATCATCCTTTTATAATTTTCCTTCCATTTGAGGATAATTAGTGGAACTCATTGTCAATTATGTTCAAATAGATTTAAATAAAGATTTTCATAAATGAAAAATATATATTTAGACATAATCAAGATTTTAATTCCATTTGGATTTATAACTTCTCACTTATAGATTTTAGAAAATTCCCCCATTGAATTAGTTTTATGAATAGGAATGAAATGTGATGAATTTGTGATACAATAAACTATTAAACATATGAAATCATGTTTATTATCCATCTCAAGAATATATTTCACAAAGCATATGGAAATCTTCTCCCATTTCCACACATGAATCAATAAAGACTGCAATAGGATCACGGGTCATTGTTGCTCCACCATTTATGGCTAACAAGTTAGGTATATCAAAATAAACGCTTCCATTTCCCATTTCATTCCAACCCAGCGAAACTTTTATTTAATTACTCTATTAATATTTTAAATTCATATGTGAATAACCTATTTCAAATTGTGGTAATAATAAAATGTTGTTCTTCAAAAACCAAAGGTACTATGATCCAATATCTAAACCTCCAAACCAAACTCCCATACAGCTTCCATACCTCAATGGTATCCCAAGCACCCAGATTTGACATCATAGTAACACATTTATAATTAGATATTTTTTCCTCATTCATATGATGAACAAAATTAGAAAACATGAATATGGGATGAAAACTGTAACATCCCCCATGTCGGTGCAATATAGGTGCATTTCTATTATAATAGACATCATCTGCCACTAATCTAAGTCTTATTTAACCAACTGATTAAATTACATCATGGGTAACGTACATACCACCAAATATCCATTTCCTAGTGTGTAGACCAAGTTGAAATTGGACATTTTTTGTTATTCCATCTATCTTCTTGGAATTATATTCAAATATCATTGGTAATTTTTTTTTCAAATTCTAATGATTCAAAAAGAAAATAAATTCCTCAAAACATGATAAATAGGCTAATAATTTAAAGCATGGACAACAATAGGTAATTAAAATTCATATATGGTGTAGTTTACCTCATGTAACTATATATTTTTTAAACCAAAATAATCAACATGATCTATATCCATTATTACACATCCCAACCCAAATCCAGATGCATCGTAATAGATTACATAGGCCTATACAGACTTTAGAAATGTTATAATTGATGATGATGTATATCTAAACTTAATATCTTGAAATAATTTATGAAATTTTGTGTTCCCCATTAATCTAATTCCTTTCCAAATAAAATATATCGTCAGTTATGTAAATATTGAAAAATAAATTACATAGAAACTTTAGTATCTCATTAATATAAGAAAACTACATACCAGATAGATATTCTTTAGTGTTCAGAAATATATAACAAGTTCTATCTTTTCTAGGTCTATAGAAAATAATTTTTTAGAAATGAAATATTGAAACATACTTCTTACAAACATAAATTACACTTTAATAACATGGAATATAGTTAATTCTCCTATAAGATACTAAAATCTATAAGTATGTGTTTCTTATGATCCACCTATGTTCAATAATAAACTAGTATTTAATCCCCAAACACCACCACATATGAATTCATATACCATTGAAATATCATATTGATCAATTCCATATAGATGGATGGTGAATTTATAAGGACAAAATGAATAATAGAGAACTCATAATATTTGTATCTTATTATTAAAAATGTCTTCAGCGTATTTTCTTTTGAAACATACACTTAGTGATATCATGAACACGCATAAATTTTAGAAAACCATAGTGTTCTAGTTAAATTATGGAATATATCATCCATTCATGGAATAAAATTCCAATTCTATTTCATAACATTGTTAATATTGTGATAAAATACCCATAACCTATTTGTTCCATCCATTATATTTACAAGATGAACTGATATTTCCCATGGATTCAGGTTCCGTCAGATGAACCCTTTACATTCCAAGTCATCCAACTAATCACTCAGTTCACTTGATTATATTAGTGAAATTAGATAATATATAAGGTAAATAGGCTTGTTCCTTGAAATGATATCAAATGTGGACTCAAATTCACTTTTGGGTGGAATCCTCGAGATAATATCTAGGAATAACCTAAGAGAAATTTTCCATAGTGGTGGTAAAATATCTATTCCCATAAATATGTATTGATTACAAAGAAACATTTCTCAACTGGTATGATATAGTTAAATCCAATGTCACTAAGGGACCTTCTCTGCTTGTATACACTTCTCACTCTCCTTAAAATACATGCTTAAAACTATAAGAAAATTTTAGACTCATCTTTTATGCATAATAATTGATATTAACCTCAAAGTTAATCAGACATTAAATTCCTATAATTATGTCGTAGATATCCATATATATCAAGGATAATTCATATCCTAACTCAATACCATCGATTATTATCAATTATGCTACACATTTCATGGCTTGACACTCGTTTTATCCAAATGGTGTTTGTTGTTCCAAAACAGATGGAATCATCCCAATATGTAAAACCAAATGATCAAAAAAATGAGAGGAAATAAATGAATAAGAATAACCTATATAAAAAATTATTTTGTAATGGTAAAGTCCAAAACAATCATAGCACTCTCTATGAAACGTGTTGATTGATCATCCCTGATCACTTTATCATATCCATAAAATTTCTTACTCGGTGTACTCTTATCTCTATTAATTTATTGAGATTTCACTTGTTGAAGAGTGATGGTGGTAACAAAATAACTATGGATTGATTATTTTCTATTTTGAGATATATTCTACTTCACTTTTCTGGTATAAAAATATGATGACTAAAAATCATGAGATGTGTCTCAAGTTGCTAACCTTAGAGAATTTCAATAATAGAGCTGAATATGTCCCATCTAGTTAAAATTATGACGTTATCTTGGTGGTGGTATACAATATCTCTTCCTATGATCAAAATAACTATAATGAAGGCATCCCATCAAAATATTTGGGCATGTATGAATGTTGACCTATCCCACTGCTTGATTATATGAAATATCATCCCCTTGGGTTTAGGTGTCCCACCTCCTCTTATTCCCATCATGGTAGTTCCCAACAGTTTATGTAGGAATAAACACATTTCATCCAACTCTATTTCTAGAGATTTATCCTTATTATTCCATCACTCTATTGACTATATAATTATAATTTTTCATACAATTAATTTATTTTTTTTAGTGAATATCTAGTAAAAATTCTGACTCCAAAATATGTTTCATTAAGGATTCAGGTGAAGTAATATACGGGGAAAACATAATAAATTCATAAAATTAGCCACATATTCTTTCAATGAAATACTATATTATTTCAAAATAATTAAACACATTGTTTTATAAATCTTAATACTATGAGTATATGATTTCTTGTAAAAAAATTCATAAAAATCCTCCCATGTTAGGCCATGGTATAGTTTATCATTAACAACTAATTCCCACCATTGTCGTGCCAAGTCCACCAACATATATGTTTCTAATTTAACATTATATCTACTGGTTTCCCATGGAAATCAATGATTTTATTCATCATATTAATCTAGACTTCTACTTTTTCATATTCAAAATCTCTCTAAAAGGTGGTAAAGTTCAACTTCTAGAGTTAAACTGAATATTATACATATTATGGTTCATCATTCCTATTTCCTTATCAAAATCCATAAATTTATGGAAAGTTATTTAACTAAAAATTGGTTGTCTAGTGGCTTAGGTGTAACCACATGTTGAATGTATCTTCTAGTTGGTTATTACCTAGTTCTACTTTCTAAAACAAAACAAAAACACTATTTAGTCGCAATCACTAGAAACTGGATCCTTATCTATTTCCAATTACTATTTCAACAATTTACCCAATCATATTTATCTGCAATAATCTATTTTAACCATTGTAAAAATACAAAAAACAATTTTTTTTTTCAAAATTTCATATTTCTAAGACATTTTTAACATTTTTAATAGAATTAATTTCTACCATTTCCAGAAATAATTAAATCAATAATGAAAAATGTATTCCTAATAATAATTTATACAACCAATTCATATCGTGCAACTCAAATCAGTTAAACTACTGAAAATAAGGTGAAAATCACATATAAGTGCCTTAGAACACTCATGTACCCAACTACCTAGTAACATGAATTTCAACATAAATAGAATATCTATGCCTTTTTATGTTCTTCATTTTATGTTTTGAAAATTCTATCTTATTTCTATCAAACGAAGAGATAACTGAACAAATCAAGTATTATAGAATTACTAATTGCAGGACTAAGCATAATGATACCCAAGGATTGAACAAACATATACCATTGGAAACATCTATCCCTTTCCCACTATCTTGGGAAGAGGCAATATAACGTTACTAGGCCTTTAGAAACATCCTCAAGAAACTTAAGGCTAGAAATAAATTCCAAGGGACTGAAGAATATTTTGTGGAAAAGTTTCCCTCTAAAATATAAAACATATAAACAAAATATTTTACCAAAAAGACCTATATATGATGCATGAGTACGAAATAAATCTTCTATTATAAAAAAACAACCAAACCATATTTGATTCCTAGAGGAAAAAATCATACAACATACAAGGATATCCAAAGGCATTAATCCCAAGGACACCAAATTCTTCCTACCAATAACTTGAAACCTTCTCCAAGATCATTACTATCAGGCCACACCAATAGTTACCTAGTAGGGGTGACTCTGAAATCCATAGAATTTACCCAATTAATTCCCAACTCACTCCACTAATTTTTTTTAATTAATTTATATTAAATAGTTTCCAATTGATAATTGTTTTATATCAAATCGAAATAGTTCACCATTTAATGGAATAGAAATAGCACTTTAAAACCTTTTTAAAATTCAATTTGTAATAGTCGTTAAATGATTACACACATACACACATAAACATATCCATATATATATGAACAGTTGACAGTTCCATACTCATTTTTAGTTTCTCATTGATCTACCATGTTGTTAAAAGGTTTTGAATCATGTGTTCCATTACATCATTAACAACAAGAACCATGTAATATTTCAAAAAGGCCTTATAATATTCAACATGAAAACACACCACTAAATATTCCAAAACCATTTAAAAGAAATTTTATAAAAAATTATTCTTTCTTTATAACATTAGAAAACCATTTTCCATTTATAAATAAAATCAATAATTATAAAATCATCATTTTAAAATTTGAATTCAAGAAAATTTTCAACAGACCACCCTATTTACCAAAATTCACAAAACCATTAGTAAATAGGTTTCTAGTAAGAACCAAAAAATAATTTTAAAATAATATCAATAAAACTATTTATTACAGGACTAATCAATCAAGTTCAAATAAAGTGGATTCAAGAGAGAATCCAACTACTTCACAAAAATTGGAGAAAATATAGAACGATACAATAATTCAATATACACTACTATGAGCCACCCTTCCTTACCTAGATCTAACAAGGATTTATCATAATTTCATTATCAGTCATCAATAAACAAGGATCAATTAACATTGTATTAGATAGAAGGTTTTGAGAGAGTGTTTGATAACATATCTAAGAAGAATGGAAAATAATGGATGCATATTAGTGAATCTAGATCCCCAATGACATTAAATAACCTAAAAAATGCTCCCGGATCAAAGGGAATAACCTCTAAAGCCTAGAGAGAAAATTGAGTTTAATATTAAGGATGATTTTGAAACTAAGAGGGGTCTATGTTATTAATCTATATCTATGATTTTCATAAATGAAATTTCTCGGTTTATGTTTATGGAGCATTGCTAGTCAGATCGTGCACTAATCATGTATGAGCTACTATATAAATCCAACACTCACAAAGTTGTCTCCATGGTTAGGAAAAATATACACTAACCATACATTTCAATATGGTTTCAAATAGAATAGTTTATCCTTGTAAACAACATAGTCTAGAAAAATATGCACCTAAAATGTGACCATTGTCTTACCTTGAACTATTAACTAGAGGTCCGACATGGTTTCTCCTAACAATTCTCAAACTACGAGCCTACAAAGAATCCCAAAAAACAAATATAAATTACTCCAATACTCCTAAAACATATTATTATATAAATATATAAATAAAATATAAAATAAAGGGTAAATGTACATGAAATTAGGTTTTGTAAAACAAGACTACAATGTTTGGAACTGGTTTATGACCTAATATTTTATGACCTGATTGTATATATTGTTTACCTTAATTCTTGTTTACATAGTCATATTCATGAAATATTAAAATGTTTCTAAATGTTCCTATATTATGGTCACATATTATTGACCCATGGCTCTAGTATTATGTTATGTGTAATACCATTAGTATTGGACCCTATTACTTGATAAATTTATAATTGGGAATAATTTTCTTATGATATATTAATATTAATTGATAATATTCTTATACGAACATTTTTTTCATATTATTAATCATGTTATTTTATTGATAAAATTTATGTTTCACTTAATGAGTACCTGCGAACACACCTTACAATGTATCAATTTTTGAGGTTATGATAAAGAATATAATGTTTTATATTTATATATGTGTACAAGGTCTATAGAATATTTTTTTGATATGTGTAAGAATATTTATATTAAGTTTATATTTATAAAACCTTCATAAACAACTAACATTTATGTTTTGGGTGAGATTTTTCATAATAAGTAATTAATATTAATCTAAAATAATTATACAATTTTTGTATGAATTTTTTGTGTTTCATGACATGGTATCAAAGATAATATTAAATTAATGTGTTTTTAGCAGTAGATCTCATTGTATAGTTATACTCCATATTCGTTAGATCTTCTCTTTCCACACTATGTAATTTATTCTTCCTCTTCACATTTGGATTCTTAATATCCCCTCATAATCAAACAAGGATATACAAACACTAATACAATGGTTTCTATAATATCCTGTGGTTTTTATGGAATTATGAATGGATTATTCCATGGGCCCCTAAATCCAAAACTCAAGTTTTTTCTATCATTTTTTCCCAATTATATCATGTCTTCTTATTCATCTCCATTTATTTTTAATATATGTCATTCTAGTATTATTTATAACCTATTTTTAAAAAATTATGTTTTTAAACATTTAAATATTTAATGAGTATAGAATTCATTTTTATGGGGTTTCAAAAGTGGTTACATTGAAAATATGTTTTGAACAAATATTTAGGTATATAATGTGTTTAAAATAATTTCTAAAAGAGGTTTCCTCAATGTATTTGTGTATTTAAATGATGAATCAGTTTTTCAAATCCACTCATATGAATTGGTTTTTTATTTTTTTCCATTATTCATAGAGGATCATCATTTATGAATTTTATCATGTAGATGTTATGAATTTATATTTTTATCATGTCTGCTTTATGTTTATAGTTTTTTCAATTATTATCCCATTATTTTTTTACATACATGAATACCATATAAAGGATTTTTTAATAGAAGTTGTGATTTATTAGGGTTAATAGGTTGATTAAAATGAAATTTGGATTTAAAAATTTACTTTTAAAGAATATTCATAAATTTGAATTTAAAGCCCCCTTTGGTAAAACATCCAAAATATATATAGAATAAGAATTAAAATATATTTTGAATATGTAAACCGATTATGTAAAAGATTAAAACTATATTAGTCATTTTTTTTACAAAATGTACTATATAATTTCATTTTATCCTACTTGGAAACAACATATAATTTCAATATTTTCTGGGCTTGTTGACTGATTGGATTGTTATAATATAATATCAAAATGAGTGTTTTTTCATATAGATGGGTGATTTGAGGTGGTATGAGGAGGTGATATTTTTATTTTTTGATTTTTTATTCTTATTTTAAAATGCTCATAAACTCCATTATCTCGAATTATAGGAAGTATTCAAATCATAGTGAGAGATAAAGTGACTTTTTATTTGTTAGATGTGATTTTGAATTTTTTAGTATCATTAACTGTAAGACTTATAGAGACTATAGAATGTACCACTAGTGAGGGTAGTTTAGTAATATAAGATCATTAATAACTATAAATATGGTTCTTTCTATGTACATCGAGGATTATCTCAGTGGATGTTTAGTAATGTTCAATGATTATATGTTTGTTATCCACTACTTTTTAATGCCCATTATTTTTCAATTTTTTTCCTTTTATTATCAGTGTTCCTCCATTATATTTCCTCTATATCATTATATTATATTATTAATAAAATAAAATTATGTTTTTCATCATTTTTTATATTTTCCCCATTAATTAAAATTACTTATATACTATATTTTTTCTATAATCTATATTTTTTAAAAAATGGGAACAAACTTTTTTAGTTGATTATCCTTATTGGGGATATTTATGATTATATCATCAAATAGTTTTTATAGTGATAGTATTACACATTATTATCCTTTAAATGTATTTTAATGTTTTATATGTTCAATTTAGGTAATAAAAAGAATTTTATAAAATACTCATATGATTTTATATCGAAAAATTTAAAAATCCATAATTTAAACCATTATATCTAAAACTAGAATTTATTAGTTTTTGGATAAAGGAAATCCATGGATTATTTTTTTAATATTATACTTGTTTTTATATTCCCAATACCATTATATACTATTATGGTTTTATATACTGAGTGTATTTTGTAGGTTCAAGTTCATTTTTATGCCACTCACTAAATAGTCGTGATAGGCTTATTATATAGTGACATTGGAATCAAATTGATGTGTTTTTTTATTTTAATTTTTTTTTATATTTTATATGTGTTAGCTATATTGGTTATTCTCATATTATATATGTTTTATAGAGTTATATTATACTTAATATAGTTATAAATTCACAATGGTTATTTATTAATTATTGATTATGAATTCTAAAACAACATAGTTGATTTAAATATATGTACAACATATTGATACACAATGTTTTAATTTTGGTATAATCATACTAATTTTTAATATTAATTATTGGTTTAAATCATATAAATTATAAAACTTTCATACTACATCACTATTTTTCGACCAATGGGGATTGTAATTTCTCTTTCATCCATTCCCAAAGTTTGATTGTGGATCTAGTTAACAGTTGACCTACATTGGTTTATGAAATCCATTATGTAAAAACAACTCTAATAAATAATTTATATAGTTTTTATTTATAATAGAAAAAATTTCCAAATTTTTATTTTTCAAAATATCAACTCTTTTGAAACATGAGGGTGTAAAATTTTTTCCCTTACATTTTAAATAGTAATAGGTTTTATATGACTTATAGGATAATGAAACAAAAAATCTATATTTTTATTGTATGAAAAAAACTACAATAATAAATAATATGAAAAACCATAAAAAAATTATCACAATCCACTACTAAAAAAAAACTTATCTAAATACTAAGAATTCTAAATTATAACTATTTCAAAAAGAAACCATTGAATTATAAAAAGTATATATATAAATAAAATGGGATTTAGTATGACATTATTTAGGATTTACTTTGTAAATAAAAAAGAAATATACCCCATTATAACTTGTATATGTGGGACCCATTTAACTAATTATCTCCAAATGATATAATTTGAAAAAATTGATTATATTATTAGTTTCCTTTTAACATGTTGAAATTATGGTGAAATATTTGTCAAATTATTATAATGTTACATATTACATAATGTGTTAGAGTCTGTTTCTTATCAAAAACATCATAGTACATGATTACATGTATTCATTGTTTTGAATATTCATCAATTTTCTAATCACATCACAAATTTTCTACAAAATTTAGTAGAATATAATAATTTCCTATCATTATATGTCTCATTAAAATGTTAAATAAGTTCACCAAAATGATGAGAAACTAGGGGTTCCATAATTTAATTATTGAAAAAATGTATTACATCCATATTAAATTCTCTTAGGAGACATAGATGATACATGATATTAGTGGTAGGAGTCTAATAAGACATTAAGAAACAATATCATGGTGTTGGGAATCCCTAATTTACTAAGTAAGATATTATGATAACGTAAACTTCCAAAGGAAAATATAGATTTTATGTTTCAATTGATGATCATATTTTTAGACAAATGTTTTAATCCTAAGACATTGATATTATCATTAATGAATACAATAAACTGTGTAATTTCATGAATTTTTGAAAAATCTGATGACATATTCTCACAGTGATGTTTGGTATGTGGGGTGTGTAACAAGTGATATTACATTAATGAAAAATTATAGAAAGGATAAATATATTTTTTCCATTGATGTATGTTTATATCACTAGCCAATTGATGGGAATAGATTAGTATGAATAAATCAACAGCCAAGATGTTTAGTGGAAAAGTTCATTTCTAAAAAGTCAGTGAATGAGACATCATGTATATAGGTGGATAATAAATATATTCAAAACAAATTCATTACAGATATAACAATAAAGAGATTATATTAGACAATTATAATTATTAGAATGTTTTATGTCATTGAAACATGGTCTTTTTTATCTATGGGTTATTTGGGATGTATCTAGATGCTATCATTAGCCTTTAGGTGGTTATTTCTAATGAAACTATGAAATAGGAATAGGGGTAGCAGACGAAGTATATCTTCAATCATATTTAAATTAAATATTTAATTTAATATGATAGAATAAATTATTATTCCTGGTTGTTTTTTAGTATTTTTTCTTGTTTGGTTGATCTTAAATATTTAACTACAATTTATTCAAAAGTATTAGTCAAGAAGTAATAATTAATATCTAATATCATGGTCAGGTGAATATAAACTTTAATATATTTTTTGATGAATGATGTAGTGAAATTTATTTTGATAAATAAATACTCATTAATATTACATCAGTAAATGAAGAGGAGGATAAATGGACCAATAATAATGGTCAAATTAGAAATGATGTAAATGCTATAAATTTATTCTTATTGTAATGAACATGTAAAGTGAATAATAATTATATTATTATTATTATTAGACATGGGGTTAACTATGAAATACTAAATTTGAAAATGGATTATGTTCATGTATCCTTCCTTAACCCCATTATTTAAAAAATATCTTATTATATCAATTTCCTTTGAGAATCTTGGTGTCTACAGAAGATAGAGAGAAGCTCTCCCAAGACATAGAGAGATTATCTCCAAAGACATGGAAATATTTATAGAGAACATAAGTGTTCTCTATTATAATATTATATTATGAAATCAATGGAAAACCAATAGATCTTATTCCTCATATATTATTTCTTTTGTGAGAACCCATGAATGAGGAAAGTGACTTTGATCAATAGTGCTATCACTTAATGATTCTACGACAATGTTCCAAGATTGTGGTGCACATGTTGATGAATTATAGAGGTAATATAAATTTGGGTCATATAATAATACAATATTATGAAAAGGATGATTAAACCAAGTTATGAATAAGAAAACAATTACATGTTCATGTAATTCTAGACTCAATCCTAAATAAATAAATAAAAATCTATTTTTAGATCCTCAACCCTTGGTTTTTGACATCAATCATTACATGTAATCTATGGATTTTTTTGGTGATGTTGTTATTAATATTGTATAAAATGTATTATTGTCATATTATTAATAAATATATAATCTCATCCTTAAATACAAATTCTTACACTATTCCCTGAACTGAAAAGTGGCATCAGAGTTTTAAAATATTAATTTATAATTATTTATTTTTATTTGATTGAATAGAATGTATATAAAAACTTTATTACATTAGATATATTCATTCTTGAAATATGTTCATCATTTTCTCTACCCTTTCTTCATTCACACTCATATATTTCATAAATGAGTTATGATAAAATTAAGAGGCATTTAGAGATGTCATCTAGAGATACCAATGGTTGTTTCAAGATAACAAAAGAGTATATAGTTTGTAATATAATCTACACATCAGGTATATGCGTGTCTATTATGTATATAACATATATATTGTATTATTTCGATAAAAATTGGATTAGTGATATAATAAAACCATATAAAAACATAGATTTGGATAGGCTGGGGTATAATTTGATGAAACTCATCCCATTTTCATGAATAAATGATTTTTAGACCTCATGTATTCATATTGGAAAACATGGGGTTTCCAATTATGTCTTATATTTTCCACATGGCATAGGGAAATAAATATTGTGCCACTCTAAGGCCACACACAATATTAGAAGAATGCAATTAATATTCTTCATTAACATCCATAACCAGAACATTCCAAAAACCTTTTCATGTGATGTGGACACATGTATATGTCAATACATATTGGGTAATCCAGTATACACCTCTTAGTATTCTCTAAATAGTGTGGATAATTTTACAAGGAGAGAAGAATTAATTATAAAATTAAACCTATAAACATGTTTTTTGTGTCATTAATTTAATAGTACATTTCTGGTTATAAATTTGATCATTATGAACTAAATTAATTTCTCTATTGAATTAATTATAAATGTAGGATCCCATGTTTTAAACTGAATTAAAATACGGATGTTTTAAAACTTATTCGTTTACTAAACCAGTCATTTTTTTAATCCGAGATTCGAATCAAGATTCCGAGAGTTGGATCACTCCTAACTGATTTTTTTGGGCATGGGTGAAGGTCAAAGAAGTTTCTCGAGTTGATCGAGAAGTTTCATTAGTTTTGGACCAAAAAATATCATGTTTTTAATGATAATAGAGGGTGCACGGTATGCGCATGGTCTTCATGTAACATCCCAGGTAATTAAAGAATATGACATTTTCATATTTATTAATTATTGTGAAATAATTATTAATTTTACTTTAAAGGGGATAATGTTATTAATATTTTCATAACTTTTTATATACTACATAAACTAATTTTATATGAAATGTGCATAATTTGTATGGAATATTAATGTGTAAATATTAAATATAATTTTTGAGCACTATTTGAATTCATCTAGATTCAAGTCAGTTTACGATTTTAATAATAAATAAAACCTTACTGATCCAATGTGTGGTTCTTGTTTTGTAGGATTCCTTATTTAATTTTCCACATATAATTAGAAGGAATTATTATCCAATTCTACCATTTGAAGGGTCATATGAACCACACAAAAAGACCCATAGAATCTATAATGAAATTGGACTAGACAGGAATATTTAATTTCTAGGCTCAATCAGGAAGTCCAAATTCATTTATTCAACTCCAATGTTTTGGGAAAATTCAAGGAGTCATAAATAAAAATTTCAAAGCCCAAATCCAAAAACAAGGGGCCCAAATGAAGCTTCGAAGTCCAGCCCACCATTCTGTCTGAGAAATAAAATCAGCACACAAAATTTGACTTTTCTTATGATCTAGTCATTAAATCAAGATGATATATTTTAGTGTGAAATATTCAATATAGTCTTCCAGTGTTGTTGAAGAAAGAATTCAGATTTGAAGGCATATTTCTATTAAAAAACCCATTCACATTTTAGCCTTTTGAAATGTCTGAATAGAAATTTATAGATTAAAATTGTTTAATAAAACAACCATAAATTTGGGTCCATAAGTATTATATTCAAAATTAAATAAGAATATATCTCGATATTCATCCATCTAGATGTCCAAATCATCGATCCAAGTGAAGGGGTAGTTTTCGAAATGCAAAAAGTATACCACCTTTGGCTATAAATACATCCCCTCCTCTATTTTCAAATGAGTTGGCATTAAAAAACAGAGGAGCATATATTATCATAATCCAATCCATTTAAAAGTCTTGGGAGGACCTACCATACTCATTTTTTCACTTGAGATACCTTTCTTTATCTCTTTGTTTTCATTTACTTTTTTGTTCTTCATTTTTTTAATATTGTAAGTCTTTTTTTTAATTTTGTTTTAATGAATGTTTCTTCTTCAATATCTCTTATTATCATCTACCATATATAGTATAATATTAATGTTATTAAAATGGTTTAAATCAAGGTAAAACCGCTTCCCTTCTTTTGCTTCCTCATTCAATAGAAAGTCTTTTTTTAACTCTCTTCAACGATCGTGTGTGTTCGACGCACTAATATTTTCTTATCCCATTATTTATGTTATATTTAAAAATCATCACCATAATCATATACTATAATATTAATAGCCATATTAATGGCTGAGTAAATCCGCCATTGGGGTGAATCATTATTTCGAGATGTTAAGTGATTGAGAGCTTTTGTTCGATGAGTATTCTTTAATTTAACATTGTGTATGTTGGACTGAACATGTCATGGATTAATGACTTATTTTGTTTAACGTGTGGTTTACATGGATTATTGGAACTAAAAATACACTACCATAAACAATATTGGATTGAGATTAGAAACCTAAGTTATTTTAAGGCTTTGATTAAATCCATAACAATTTGTAATTCCAATCAACATTATCTTTTGAAGTCGATGTTAATTTAAATAAAATATAACGAAAAGATCAAGGATATCACAAGCTTAACTCCCTAAAAATGAACTCACCCCAATATTTATCAAATTGTTAAATTAGACACCAATCATTAATAAATTCATTTAATATCTACAAAAAATACCCAATCAAAATACCATCAACTAAAAATAATCGGCTATTAAAAAGTATCATCAATGAGGATTCGACCCGAGTGCTGCTATACACATTAGCAGAGCACCGAAACTTTGAACAGTTGATAGGAAACAATCGGTCATGATTTAAAATTGCATCGTTGCTGGGGATGGTGAAATTAAGGGGTCTTTAGTTTCTAGTTATTGTAAAAAAACAAAAAAAAAACAAATTAAAAAAAAAATTGAAAAAAAATCAAAAAGAAAAACCCACCTTCCTCTTAAAAATCATAAATAGAAAAGAATACAAGGAAAACACCATCTTACTCTTTCTTTCAAAATATCTCTGAATTCTCCATATCCTCCCAAAAAATCCCTCCTATTTGTTTGACCCTGAAATTGAGTGAACACATCACAAACATAGTAGGAACATAAGAGATAATCAACTAATTCAAGAATATATCCTTGTCCATCCAATTTAATTAGATATGGCCAATATTAGAGAAAAAACACATCAAGAACATGATTCCCATAATATGAATTACCAACCTCTTGGAATTAAATATCTAATTATAGAGTCTGAATTTAAACTCAAATCATGTATGATTCATCTTCTTCATCATTTTCACGGGTTTACCGGTGAGGATCCACATCTCCGCCTTAATTATTTCCAAGTTGTGTGCTCTACTATGAAGCCTCAAGGGGGTTCTAAGGAACAAATCAAACTCCGAGAATTCCTTTTCTCCTTATCTAACACTGTTATTCCATGGATTTACTACCTCCCTCCTAGTTTCTTAACCGCATGGAATGACATGAAGTGACTCTTCATAGAGAAATTCTTTCCAACTTCTCTTACTACTTCTATCTGAAAGAAAATAAGTGGTATTCATCAATTCCCAAATGAATCACTCCATGAGTACTGGTAGAGGTTTAGAATGCAAATTTCAACCTTCCCACACCACTAAATCTCTGACCAAATCTTGATCCAAAACTTCTATGAGGGTTTATGGGCTCTGGAGAGAACTCTCATTGATGTCGCAAGTGGCAGTGCTCTTGTTGATAAAACTCCTATAGCTGCATGAGATCTCATAAGTAACATGGATTAAAACACACAAAAATTCCATACTCAAGAACATTCTCAAGTCAAAAAAGCTCAATATAAAAAATCTATAGAGCTGAACACGATGACAGAGTGGATGAGTGAGCTTACAGGTCTTGTGAAACAACTAGTTGTGAGTACCAAATCCCCAACCTCATCTTCTCCACAATCTCTATTCCCTAGACCTATAAATAATTATTGAACTTGAAGCTCCCCATCTCATCCAACTGAAACATGTCCACAACATCAAGAGGATAAATCTGATTCATCCAAACCAATGGAGCTCAATGCAGCATATGCGTAACAAAACATCAACCCTCAATAATCTGGTCAGTTTTTTATCCACGACTTAAGGTATGGAAACCCTGTCTCTCATCCCCCTCAATTCCCCCCTCAAAACCCCAAAAAATTCTAATATGGTCAAATTGTTGGTAACTTCCAACAACCTTACCATTATTTTCCTCAACTTCAGAGGATCAATCCTCCTCTTTCTCCTCCTTGATTCCACTATCCTAGTGAGCCATCCCAATTCCCAAAACAATACAATCTCTTTACCAAGAACCAAAATCAAGGTAATCCTAATCTAGGACAAGCCTCTTCTTCTAAGCAACCATAGAAAAGAGTAGTAGAAGATCTTTCCTCTTCACCCATTCTAGCCTAAAAAACATTGAAAAAAAAATTGGTAAACTTTCATCCCACCTAATCCATCAACAAAAATGAAATTCTTCCCAACTCCCATCTCAACAATTATCCAACCCCAAGGGTAATGTAAGTGAAATTTCACTTAGACCGAGAAAGAAAATTGTATTCCTCAAGTTATGTCCTCCAACCCCCCTCTGATTGTTGACCTAAGAAATGAAAAGAAAAATAAACTTGAAAAGGAATCCGAATCCATTACCTCACCTCCTTCCATTCCACTTAGGAACCCAATTCATTTTACTCAAGCCATTTATAATCCAAATAAGTCCATTGAACCTGATGCATAAATGATTGACATGTTGAGGTGTGTTGAAGTCAAAATTCCCCTCTTAGATTCCATAAAAAATCCTTCAGCATTCCATGTTTCTTAAGGATTTGTGCACCCAAAATAGGAAACTTAGGACATTCTCAAATATTTCCACCCAACAGTCTATTCCTATAAAGTGAAAAAATCTAGGGACCTTTACTGTTCCATGCCAAATTGGATGTTCAAACTTTGATGATACACTCACAGAACTAGGATCCTCAATTAATGTCATACCCACATCCATCTTCTACAACCTTGGTCTCAGTACCTTACATCCAATAAGCGTTTTCATTAAATTGGCCAATCAAAGCACTACTAGTCCTAAGGGTATAATCGAGGATATCCTTGTTCGTGTGAATAATCTTATCGTCCCTGCTGATTTCTATGTCCTTGACATGGAAGGTGAGACGAACTCTTCTCGATCTCCCCTAATTCTATGAAGACCATTCTTAATGACAACAAGAACCAAGATTGATGTCCTTTAAGGTATCTTATACATGGAATTTGGTGACTAACTGATCAAGTTCAATATTTTCAAAGGCATGTGATACCTATATAAGGATCTCTCTGCATTCTCAATACATGTTTCTGAGGAAACTTCTAAGAGTCAATTGAAACCCATTCCATCATGTTCATCATGTTCTAATAAGAGAGAATCTTGTGAAATCTGTACCATAATTAACAAAGTTGTAAATAGAGAAGTTGATTTGGACATATCATTCATAGAATCTATCAATCTATAGGATCTTGAAAAGTCTCTTAAATCCCACATCAACTCTGATCTCTATAGCTCCAACTTGGAAAATAATTAGGAAATTGAATCTGAAGCAACTGAAGTCCCTTAATCCATTACTAAGTTGTTGAACCCATAAATGAAAGATGATACTGATCTAAAACCTCTTCCTAAACACCTAAAATATTCATTCATTTTCCATGATCACTCTTATCTTCTCATTATCTCTACTTCACTTACTAAAACCGAGGAGTCCAAACTTGTTCAGATGTAAGAGGAAAACAAAAAGGCCTTATGTTGGACCCTAGATGACATATGTGGAATCAAAACTTCCCTTTTCATGTATCACATCCCACTTAAGGAATCATCCTTACCAATTAGACAACCACAAAGAAGACTCAATCCACTCATACTTGAGGTAGTTAGGGAAGAGATCACCAAAATTCTTCAAGTTGGTATTATCTACCCAATTTTTGAGAGTGAATGGGTTAGTCCAATTCAATTTGTACCTAAGAAGGGTGGGATAACTATTATCACAAATGACCATGGGGAGGTAGTCACAACTCAAGTGAATAAAAAATGGCATGTGTGCATCGACTGTAAGAAATTGAATGTTTAAACAAGAAAAGATAACAAAACTCTTCCATTCCTTGATCAAATTCTATAATAATTAGTTGGAAAGTCACACTATTGCCTTCTTGATGGATAAACAATCTACTTCCAAATTACAATCATATCTTAGGACCCAGAAAATACAACTTTCACATGACCCTATGGAAGATATGCATATAGGAGATTTACTTTTGGCCTTTACAATGCTCTTGAAACATTCCAGATGTGTATGATGAGTATCATTTCTGAATTCATTGAAAACTATATCGAAGTCTTCATGGATGACTTCACCAATTATGGTGATTCATTTGAATATTTCTTTATTTCACTCTCTCAAGTCCTTCTAAAGTGTTTCAAGTGTAACATTATGTTAAATTTTGAAAAATTTCACTTCTTGGTTGCAAATGGGATTGTACTAGGGCACATAGTTCCATAATATGGTATTGAAGTTGATCCTTCCAAATTTTAAGTGATCCAATCTCTTCTAGAACCCATATCTGTTCGAGACATCTTATCTTTCCAAGGTTATGCTGGTTTCAATCGATGATTCATCCATAAATTCAGTAGTATTTCCCTCCCACTCACTTTTTTGCTCCAAAATGATGTCACTTTCTATTTTGATGAGGTTTTCAAGAGATCCTTCACTGAACTCAAAAATTCTCTTACATATTCCCCAATAATCCATCCCCTGGATTGGTCCTTACCCTTTTAGTTGATGTGTGATGCTTCTGATAGAGTCGTTGGGGATCTTCTTGGTCCAATAAAATAAAGAATTCATCATGTCATCTATTATGCCTCCAAAACATTTTATGAAACTCATTCCCACTACAGAATGACTGAAATGGTACTTTTAACAGTGGTTTTTTCCTTAGATAAATTCTGTCCCTATCTCTTAGGTGCCAAAATCATCATTTTCAAAGACCATTCTGTTATAAAGATCTTACTCAAGAAAATTGATTCCAAACTGTGGCTAATAAGTTGAATCCTAATTCTCCAAGAGTTTCACCTTGAAATAAAATATAGACAAGGAAAAGAAAACCCTTTGGCTGATCACCTAAGTAGAACTTCTAATTATTCTCATTCAGAAATCATTGATCCGAAATTCCCCACTAAGCACCTTTCATCTCTCACTCCAATGTTACTATGGTATTCCCCAATTTTATACTACTTAGTTGTAGGTATTTTTCATGAATTCTTTTCAAGAGAACAAAAAATGAAGCTAAAAAGTGATTCAAAATCATATTTTTTAGAAGTTAATAAACTTGGGAACACTGTGGCTAACATGGTAATTGGGAGATGTGTTGATGAAGATGAACATTCCACCATCTTAGAATTCTGTCACTCACTTCCTAGAGGTGGCCACTTTGGACCAAAAAAGGACCTCCCAAAACGTCCAAGACTCTGGATTCTTCTAGCCTTCACTTTCAATGACTCACATGAGTTCTATCAATAATATCCCACTTGCCAAAATTTTGGCACAATTTCAAAGTGAAAAACAATTCCTCAAAATCCATTAATTTTCTATGAGATATTCAATGTTTGGGGAATGGATTTCATGGGACCATTCCCCCTTCTAATAGATTTTCATAGATTCTTCTTATAGTTGATTATGTTTCTAGGTGGGTCGAGGCCAAACCCACTAGAAATTATGATTCACATACGATGAGTGAGTTCCTAAAGACACACATCTTTCACTGATTTAGAACCCTACATTCCTTTATAAGTGACTTAGGAACCCATTTTTATAATAAAACAATGGAATCTCTTTTGAAAAAGAATGGTGTAGTACATAAAACTTAAACTGCATATCACCCCCCAAAAAATGGAATGGCTGAACTTTCTAATATAAAAGTGAAAAGAGTGTTTCAGAGAATTGTAAAAACCACCAAAAAATACCGGCATGAAAGACTTGATGAATCACTTTGGGCTTATCGAACTGCCAATAAAACACCCATTCAGATGTCTTCTTTTAGGATAGTTTTTGGTAAAGCATGTTATTTACTAGCTGAAATTCAACATAAGTCTTTTTGGGCTGTGTAAACTTGTAATTTTTATTTTGAAAAATCTGGTGAAGAAATATTTTTGTAGTTGACTAAATTAGAGGAGCTTCGACTTGATTCCTATGATAATTCCAATATGTACAACGAAAAGGATAAGGTAATCCATGACAAAAAAATCCTGAGAAAGGTATTATATGAAGGTGAAAAGATATTTATTTTCAACTCTCGATTTTATCTTTACATAGGTAAGATTAATTCTCATTGGGATGGTCCTTTTATTGTTTATCATGTTCACCCATTTGGTGCAGTGCAAGTCTAAGTCCAGTCTTCCAAAAGAATAGTCACAGTTAATGGAAATCAGTTAAAACATGACCACAAGAGGACACACATCCCAAGACCCACGTCGACTTCCATTGGATCCCCAGATTATGTAGTTGACCATACACTGGATGGAGATGATGGATCACCAAATCCAAACTAGGGGGAACCTCTTTCCATTTAACTCCTTCTCTATCTATTCCTCTCTCTCTCTTTATATTTCTTCTTCTTCCCCTCGATTTCATTTTTCACCACTTTCTTTATCAAAACGTTTTCTTATTTTTATTTCTCCTTTGTGTGGGTGTGTATTTTTAAAAAAATAAAAAAACCATAAGAAAATAAACAACAAAAAAAAATCATTTAATAAAATATATGAAAATCAAAAGTCATACTTACTGACCTTCCAATTTTCAATTTTTTTCCAACCATTTTGGTGAGTCAAAAGACATGTTTTCATCTCAAAAATTTTGTGGTTTCTTCATAAATTTGGATAAAGAATATTGTGTCAAAACCAACAAATTTTGAATGATCAATTTTTTTGGATTTGGAAAATGATTTTCCCCACCAATTAAGAACAACATTTTCTTTCATGCAAAGGCTACATATGTCCATCTTTTCAAAATGTGTGTTTTCACCCCCATTTTTGAATCTTGAGTTTGTGGACCTTCAAGCTAAATTTTAAACTTTGGTGTGTATTAATATGATAGAATCATTTCATAAACCTCATGAGAATCACAATAGCCAAATATCCTCACATTACCCTTGCATTAATACTCCTTTTGAAAGCCCCATTGATATTATGAAAATAATTTCATTGATAGCCACATTACAATCCCAATACCTTATCCCAGCCAATATCAACATGGATTTTCATTGCATATTTTCTTTAAAATTATTTGTGGGGGGAATGTATTTCATAATGGGTATCTTTTTTTTTGATTTTGATCATGTTATAATATTCTTGATGGA
This sequence comes from Viscum album, assembly GCA_963277665.1. Classification (NCBI taxonomy): domain Eukaryota; kingdom Viridiplantae; phylum Streptophyta; class Magnoliopsida; order Santalales; family Viscaceae; genus Viscum; species Viscum album. The sequence goes on along the minus strand of OY728140.1, from coordinate 42,292,917 downwards.
AAGCATAAATTTCAGTGTGGGGGATAGTATGTCCTTCAGTGGGGCTTAGTAATGTATATATGTTTATCTTGTACAAATAATATTGAAAAGTGTTCAAAAAAATAAATAAAAAAAATCATAAAAAAATGAAAATAAGAATGGGTTGTATATTGGGTGGGTCCAAAATCACTCTTCCTCAACCTTTGATCATGTTATAACTATTAAAATTAATGTCGCTAGGAGATCAATCATGGGTTGAGAGATGAGTGTGAGATATATTTCAAGTTAAACATTCAAAAAATGAAAACAATGGACACATATGTCATTGGTAAAAGTTTCCTGGTCTGTAAATATTTCATCTTTTCATACACTTTAAATTTACTTCCTCTTTTGTGTCTTATTTCAAATTTTTATTCCCTCGTAAATATGGGTTTCCATTTCCTTTCATGTATCATTTTAAAAAAATGTGCATTTCTTTATCTATGTTGGTGTTTTACCCACTTTTTCCTATCTTTTGGATATCATATTCCTACCATACCAAAGCCACAAAAAAACCATTAAAAATACCTCTTGATATTTGAGAACTTTAGTAAATGGAGTGAAAATGAGATCTCTTACAAAATCTTATATTTTTACTTTTTGTTGGTGAATGAGTGAAGCTCCATAAATTAATTTTATAATCTTGAAAAGAGTATGCTTTATGTGCCCCCATTTTCTATTTCTAAATTTGAGCAGGAAAAACGAATTGTTTCTAGAACATTATTTCTATAACAAATTTTGGTGGAATTCAATATGGATGAGTTAAATAGTCTAAACCTCCCGTAATTGGAGAAAACAAAATTTTAATAATTTTTGGTGAGTGAAAATTATTTTTTCATGGTTTTATATTTGTTGTACATGTTGACATGAACAAAACTAATTGTGGGGGAGCTATTGTTATTAATATTTTTCATAACTTTTTATATACTCCCTTTACTTATTTTATATGAAATGTGTATAACTTGTGTGCAATATTAATTTTTAAATATTGAATATAATTCTTAAGAACTATTTGAATTCATCCAGATTCAATTCAGTTTACTTTTTTTAATAATATGTGTCACCCTAATGATTAAAATTGTGTGGTTCCTACTTTTTAGGATTCCTTATTCATGTTCCCACATATCATTATAAGGAATCATTGGTCTATTCCACCATTTTAAGGGTCATATAGACCACATAAGAAGACCAACAAAATCTTTGAAGATATTAGACCAGCCATGAAGAATGAATTTCTAGGCTCAATCAAAAATTCAAAATTCTGTTATTATCCTAAAACGTTTGGGGGAAAATGCAAGGAGTCACAGATAAAAATTTTGGATCCCAAATCCAAAAACAAGGGGCCCAAATGAATCTTTGAATTCCAGCCCACCATTCTGCCGGGGAAATGAAACTAGTACACCAAAATTGAATTTTCTCATGATCTAGTCATCAAATAGAGTTGATATTTTTCAGTGTTAAAGAGGATATATAGAAGGAAAACATTTGGGAATAAATAATTCAGATTAGAAGGCATTTTTTTATTAAAAAACCCATTCAAATTTTGGCCTTCTAAAAAGTCTGGATTGAAATGGATAGATTAACATTGTTTAATCAAATAACCATGACATTGGATCCATAAGTCCAAATACTTCAAACTTTTTAGAGTGGCTGGAAAAAATTATTATATAGAAATTTTAAGCAGAAGATATATCTATATTCTACTTTATATATGTCCAAATCTTCAAGACAAGTGGAGGGGTAGTTTTGGAATGAAAACAGTCCACCACCTTGGGATATAAACACCTCCCCTCATCTCCTTTCAAAAGAGTTGGAATTTTAGAAGAGAGGAGCATATATTTGCATAAACAAAGCCTTTATAATGGTTTGGGTGGACCTTCCATACTCAAGTTTTCACTTGATATACCTTTCCTCCTCCATTTGTTTTAATTTAGTTTTGTGTTCTTTATTGTTGTAATCTTGTAAGTCTTTATTTTTAATTCTATTTTAATGAAAGTTTCTTATTAAATATCTCTTATTCTCATCCACATTTTATAGTATAATATTAATTTTATTAAAATGGTTTAAATAAAGTTAAAACCCATTCCATTATTTTTCTTCCTCATTCAATAAAAAGTCTTTTTTAACTCTTTTCAACGATCGTGTGTGTTCAACGCACTACTCTTTTCTTATCCCATTATTTTTGTTCTATTTATAATTCATCACCATAATAATATATTACCAGATTAATAACCATATTAATGGATGAGTAAATCTATCTTTGGGGTGAGTCATTATTAAGATATGTTAAGTGATTGAGAGCTTTTTATCGATGAGTATTATTTAATTTAACATTATATATGTTGGACTGAACATGTCATGGATTAATGACTTGTTTTGTTTAATGTGTGGTTTCTATGGATTATTGGAACCATAAATACACTACCGTAAACAATATCTGATCGAGATTAGAACCCTATGTTAAGTTAAGGGTTGGATTATTCCCTAACACATAGTAATTTCAATAAACATTATCTTGTGAAGTGGGTGTTAATTTAAATTCAATATAAAGAAAAGATAAAGGATATCACAAGCTTAACTCCCTAAAAATAAACTCACCCAAATCTTTATAAAATTGTTAAATCAAACACCAATCATTAATAACTTCATTTAAGCTCTGCAAACAAATCCTCTAATAAAAATACAATCAATTAAAAACAATCAACTATTAAAAAGTATCATTGTAGAGGCTTCGACCTGAGTTCTGCTATAAACATTAACAGATCATCTGATCATTGAATGGTCGATAGGTGACAATCGTCCGCACATTCATGATAAATGTAGGATCCCATGTTCTAAACCGTAAAATAATATGGATGTTTTTGGACTTCTTCATTTACAAAACCATTTGTTTTTCTAAAACTGATCTTCGAAACAAAATTCCGAGATTTAGATAACTCATAAGTGATGTTTTTGGGCATGGGAGAAGGCCCAATAAGTTTTTTGATTGGATTGAGAAGTTTTAGGAGTTTCAGACCCAAAAAAATCATTTTTTAAATACATATTATGGCACACGGTTTGTGAAAAGTCTTCCTATAACATCCCGGGTAAATAAAGAATATGAAAATTTTATATTTATTAATATTTGTGAATTAAATATTAATTTTACTTTAAAGGGGATGATATGTTCGATGGCATACCTGATATGGAACAATAAGTTTCTTTGAAAAATTATGTTTCACATAATAGTAGTCGATAGGTAGTTAAGCTTGTTATATAGAATCACTTGGGTTGAATCCTCAGCGGTAATACTTTTTTATAGTCGAATGTTTTTAGTTAATTGTGTTTTAATTGGGGGGGGGGGGGTTGGAGAGCTTAATTGAAATGATTAATTGATTACGATTGATTTAAAAATTTGATAAATATTTGGGTCAGTTAATTAATAGGTATTTATGCTTGTGATTTCCGTGAGCCTTGCTTTTTATTAAATTAAATTAACACTCATGTCACAAGTTTACATTGATTAGAATACTAGTTAAGTAAAGGCATGGATTAAAGCACTAACACTTATGAATTTCAATCAATATCAACTTATGACATGTGTCTTAATTTAATTCAATACAAATAAAGTATCAAGGATATCACAAGCTTAAATACCTATTGATGAACTCACTCCAATAATTATCAAATTTGTAAATCAATCTTAATTAATTAAGCTTTGGAAACAAACCCCCTAATCATAATACAATGAACTAAAAACAATCGACTATTAAAAAGAATCATAGCCAAGGATTTGAACAGAGTGCTGCTATACACATTAGTAGAGCACTATAACCTTGAATGGTTGATAGGTGACAATCGACCACACTTTCTCTATTGAATTCATGATAAATGTAGGATCATGTGTTTTGAACCGGACTGAAATACAGAAGTTTTTGAACTTCTTCATTTACTAAACCGGTCATTTTTTTTAAAACCGAGCATCAAAATAACATTATGAGAGTTGTCTAACTAATAAGTGATGTTTTTGGGCATGGGGGAAAGACAAAGAAGTTTCCTGATTTGATTGATAAGTTTCAGAAGTTTCGACCAAAACAATATCATGTTTTTAATGATAGTAAAGGGTGTACAGTTTGCGCACAGTCTTCCTGTAACATCCCAGGCAAATAAAGGATATGAAAATTTTTATATTTATTAATATTTGTGAATTAAATATTAATTGTACTTTAAAAAGTATTCTATGTTCGATGATGTACCTGATACGCAACAACATGTTTCTTTGAAAACTTATGTCGCACACAAAATTTAGTTATACTGAAAAATATTAATATAATATTATTATTTTAAATAGTAGTTAACGCCTAGACATTGTAATGGTAGGAATGAATAAAAATAAATAAAATATGATTACACATGGTTATTAAATGTTTTTACATTTATCCAACAAATGTTATAGGCATAAAATATGAATGAATCCAATTTTAAGCATAAATACTCTAATATTTTTTAAAAGGTCAATTTACTGTTTTTTGATGGCGAACCCTTTTTAAATCTATTTTTAGTCAATATTATATATTATATTTGACAAAATAAAATTTTTATTTAGAATCGGGACATAAAAATAAATTTCGGGTAAAATTTTGGTATTTTTCTGATAAAGTTCATTTTTTAATGAATAGTGAAAAATACTGTATTTTAATTCAAAACTGCCTTTTAATATACTTTATTTATATGATTATATTATCTTTTTAATTGGTTTTAAAGAGTAATTAGATTATATTTTTACCAATTAATCCAATATTGGTCATTTGAAGTAATTTTAATTTGTAATTGGACATAAACAAGTGTCAATCTTTTAATAGTTATTATTTCTTTAAAACATGCTTTTTTGTATTGACAACGGGAATTAATTATAAATTAATTTTATCAACTTTTATGTTTTGAATTTGGAAAAAAGTATTCTATATTTGGAATTTGAAGGTCCAAATTGTGTAAATAGGTAACTTTCATTTTTGGACAATATGAATATTTACTTCAGTAAATATTATTTTCCCTTAGTTAAAGGGTAAATCTGGTAAATAAGGGTAAAAACAATATTATAATAATATTAAATTACCCTTAAACTTTTAATAACCCTATTGTATTATATATTTAAAACTAAGGTCATCTTTTTGAAAATTTGGATACCCTATGGAGCCACATGGGAGTGATAATGACACTTTATAATAATTAATTTAAAGTAAGGACAAAAATAACATAAACATATATCTTTTAGTAAATTAATTTTTACATGGGGTTATATAACTTAAATCTTAGACTATAAATATTAATTTTAAATATAAAAGGATTTCATACATCATGGTATTTTATTTATAATTGTTATAGATCAAATAAATAAATTTATTTATGACACAATGATGATGTAATGATTACCTTATTAATGAATGTTTAAAATAAATGAGATTATAAATGTTAAAATAAATTTATTTTGAAAATTTTTATGCGATCCAAGAATTTTATTGATGATTATGACATTTTTTATTTTATTTTTTTTGGTTTTTTGAAGGAATCGAGTTGATATAGTTTTTTAAGAGTCTTGATATGAATAGTAATTAAATTGACATAAATGTGTTTTTAAATCAATCAATATTTTATTAAATGATACAATAATCCTAAAAATATAATATTCTGAAAAATTACATAGATAAGGTTTATAATGTCATTAATGAACCACTTTTTTTTATATTTTAATTTTATAGATTCTATATTAACCATATAGTATGAATATATAATAGAACATGGTAAACGTTAAATAAGTAAACAAATGGTTAAATAACAAATATAAGGTTTAAAATTATCCAAAACATGTATAATTATTATTGGATGTTTTTTTAGACTTATATGTACATTATATTCGAATTAAATAAGTTTTTTACCTTTTAAAACCGAAAATTATTTTATATTAAAATAATATTTTCAAACTTTCCTAAAGAGACCATCCTCCCCCTTATAAAAGGACACCACCTCTAACCCATTAAAAACACCTCTCAAGCCCCTCTTATAATCCCAAATTTCCTACATGAATCCCTAAACATCCATATCTTCCTTCTATAATCCTTAAATTAGGCAGAAAGCACTTTAAGAAATCCTTTTGGTTCAAACCAAAGGGAATTACCCGGTTTAAAGGTAACATCTTCCCTCAAGTTCTCTTCTTTTATTTTACTTCTTCACACCATATTCTCTTCTTATTCATTGTTTACATAAAAAAACAGTATCCTAAATATACTAGGTGTTATTTATTATAAGTTTTCAAACTAAACTTACACACACCTCCATCTAATGGGTATAGAACATAATGTTTCTTTGCACGACGAACTACTGCCTCACGAAATAATGATTGTTCAATATTCTCTTGCCACCTCTTATGGTTTCCATTATTATGACACTCTAAATAAATATTATATTTATGATATTTATTTTATCTCTATACTTTTTTAATTCACTTTTATAACATACCTTTATGCTTTTAATGTTGTATATATATGATAATTTCATTTGAGGAAGTGTGGACTACCGCCCCCTCAAAGTGATACGACTCATTCATACCATACATGGAACATATAAAATATGGTGTTAAATAAAATTATATAACAGATATAAAAAATGATATAATACTGGAATAATAATATACCTATGTATAATTTGGTTTTCATTCCTTTTAAAATGAAAAAAATGAAATGGAAGTAGTGTTCATGCGTACGTACGACTTACCGTCTCCTTGAATGGTGCATTTTATTTTCATGTATCCAAATGATATGGACTATTATAAATACATATATATAGGATATATATTATATATATGATGTATAAATCATTAATATCATTCTATAAATAATTGAATTTCGACCACATGGACAATTTATAATTAAAACAAGTACATTTTTAACTGAAGTTTCGAACATCGACAAAATGTCCGATATGAACTCAAATAATTAACTAATTGTTATAGAAAGTGAACAAGTGATATAAAAAGAATAATAAACTTGAAAAAATGTTATTAATCATATATAAATTAACATAAATTTATTATTCATGAAATTAAAGAAAGAACAGGTCAAGTCAGACATGAGGTAAGGGGACTTCTTAACATAATTTCCATTCTTTGAGTTAAAATTCTACTTATTAATTATGTAATTCTATGTATATATATTAATGACCTATAATTGTTTTAAACTTAATATCCACTTATATTGGGTGTATTTATGTTTTTGATGCATATTTATGTCACTGATTTATATTTAATGTAATGATATGTTCTTTGTATGGGAACCTTTCATCCTCCAGTTTTAGTCAAAGACTTATTTTATGTTATGACCTTTAATTTCCATTAGCTTATGTTGGGATATTTTCTTATATATCATTATTGTTGTATATTTTATTTCTAAGTGATGAGATACCCTTTTCCCTCTCATCAACTCATCTTCTAAATTTTAAAGTGACGATGTTCGGTTGCGGAATTTTCATAAGGGACTTTGTATCAATATCCTTTCATTGAGACATGTTTTGATAATATACAACTCTTTCTTATATACGGTATATATATAAATCCCTTTGACTTTTAATTTCATTCAAAGGGAATATTTTTTCTACAAATAATATTACTAAATGACTAAAGGATTGTTTTTAACATTTGCGGCGACAATGACCTCTCCTCCGTCATAATCATTAGTTAGCTCCCTCTATAAGACATAATGATTTTAAAAGGAAAATTAATCCCTTATTATATTTTTTGGTGTTTTGGTATTGAAAATGTTTTTTGAAATGTATTGATTATTTTAATATCTTGAAATGATTTATTGTGATTTCAAATGAAATGTTATTAGTGAAATGTGTGTATTTGTAATGTTTTATGTGTTATGATTTTATAATTGTACTTGGAAATTTGATAGGTGGTTACATGATAAACCAAATGATAGGTGGTGTCGGGATAATACAGGATGGGAGGTTGCATTATAACCTCCAATGCATTGGGTATGGAAGTCAGCCGTATGACTATTCTATTTAGTGATATGTGTGGAATTCGACCGTATGGTAATTCCATTTAAGTATGTTTATGTCCCAAGTTACCTTTATATTTTATTTGTTTTTTCTATGGGTTTTATGGTAATTATTTGGTTACAAAAGGGTAAGCAATGATCTTTTATTCATTTAAGAGTATTTACTACTTCATAAAGGTGAAAAGTATTACTTTTGATAAAGTATTCATGGTTTACTTGTTATTTTGAAAAACTAACAGTTTTTATACTTTGTGTATCATTTACTAAGATTTGTAGGATCAAGCCATGTTTTTTTGAAATATTTTTCACAGTACTTAAAGATGATTAGGGTCAAGGATTAGATCAAGGAAAATTCATGATGTCTAAAATATGGAACTAGATATGACTCTCGTTTTCAAGAGTTTTTATTTTATGAAAAAAATAGATACCGAGTAGAAGTGTGTACATGTAATATTCAACTTTTTATGTATATGTTATGACCTAATTCTATAAATATCTAAACCTGAAAAGATCATCATTGTCAATTATTAACTTAATTCAATATTTTGAAATTTTTAAGGCCAACTCCTTATAGTTGGTATCAGAGGTTGGTTTAGATAACTTTAGTAGTTATGGTATTGTTAAATTAATATCCATAAATTATTTGATGTTAAAATTTAAATGATATATCATTTAAAGGTTAGAATGTTTCTTTATATAAGATATGTTGGTTCAGAATTGGTTTTCATAGAGGTAACATAGAAGTTGTGTTGGGAAGGCATACATAGGGAAATGACCTTCCAAATCAGCATCCTGAGATGTTCAGAATCAGAATTGAACAGTTTGTTCCAGAGATAGATCAGTTGACTCATGTGATAAATGGTGGTTGTGTTTACTGATGATATTTTGGTTTATTATAAAAGTAAAGAGGAACAAAAAATCCATTTAAGGGTTGTCTTGCAGACTTTAAAAGAAAAGAAATTATATGGGAAATTTAGCAAGTGTGAGTTTTGGTTGTAACAAATTAATTTCCTTGGTCATATTATTTCTAAAGATGGAATAACTATTGATCCATATAAAACAAAATTTGTTGAAGAGTGGATAAAACCTACCAATATCAAAGAGATTTATAGTTTTCTTGGTTTAGTAGGTTATTAACAGATATTGTTTGAGAATTTTTCATGGTTATCTAGCCCAATGGAGAAGTTAATTTGAAAAGCTGTTAAATTCACCTGGACAATAGAATGTGATGATTGTTTTCAAGAAATTGAATAGAAGATTGGTGGATGCAATAGTTTTGGAACTGCCATCTAGAAATAGTGAGTTTTTTTATCTATAGTGATGCTTCATTGAAAGGACTTGGTTGTGTCCTAATGAAGAATGATTGGGTAATTTATTATGATTCACATCAGTTGAAACCTCATGAGTTAAATTACCCTACACATGATTCGGAATTAGCCGCTGTTGTTTTTTCTTTAAAAATTAGGAGGCATCATATGTATGGAGTAAAATGTGAAATATATACTGAACACAAAAGTTTTAAGTTTATATTTACTTAGAAGGAATTAAACATGATACAAAGGATATGGTTATAATTAATCAAGGATTATGATTGAACGATCCATTACCATCGGGGAAAGGCAAATAAAGTGGCCCAAACTTTGAGTTGAAAGAGTAATTATAACTTAACCATGCTATTTTTGGTACGGGATCCCTTTTTTATTTGATAAATTTTGGATTGGAAGTTGTTGGAGTAGATACTTACTCTTTTTTGTTTCAGGTTTTCGTGCAATTGTCCCTAATAGATAGAATAAAGCATGCATCGAAAGATTACAGAGAGTTACAGAAAAATTTAGAATTAGTTCCGAAGAGTAAGTTACCTGAGTTTAATATTGGTTGAGATAGTGTTTTGAGGTTTGGAAAGAGATTATGCGTGCCTTGTGATTCACAGTTAAAGAAAGAGTTGTTATGTGAGCCACATAGTTCTCCGTTTTTAGTTCATCTTGGTAGTACTAAGATGTACAATGATATTCAGGAGTATTACTGATGGGATGGAATGAAAAGAGATATTTCCAAATTTACTAAGAGGTGTTTTACTTTTCAATAGGTTAAAGTAGAGTAGAAGATATCGGAAGGGATGCTTTAGCCTTTACTAGTGCCAGAGTGGAAATGGGAAAATATATCTATGGAAATCGTTGTGGGATTACCAAAGACATATTGAGGTAAAAATAAAATCTTCTTTATTGTTGATATACTGACTAAATCTACTCATTTCTTTCCTATTCAAGATAATTTATCTCCAGATAAAATTTCTTGATTTCATGTTAAAGAGATAGTTAGATTTCATGGAGTTCCCCTCTCTATTGTATCTGATCATGATCCCAGGTTCACTTCTAAATTTTTTAAAGGCCTTCAGAAGTCATTGGGTACTGAATTAAATTCTAGTACATCTTTTCATCCACAATCAGATGGGCAGTCAAAATGAACAATTCATACTTTGGAAGATATGCTACGTGCTTCTTCACTGGATTAACAAGGAAGTTGGGACCAACATCTTCTTTGGTTGAATTTTCTTATAATAACAGTTTTAATTCCAGTATACAGATGGCTCTATTTTAGGCATTATATGGAAAGCGGTGTCAAACTCCAACCTTTAGGGATGATGTAGGTGAAATCAAACTAATGGGACCAGAATTGGTAGAAGAGATGGCAGAGAAATTTCAGTTGATTAAGAAGCACATGAGAATAGCTCAGAGCAGACAAAAAAGTTATGTGGATAAATGAAGGAATGGTATTTCTTTTGATGTAGGTGATCATGGATTTCTCAAAGTTTCTACATGGAAAAGTGTGATGCGTTTTGGCAATAAGGGAAAATTGATGGTGTACTTGATACGCAATTACGGGTTTCTTTGAAAAATTACATTGCACACAACGTTGAGTTATACTAAAAAATATTAATATAATATTATTTTTTTATATGGTAGTTAACGCCTAACCATTGTAATGGGTGGAATGAATAGAACTAACTAAAATATGATTACCCATGTTTATTAAATGTTTTTATATTTATCTAATAAATGTTGTAGGCTTAAAATGTGAATAAATTCAATTTTAATCATAAATACTCTAATATTCTATAAAAGGTCGATTTACCACCTTTTGATGGAGAACCCTTTTTAAATCTTGTTTTTTCACTCTTATATGTTCTATTCATGAAAATAAAATTATTTTTTAAAATCAGGACATCAAAATTTTCATTGGGTAAAATTTGGTATTTTTCTGATAAAGTTCATTTTTAATGAATAGTGAAAACTTTTATATTTTAATTCAAAATGACCTTTTAATATACATTATTTACATGGATAGATTATCTTTTTAATTGTTTTTAATGTGTAATTAGATTATATTTTTACCAATAAATCCAATTTTTATCATTGGAAGTAATTTTACTTTGAAATTGGACATAAACAAGTGCCAATCTTTTGATAGTTATTATTCCTTAAAAACACACTTTTTGTTTTGACAATGGGAATTGATATTAATTTAATTTCTGCCACTTATGTGTTTTGAATTTGAAAAAATGGATTCCATATTTGGAATCAAGAGATCCAAATTGTGAAAATAGGTAACTGTTATTTTTAGATATTATGAATATTTACTTCAGTAAATATTTTATTTTCCTTGGTTAAAAGGTAAATCTGGGAAATAAGGGTAAAAAAATAATATTATAATAATAGTAAATTACCCTGAAACTTGTCCTAACCCTACTTTATGAGATATTTTTGGCTTCGGTTATCCTTGTCCCAATTTTGGGACCCCATGGATCCATATGGGAGTGATAACGACACTTTATATTAATTTATTGAAAGTAAGGACAAAAATAACATAAAGATATATCTTTTAGTAAATCTATTTTTACATGTGGTTATATAAGTTATCACTTTAAATATAAATATTTATTTAAAATTTTAAAGAATTTATTACATCATGGTATTTTATTTATAATTTTTAGACATCAAATAAAAAATTTATTTATGACACAATGATGATGTAATGATTACCTCATTAAGGAATGTTTTAAATAAATGAGATTATACATGTTAAAATAAATATATTTTGAACATTTTTATGCCATAAAATAATTTTACGGATGTTATGACTTGTTATCTTTTAATTATTGAAGTTTTTTAGAAATAATAAAGTTGTTATAGATTTTTTAAAAGTCTTGATATGAATAGTATTTAGATTGACATAAACGAGTTTTTAAATAAATAAATATTTTATTAAATGATATATTAATACTAAAAATATAATATTTGGGAAAATTACTTAGATAAGGTTTATAATGTAATTAAAGAACCACTTGTGGTTCTATTGTCATTTTATGGTAACCATATTAACCTTATAGTACGAATATATAAGAGAACATGGTAAAATTTAAATAAGTTATCAAATGGTTAAATAAAAAAGATAAGGATTGAAAATTTTCCAAAACTTGTACAATTATTATTGGATGATTTTATATATACTTATATGTACATTATATATGAATTAAATATGTTTTGGACCTTTTGAAACTGAAAATCAGTTTATAATAAAATAATATTTTCAAACTTTTTTAAAGAGACCCTCCTCCACCTTATAAAAGGACACCACCTATAACCCATTGCACACACCTATCAAGCCCCTAGTATTATAAAAACTATACTCCAAGAATCCATAAAAATACCTATATTCATTCTAGAAGCCTTAACTTAGGAATAAATCACTTCAAGAATTCATTTTGTTCAAACCAAAGGGAGTTACCCAATTTAATGTTAACATCTTCTCTCAAGTTCTATTATTTTATTTTACTTATTCACTCCCTATGCTCTTCTTATTCTATTTTTACATAACAACATCTGTATCCTAAATATACTAGGTTGTTGTTATGATAAGTATTCAAACTAAACATACATACACCTCCTACTAATGGGTAGATAACATAATGTATCTGTGGACGATGAACTACTGCCTCACGAAATGACGATTATTCAATATTCTCTTACCACCTCTTATGGTGGAAATTATGGGGGCCGTATAATTATATATGATATATATGATATTTATTTTATCTCTATTCCTTTGTAATTATCTTTTATAACATACCATTATGCTTTTCATGTTGTATATATATGATAATTTCATTTGAGAAAGTGCGGACTACCTTCCCCTTAAAGTGATATGACTCATTCATACCATACATGGAACGTATAAAGGATGGTGTTAAATGAAATTATGTAACATATATAAAATATTATATTATACTTTAATAATAATATACATATATATCATTTGGTTTTCATTCCTTTTAAAATGAAAAAAATTAAATTGAAGTAGCGTTCATGTGTACATACGACTTACCATCTCCATGAAAGGTGCATTTCATTTTCATATATCCAAATGATATAAACTATTATAATTACATATGTAATGGATATATATTATATATATTATATACAAATCATGAATATCATTCTAGAGATAATTTAATTTCGACCACATGGAAAATTTATAATTATAACAAGTTTATTTTTAACTCATGTTCCGAACATCGACAAAATGTCCAATACAAACTCAAATAAATAACTAATTATTATAGAAAGGTAATAAGTGATATAAAAGAAATAATAAAATTTTAAAAAGTTTCTTAAGCAAGTATAAATTAACTTATGTTTATTATACAAGAAATTTAAGAACGAACGGGTCAAGTCGGACACGAGGTACATGACTTCTTATCCCAATTTTCATTCTTTGGGTTAAACTTTTATATATTAATTATGTCATTATATGAATATATTTGAATGGAATATGATTTTTTTTACCCTTAATATCAACTTATATTGGGTGTATTTATTTTTTTCACACATATTTTTGTCTTTGATTTATCCTTAATGTAATGATATGTTCTTTGTATGGGAACCTTTCACCCTCCTCTTTTAGTCAAAGACTTCTTTTATGTTATGTCCTTTAATTTACATTATCTTTTATTGTGATATGTTCTTATATATACTTATTGTTATATATTTTATTTCAAAGTTATGAGATACCCTTTTCCCTCTAATCAACTCATTTTATGAATTTTAAAGTGACGTCGTTGGGCTACATAATTTTTGTAAAGGACTTCGTCTCAATATCCTTTTATTGAGGCATGTTTTGATAATATACACCTCCTTATTTTATATGGTATATAATAAACCCATTTGACTTTTAATTTCATTCAAATGGAATATTTTTACTAAAAAGTGTTTTACTAAATGACAAAATGAGTGTTTTTAACATTTGTGATGACAATGACCTCTCCGTTGTCGTAATCGTTAGTTGGATTCCTTGATAAGCCTGAATGTTTTTAAAAGGAAAAGAAATACCTTATTCTATGTTCAGGTGTTCGTGTATTGAAATTGGTTTTTTGAAATGGATTGATTATTTAAATATCTTGAAATTATTTCTTGTGATTAAAAATGAAATGTTATTAGTGAAATGTTTATATTTGTAATATTTTATGTGTTATGATTTTATAATGGTACTTGAACATTTGATAGGTGGTTACGTGATAAACCAAATGATGGGTGGTGCCATGATAAACCAGGATGTGTGGTTACGTTATAACCTCCAATTATTTGGGTATGTATGTCATCTACATGGATATTACATTTATGATATGTGTGGAAGCTGGCCTTATGGTTATTCCATTTTAGTATGTTTATGTCCCCAGTTACCATTATATGTTATGTGTTCTTTCTATGGGTTTAATGGTAATATTTTTGTTACAAAAGGGAATGAAATGATCTTTTATTTAGTGAAGAGTATTTACTACTTCATAAAGGTGAAAATGTTACTTATGATAAAGTATTTATGGTTTACCTGTTGGTTTGAAAAACTAATAGTTTTACTTCTTTGTGTATCCCTTACTGAGAATTTTATTCTCATTGCATGATTTTTTTGAAATGTTTTGATATGACTTAAAAATGAATCAGGACAAGGATGAGATCAAGGAAAAGTCATTATGTCAAAAATATGGAACTAGACATGACTCTTTTTTTCCAGAGTTGTTATTTTATGAAAACAATGGATACCTAGTAGAAGTGTCTACATGTAATATTCAAATTTTTATGTATATGTTATAACCTAATTCTTTAATGCTCTAAACTTGAAAAGATACCAAATGTGAATTATTAACATAATTCAAGATTATTTATTGTTTAAGGCTGGGTCTTTATACTTCCAAACCATGCGGCCCACAATAGTTAACCGTACAACCCTGTTTTAAAATGGACAATTGTTTTCGCACAGCTTGTAAACGGTTTCCTAAACCATGCACCTAACCCATTTGGGGTGCATCTTGGAGGCTATAGACTCCACATGATTTGTTCATGGTTTGGAAAACCATGCAGGTCAAACCATGCACGACACCCAATTTTTAAAATTTGATTTATTTTAATTTAATTTAATTTAATTAAAATAAAACTTAAATCAATAAACCCTCACCCTATCTCTCTCAAATGTGTCCCACCAAGGGTCTCCCCTTTGAGTTGTATGTGCAAACCCTCCTCCCTACAGACTTTTCTCAGATGGACTTCTGCCCACCATTTCTTCCGATCCTCAGTTCGAATCTCCTAGGTATGAGTCTCCTGTCTCTTATCCTCCCTTTCCTAGCTTCATGTCAACCTAATAAGAACCCGGTGAGGTGAATTCAAACCCTAGGTTTTTGGGTTAATGTTTTCCAGTTTCCTTCAGTTCTTAGGTCGTGTAGATGGTCTCTCAGGGCCTTGGGGTTTGAGTTCCAGTAATCACTGCTAAAGTGAAGGTGGTTCGGATGGTTTCGGTCCATCGAGAACGTTTTGGGGTAAGGTTTATACCTTCTCCCTTGTTTTTCACCTCTTGAATTAAAATCTTTATGTGTCCTCGCAGGTATGTGGATGTGTGAATTCTCAGTGGGAGAGGAGAATATGCTTTTAGTTAGAAAGCTCCAAGAGCCGAGTGGATGTCTTGGTTCCACCTTGAGGTAGGGTCCCTTTCCAAGTCCATTCATTAATAGATTTCTCACTGTACTTTTATTGGAAATTAATTCCATATAGTGAATTATTTATATTGAATACCTCTTATATGTGAATTTAGCCTATTTTGTTTAAAATGATAAATGTATTAAATGATTTATTGATAAACAATATCATATTTTTATAATAAAACCCCTCCAATGAATATGCACTACCTTAAAAAAAGTAGTGGTTAGACCTTTCTTTGTTGACTTTTTGTGTTTATAATTCTTGTACCTTGGTGTTATATTGAAATATAGAATGTTTTGGACATAATCCTGATGATATTTGAAACACTGAGTTTACCTTTTTAAAATGATTAAAGGACCAAAGAACCATCTAAGTGTTTGGTCTAGTTTTGGCTTATAATTAACCATGTAGGTAATTACCCTTTTTTTAAATATTTGGAGGCCTTTAAATGAAACTGACATGTTTTGGTAAATGGAATGAGTTGAGTTAAAGAATGGTTAATGATTAATTATTGACCTCAAAAAATTTACCAAATTATTTTCAAATGTTTTAAATACTAATAAAACCTTGGGTGATATGTGGGTTCCCAAGTAGGAATGCCATGATGGAATCAATGGGTTTTGATGCTCATTCCTTAGGATATACATGGATTCAAATTTTTGAATTCCATGGATAGACCTGGGGTCATGAGATAATAATTGGTTCCACATATGTGGAAACACTTACTACGTTAAGGGAAGGTAATGATGTGGACCTTGACTTTTGAAAATTCCTTATTGGATTTTACTAAATGGTTACAATGATACTTTTCCTTTCCACACTAATGGAACAAAAGTATTCATCCAATAAATAAATAGTTGCAATGATACTTGACCTTTCCACACTAATGGAAGGCAAGGCTTGAACCAATACATAAATGGTTGCAATGCTACTTGACCATTTCACACTAATTGAAGGCAAGGCTGGAACCAATAAATAAATGTTTGCAATGCTACTTGACCTTTCCACACTAATGGAAGGAAAGGATTAAACTAGATGAATCATTACATGAATTCATTATAAAAAAAGGATTGACTCAATCTCTCCTTGGATTCTGAGAAGAGAATTCCTTGGGTCTCGGGAACCCCATTCTGATTAAAGGATACAATTTTCTTAGTTTGATACCCACCTAGACTATAGTTCTTATCTATTACATGGATTCCTAGTATACTACAGTTGGGTCCCTTATTCTTACAAGATACCTCAGATACACTCCTTGGATCCATCATTAACTAGTAGGTTCCATGGTTAAATCCCATCGGGCCCTATCTTTTCTTAGCCCCATTTTAACTTGGTCGATTGACTTGGACTCAGTAGGAAACTTATTGTGGCGTGCCATGGATTATTCTCCTTGTATTACACTCTTACACATTAGCTAGACTCAGATACCCCCGAGTTAGCTTACTGTGAGTTTACATTACCTTGGTTTTTACCTCTAGAACTCCCTCACTAGATATCTTTTCCAGGCTGCCTTGTTACGTCTTGTAACCTTTGCTACTTATACTATCACATGATGACTTGGATACAATCCTTGGGTCTATATTTGAAAAGTAGGTTCCATGGTTAAGGCCTGGTGAGCTTGATCATTGCTAAGCCACGTTTTACCTTGAAGGAAACTCCTTGGACTCGATAGGCGACTTACTCACATGTGAATTATAAATATAATGGTAAAACTCAATTAATGAACTAGTTACATGTTTATACACCAGCTGAGGGATAAAGTAGGGACTTGGGTATTTAATTACATTGTACTGTTTACTTTATTTATTTATGCTTTCAACTTGTTTAATTTATATTATAATGTTGGGATTGGGTTAGACATCAGTGGTGCCTGCCTAATGAGATTTATATCTCACACCATAGTCGGGCCGCCATTTCACTGGGGGACCCGAGTAAACCTATCTTGTTCACAAGGCCTTGGAACTTGTTTTTTGATGTATTGCTTGTACCAGGAGTATGAGAAAAGGACCAATCTAGAGCTCAAGATGATCAAGGAGATTTCCGATGGGGATTTTTTGTCCTTTCCTTATTTTGTACTGTATTGAAAAGCATGTTGTACTATTTACTTCTTTCTGTCATGTATCAATATCCTATCATGCATTCATATATTGTATAAACATGCATTGTCCACTTTTTTCCATCATATGAATATTTTTTGTCTCCTGCATTTTCAATTATGTATTACTGCTTCCACGGTTGATTTTAATTTACTCTATAATACTACTGTGCAACTCTGATAAGAGGGTATAGTCTCCCCACTAGCTATCCTTACACCCTCGCTACTAGTCAATGGCCTCTATCATATATGGAGGCATTCTTGAGGTCCTGTTGTGACCGGTCCAGTCACCGTCTTAGTGGTGAGCTAGGTCAGGACGTTAAAAAAGTGGCATAAAAGGTGGTTTTTTATTTGTTCTTACTATTTTGGGTTGGTAGACATAGGACTAGAAAAGTGTTGGTGCTTGGTTAATAGCCATTCTTGGGACTGATCACCCCACGTACGGGGAATGAATATGTGGCCAAGGATGGGATTCATGTTTATGTTATTCTCTATTGAAATTGATATGATTTCACATATAGTGACTAGTGTACTTTCCACTTCTTATGATTTGTGGAATTATGAACATTACCCTGAAAACACATATTAAATGTGGTGATATGATGCCTTGTGAAATTCTTATAAATGTACACGAGGTTTGGCATTGATCTAAAATCAAATGGATAGATTTCAAAATGCAACTAGACCCAAGTAGGTCAGTTGGGGAATGTTTTTATGAGATGACTCGTTTGGGTGTTTAAATTGTTTTTTTAATAATTTGTGAATTTTCAATTAGGTTGATTTCTATAGAACCTAGGATGGTTAAAATGGGACCCTTGTAGGTCACCTTATCTGCTTAAAAGGAATTTATTTTGATAAGATGCCTGAAAATGACCAAATTTCAACTAATGTAAAATGTTTTTAAAAAGGGAGTTTTATAAAACATGCCCGTTTTTCCCTTGGGGCGTTGGTTAAAATCAAGTACCTTGTGATTTGTTTTGAAAATGCTTCAATGATGTTTTGATTAAATATTTCTGATGATTAATAATGAAATGTGATTAAATATATGAATCATGGAAATGGAGCATATAGTGGTGTCCATGGTTTAAAACCCTTGTGTAAGGGTGGTTAAAAATTATCTTTGAGTTTCCTTATAACATAAGTGTGAGTACTTTACCTAGAAATTATTTTCCTTATCAATGGGGTTATGATTTGATTTTGAGCCTGATGACCTTTTTGTTTGATGTGACCTGATTTCAGGGTTGAAACTTGTTCTTCATAAGGGGAAAATCCATTGTAGGTAGCACCCTCAGAACATAAATTCATTGCTAGTGCAACAAATTTTGTCACTCTTGGTGCTATTTGGGTGTCGTTGTCCCTAGTAGGGATTTCATTTATAAATTGAAACCCTTTTTGGATGTGTGTTCATGTCTTTATTGACCTTGTTATGGGATTGAGCATCGAGTAATGCTTTTTTTAGTAGGTTAGACATGCCTCAGACATGGTTGGCTACTTGTTGGTCCTTTAACCCTCCCTCCTTCTTAGTAATGGGCGACTAGTTATGGCATCATATAGGTTGATGGATGTATGAGGAAATACGACCCTGTAATGCATCTTCTTGTACTGTTGAGTATAGTCTCGTGTCATCTTCATGTAGAGTGTCTTGAGCATTAAAGAATCAATTTGATTCCAATACTCAGAATGGCATTCAAAAGACATGGGTGTTTTGACACACTGGTCTCATTTTTTTAATATAGCATTCTTATGTGTGGTTAGTTATCCTTCCTTCTATGGCTACGACACTCCTATGGTTGGTAGTGTCGTGATGAACCTGTTAAAAGTTCTATTTCATGTAGAAGGAACACAAATTTAGGGGACCATTGGGAAATGGTCAATTTGCTTTAATACCAATGAGGCTTGGAAGTCTTAAATTTTGTCAGTGCTTTATTGGTAGCACTACTTTGATCTTCTTCGACTGTTTAACTTATAGTTTCAGGGTACATAACTGGAAACCCTATCTTAAATCCTCTTAGAGTACTCTTCTTAAGAGAAGAGCATGTCCCCTATCTTGACATCATCCTCGATTCAATAAGAGAGTGTTGGTCTTACACCATGATAAATATTTAAAAGATGCTGAGATTACTAGATGATCATTGTTATTGTTTCACATTAAAGCATGGTTATCTTAGAGGATTTGTAAGTCCTATGTTATTCCAGGGTTCCCACATATGAATTCCTTGTTCAGACTCATGGACTCCATCCATTTCTTCTAAATTGTTATGATCGCCTAAGCAAGACTTCTTCAAGATATGTTGACCAAATGGATCGACTCATTCTATTCATTTCAGTTGATGTTTATAGTTGTAAGGGGCCATTTTAAAGCACATTTATAGGTAAAGGAAAGTGTGGTCTCAAGGTTGGAAGTTTCTTCTAAGAGAGCTTGCTCGACTAGTTCTGTTAGGTTGATCAGAATTTGACCATTTATTTCTAACTAAATCAAGCTAGGGGTGTCATAAGAATACTTAGAGTTGTGCCTTGTACAAAAATTCCAATGGTGGAGGTACCGTGGCTTTGAATTTACCCCTTCCTTAAGTTAATACATACGGTAGAAAGCAACATCAATCGAGTGTTATTGAGACTTTGACGTTATCGTGTCTCTATCTAAACGGTCCACGTAAGCTTTATTTCTAGGTTTATGTGGAGACTTTGGCATTGTCTTGAGTTCTAATGGATTTGTGATGCTTTCTTACGTGAATTCTTAAGGTGCATTGGGCGTTGGTAACACAATGAAACCATTTTAATAAAGCTTTACAACCCTTGTAGGTTGGGTGATGTGTAGGTTGTTCCCAAAGGCTTCTCAGGGATGAGAATTTTTTAAGGTTGATAGATTATAGGATCCCATGTTTTGAACCAGACTGAACTACATAAGTTCTTGAAGTTATTCATTTAAAAAACTGGTCGTTTTTTAAAATGAAGATTTTTAAAAAAAAATTATGAGAGTTGGATCACTCCTAAGTGATTTTAATGGGAATTAGAGAAGTCCCAGGAGGTTTCTAAAGTGGCTCGAAATGTTTCAAGAGTTTGAAACCTGAAAACATCAACTTTTTAAAGAAAGAATAGGGTGCACATTTTGAGTACATTCTGTCAAACCGTGTGGCCCACAATAGTTAATCATACAAAACTGTTTTAAAAGGGAAAGTGGATTGCACACGGCCTATGCATGGTTTCCTAAACTATGCACCTAGCCCGTATAGGGTGTGTCTTGGAGGCACTAGGCTCCACACAGTTTGGAAAACCTTGCTGGTCAAACAATGTGTGACCCCCAGTTTTTAAAATTTTATTTATTTTAATTTAATTAAATTACATTAACATAAAATATAAATCACTCAAACCTCACCCTCTCTCTCTCAAATGCGACATACTAAGGGTCTACCCTTTGAGCCGTGCGCACAGACCCTCCTCCATATGGACTCCTTTTGGATTGACTTCCGCCTACCATTTCTTCCAATTCTCAGTATGAATCTCCTAGTCATGTGTCTCATATCTCTTATACTCTCTTTCCCAACTTCTCTTAGACATAATCGACACCTGGTGATGTGTGTCTGAACCCATGGTTTTTGGGTTAATGTTTTTCTGGTTTTCTTCGGTTCTTAGGTTATGCGGATGGTCTATCCGGGCCTTGGGGTTAGAGTGCTGGTAACCGCCACCAAAGGTGAGGTAGTTCTAATGGTTTTGGTCCCCCAACAATGTTTTGGGGTAATTTTTATACCTTCCCTTTTGTTTCACACCTCTGTAATTAAAATATTTACATTTCCATGCATGTATGTGGATGTGTGAATGCTAAGTGAGAGAGGAGCAACTGCTTTTAGTTAGAAATCTCCAAGAGCTGAGTGGACGGCTTGGTTCTACCTTGAGGTAGTGTCCCTTTCCAAGTCCTCAATTTTACTAATTAATTAATAAATTTATTTCTACGCTTTTATTAGAAATTAATTCCATGCAGTGAAATATTTATATTGAATTCCTCATAAATGTGAATTTAGCATGTTTTTTTAAAATGGTAAATGTATTAAATGATTTTTTGATAAACAATATCATGTTTTCATAATAAAACACCTCCAATGGAGGTGTGTTGCCTTCAATATAAAAATTAGTGGTTAGACCTTCCTTGCTTGAATTTTCTTGTTTATAATTCGTTTGTTGTGGTGTTATATTGAAATATGGAAGGTTTTTGGACATAACCTTAATGACATTAGAAACACCAAGTTTCCCTTTTTAAAATTATTAAAGGATTGAAGAACCATCTAAGTGTTTGGTCCAGTTTTGGATTGGAATTACCCATGTAGATAATTACCCATGGTATGGACACTTGGAGCCCTTAAAATTCAATAGACATGTTTTGGTAAATGGAATGAGCTGAGTTAAATGAATGGTTTATGATTAATGATTGATCTAAAAACAAGTTACCAAATTTTTTTAAAATGTTTTGAATACTAATAAAACCTTGGGTGACATGTGGGTTCCCATGTAGGAATTTCATTATGTAATCAATGGGTTTTCATTCTTATACCTTGGGAGATACATGGATTCCCATGAAGGAATTCCATAGACAGTCCCAATTTCAATAGAGAATAATTGGTTCAACGTCCGTGGAAACCCTTACCATGTCAAGGGAAGGTAACGGTGTGGACCTTTATTTTGAAAATTACTTAATGGATTTTACTAAATGGTTGGAATGATACTTCACCTTTATAGACTAATAGAAAGAAATAATTGGACCAATAAATAAATGGTTGCAATTCCACATGACCTTTCCACACTATTTCAAGGAAAGTATTGAACAAATAAATAAATGGTTGCAATGATATTTGACCTTTCCACACTAATGGAGGGAATGAATTGAACAAATTGATAAATGGTTGCAGTGATACCTGACCTTTCCACACTAATGGAAGGCAAGGCTTAAAGTAGATGAATAATTACATGAATTATTTTTCAAACAGGAATGGAATGACTCAATCTCGCCTTAGATTTTGAGAAGAGAATACCTTGGGTCTTGAGAACATCATTCTGATTCAAGGATATGGTCTTCTTAGGTTGATACCCACCTAGACTATAGTTCATTTCTATTCCTTGGATGCATGGTATACTACCGTTGGGTCCCATCTTCATACAGGATACCTCAGATACACTCCTTGGATCCAATATTGACTAATAGGTTCCATTGTTAAAGTCCATCAGGCCCTGACTTTTCTTAGCCTTTTTCTCCTTGGTCGATCACCATGGACTCGGTAGGTAACTTATTGTGGAATGCCTCAGATTACGCTTCTTAGATTACACTCTTACCCCTTATCTGGAATCCGATACTACTGATTTAGGATTCTGTGAGTTTATGTTACCTTGGTTTTTACCCTGGAAATCCTTCACTGGATATCATTGCCAGTTTTCCTTATTACTTCTTGGAACCTTCACTACCGTCACTATCATATGATACCTTGGATACACGCCATGGGTCTAGAATTAACTAGTAGGGGCCATGGTTAAATCTCATATGTCCCGGTAATTGCTAAGCCCCGTTTTAACTTGGAGGAAACTCCTTGGACTCGGTAGGTGACTTACTCACATGTGACTTTTAAATACAATGGTAAAACTCAATTAATGAACTGGTTACATGTTCAGACACCAGCCAATGGCTGAATCAGGTACTTGGGTATTTAGTTACATTGTATTGCTTAATTTATTTATGCATGATTGAAACATGTTTAATTTATATTATACTATTAGGATTGGGTTAGACACTGGTGGTGGAAACCTATTGAGATTTATATTTCACACCCTACTCGGGCTTTTAATGCCCTGAGGTACCCGAGTAGACCTTTCTTATTCACAGGGCCTTGGACCTTGTTTGTTGTTGTGTTTCTTGTACCTGGAGTAGGATCAATGGATTGAGAAGGAGCTCAAAATTCTCAAGAAGATTTCCTATGGGGCTTTGTTACCCTTTCTTTATTTTGTACTGTATTAAAAAGAATGTTGCACTTTTTAATGTTTTTCATCATGTATCAATATCATGTCATACATTCATCGATTGTATAAACTGGCATTGGTCACATTTGTTCAGTCATATGAAATCTATTTTTCCAGTGCTTTTTCAATTATTTAATAATCGTTCTGCTATTGATTTTCATTTAATCTATAATATCACTTCACAACTCTGATAAGAGGGTATAGTCTCCCCACTAAATATCCTTACACCCTCACTGCTAGTCAGTAGCCTTTGGAATATGGGGAGGGGCGCTTGAGTTCATGTGGCAACCAGTCCAGCCACCGTATTACTAGTGATCCAAGTAGAGACATTACAATAAGTAAGTTGAGTATAATCCATTAATATAGTACACTCTGTTTGAATCCCAAGCATCACATTTATTTTATTTCATATGTGTTCTTTGTTTCATATTTTAAGTTTCTAAGGATATTTGAACCATTGATGAAGGGGGTGGGGGTGGAATTAGTGGTTATATTTCTACGAAATTTCTACATTTTGAAATTTCACACATTCAAATTGTTTTAGTTACATTCTTTATCGATTTTATTACAACCTTATAAGTATAAAAATTAAAAATTTTATTGGGAAGGAAATATTTAAATGGATTGTAATCAGTGTGGGAATGTACATCATTTCTATTTTAAATACATTGGGTAAATATAAATTCATAATTATTATCATTTGAATTTAAAACATTCACCAAATCCTATTAGAATCCACCTCCTCAGAATATGTATGATTATATTGACTCCTGCAAGAATAAAAAAATTCTTATAAAACTATTCCACAATAAAAAATAAAAAACATCGTAAAAAATCTCCACATAATTTTTTTTGTAATACTAATCTAATTTACACCATCCCATGTTTCTATATTCATCCGATGAACTCCATTTAACAGAAATTAGTAAACCTATACTTCTTTTATAACATGTTATTAGTCCTAATAATGAATCATTTCACCTCAAACATTTTCATGAGAACTCTGTCTGATACTCAACTCTTCAAAACACTATCCAAAAACCCTATTATGGAAAATTTATCTGATTCTATGATCACAACTGTATCACTAGTTAAAATTATTCAATTTGAAATCTGATTATATTAAAAACTAACTTCGACACCAATTTAGCAACGTATTGACCTTTTATAGAGGGTTTACACCATTATGTATAATGCAGTTTTAATGCTTTATATAGGTTATCCCTACATGTAAATTGGGGGAAATCAGTTTCCTTTTCATGGTCACAAAAATTAAAAACACCATATTCCTCAATGATTTCAATTTTTATTAGAAACTTATCAAGTATTATAAAGTCTTATTAAATCTTGCTAAATGTTTATTAATTCTCCAGTGATCATAGAAATCCAAAAACTTCCTTAAATTAACACATTAACAAACTATTTAGACACAATAATGTTCATTAGGATGCATAACCAATTGAAAAATAACACAATAATGTCTATCAATAAAATCAATTTTCAATATTTAAGAAGCTATCCATCCGATCATCTTTCCATTTCAAAATAATGTATGTACATTCTACTTCTAAATGTTAATCTGCGGAAATTTTTAGCAACCCTAAACTCAATATCCCAAAACTGGTGTCTGATTTATTAATTTAGGAATATTTATAAGGAAACATATCACAAAGGTCTGAATAGTTTAGTAGTATTGGTAAAATAAATACATACTTGAGTCTCACATTACATTTGGAAACAAAAATTATTACATATTGTTTTAGAATAATATTAATCCACATTGAATATTATTATATATATTTAATAGAACTCTTCATGGATTTTTTATAATGGAAACATAATAAGGTTCAACTAAAATTCTCATTAAGGGTTATATATATCAGAATCTATCATGAATTGATAAGTACAATCAACATGGAAAGGTAAATAAATGAACACACAAGCCATATGATCAATAAAATAGGACGAAAATTAATCCAGAGATAATATTAATGGAAAAATATCATTTATAATATTTAAAGTTAAATAAATGAAAACAAAGTAAATTTAATGAATAACATGGAGATAATAACATTATATGTCATAATCAATATGGAAAATAAATTACTAAAAATAAATACCATTTAATCAATAAATTAATTATTAAATTCACACATAAATAATATATTTGTGTAAATATCATGTATAATAAAAAATAAATGCTTAATGAATAAAATTATTAATTTTTGGATTTCATTTTCTAAGAAATATTATTCTTCTATCACCTAGACATTTCATAAGACAATTTAAACTATAGGTAAAAACCCATTTAATGATATCTTACTAATTTTCTTAATGGGACCTACTGATGCAAAAAGGGTCTATATAATATCTTCCCCACTCAAAAATGGAGGTCCAATGCCTTAATAATATATCTAATCATGGATTTAATTCATGGATCAATATTCCTTAATATAAAACAACTGTATTGAGTAACAAA
Source organism: Viscum album (assembly GCA_963277665.1). Classification (NCBI taxonomy): domain Eukaryota; kingdom Viridiplantae; phylum Streptophyta; class Magnoliopsida; order Santalales; family Viscaceae; genus Viscum; species Viscum album. Next base: position 42,266,265 of record OY728140.1, on the reverse strand, counting down.
TGCAGATTTATCAATATTTACCCAGTTAATCAAATAACTGTCAAAGAAAACACTATATGTAAAATTGTATAATTTTTTGGAAATAATCATACCCATTGTAGAATAATATAGATATTTAAGAGAAAATTATTGTATAATGATGAATTATTTATTAGAAGTGATATTTTCTAGATAATTCTAATAACGACAAAATGAAAGTGAGAATCCATAATAACTTTTACCACTTGGAAATTTTCAATTAAAAATAACTTTGATGAAATAATTAAAATTGAATCATAAAATAACAAGAATTATTAACGAGTTATTATATCACATGTAAAAGAGAATTATGTACACCATATAAATTAAAAAAGGTACATAACATTACACTATGCCTCAATGATGTGAAATTGAGATGAAGTCCCCTACCTCACATTTCTTTTTGTATGAATGTATATTAAAATACTATATAGTGGGTTTTAATCATGTTATTTGATTTTAAAATAACAATATTAATATTTAAAAAATCATACATAATCCTTTTATGTAATATTATCAACTTTTTATTAATAACCATTCATTATTTTCATTGTTTTGAGTTTTACTTTCCATGTTATATCATTTAAGTTTTGTTATTAAGGATATGGTTATTGAACATATTATATAGTTACATTATATTCAGAATATTAATAATGAAATAATATCTATATTTAAACATCAAATATACATTTATCACCAATCATGAATTATAGTTATGAGAAATTAAGTACATTTTGATCATGGAGATTGTAGGACCTACGTACACATGAGTAACGTTTTCATTTTTCAATGACATTTATGGAAAGGAGGTATGCCATATTTTATACATAAAAAATGATCATAATATCATAAATAAAATATTGTTTCTTTAAATTTACATATACATAACATCCATGTGGTGTGGTGATGAAAACATAGTCAGGTCATTTCGTTAAGGCGATAGTCTACCAGTACATGAATGATGTTATCATCTTTTGTCGAGGGAAAAGGTATGAACAAAAATAATATATATATATATATATATATATTAAAATATCAGGATGATAAATTTTCCATCAATATGAAAATTATTTATTTTATATGACATATAATAAAAAATATTATTTTAATTACATTCCATGTTAATAGTTAGTGAAAAACAAATCACATCGCTTCGTAAGGTAGTAGTCCTCTATAAAATTCAACGGCACTATAATATACCATAAATAATGAAATGTAAAAGTATATATATGATATAATGAATGTGGGGGTATATTTATTTTATAAATAATTTATTTTCTTTAGATAAATCATCATACCCAACCATGAATGTTTGTAATGGAAAATGAAATTATATTGGTTCACGAGGCGGTAGTCCACCGTACACACAAATGACGATTTTATAAAACATTTGATGAATGATGATATTTTTAGGTAATTACATTAATATAATAGAATCTATGAATATAAAATATAATAATGATATTATATCAACATTTTTAACAATAATTTAATGAGGTGGAGGAAGAAATAAAATAAAAATGATTATAATATAATGTTACCTATTCTTCCGATATCCTACTTAGGATTGAACTAAATCATTCTTAAGTTGGAATTATATCAAAAAAATAATTATTATATTAGTTTTAGTAAGTTTTTAGGGTATTCAATTATGTTTTGGTTTAACCAATGTGGTTTTGATATGTGAATAATTGATGAGAAGTGGTTTCCTTTTATGAGGGAGGTGAGTGGAACACTTGTATTGTTTTGAAAGGATTCAATCATATAAACGTTTTTATCATACCAAAATCCTCCAAAATTATATATTATCAATAGAAAAAAATTTAATGTCACATTATGGCCATATAAAACTTTTTAGGAATTTCTTTAAGTCAATTAAAACCTTATCGATTTTGTTTAACCCCCAATAAATCAATTTGTACCTTGACCATGGTAATTACTTTTTACTATTGTATAATTAATTTTGGTTAAAAATTATGTTCAACTAAATAGAAATTTTATATTATGATAATTCCATATATTTAATGTATTGTCTCCAACCTGGAAGACATTAATCGGTGCTCTGAGCCAGGTTGCCAGATGACCACAGGTGTGCGTCCTAATGTGCCAGAGGATGCCGACTAGTAGGGAGGGTCTAATAAATCACATGAATGGACTATAACATATTTTTAGAGTTATAAAAAATAGATAAGCATGCAATAATTGATTCAAAAGTGAATAATCAATGAATGTGCATTACCAACGTTTCCCAATGCTAGCTATGTGACTACAAAAAAAAGTAAACAAGCTATGTAATGTCAATACAGAGCCAAATGTAATGAGAACCCAAAATAAAAAAAATGATGAATACCAAAAATTTTTAAGTAATCCATGTCTAGATTTTTTTCCTTGCACATCCCATTCCTAACTCGACCCTATAGTATAGGGTCATTTACCTTGTCCAAACACGCAATAATGAAATCTTCTCGGGTACCTAATGGAGGCCTCATAAGGGTGTGAGTAGAACTCAGTGGGCCACAAAAAATGGTGTATACAAAATATATAGTATATCAGATATTGCATGAATCTACTAAATAAATGAAAAAGGTAAAAAAAAGATAACTCGGTTTCCATTAGTTAGCAATATTCACCTTAACCATTTTTATCATTTTCTATGGGTTAGGCATTTACATCATTTAAACTATGGGCGATGCTGGTAAATTATAATGAATAAGGGGATAAATCAAGTTAACTTTCTCAATTGGGATAAAAATTTAATAAACAATTACATCACACTTACCTTGAAACCTCGGTCTAGGTAGTCTCATCAAATGCAACCATTAGGGGCATAGAGCCTCATTCCACTTACCTAACCTATGCATTAAAGGGGTGGGGTTTAGGGGCTCAGTATAACCCAACCCATGGGTGTAGATCCTTGTGTCTAATAAACAAAACTACTAAACCACATTCACATGATTATTTATACATTTACCACATATACCATATCAGAAACAATACATAATCAATAAATATAACATTCACATTTCATAACTATTCAACATATAAATCAACATCATTTCATTAACTCATTAGTACATGCGCCATTGACACTCCATAACCCATTAAACCCATTTCCCTTTCTCATTACTTAACATATGATGCATCTTTAACATTTCCCATACATAATTTCATTTAATATGGAACACCCCAAGCTTCCCTAGTACGTTTCTCTTTGAATAATGCAATAGCTTGTCCTATATGCAACTTCGAGTTCTAGCACACCAAGACCAATCAAAATAAATGTTATGAATAGTAATACACAATTTTTCAAATTTAATAAATATTATATTTTAAAGTGGACTTAATTTTTGGATTCGGAATATCAAAATTATCTTAGGGTGAATTTTTGGTAATTTTCTGAAAACATTCAATTTTTGATAAACAGTGAAAAATACTGTGTTATTGTCTAAAACCTACATTTTATTTAAATCACTATTAAATTTATTTAAATTTATTTTAGGTAAAAATAGATACAATATATATATATATATGTTCAACGTAATTCATTTGAGTGATTTTAAAATAAAATTAGGTGTATAAAATTTTATTGAACATTTTAACGTCTTTTACCCACCTTCTAGGAACATTTGCAAATTTCAATAAAATGTAATTTTACCACTTCTGTGAATTGAATTTAAAAAATATGAGAGATATTGTTGAAATCAGTAAGTAAAATGTGGTTCAAAAGAATGAAAATAATTTTTGGTGAAAAACTACTTTTGAATTTTATTTACCACAGTTAAACGTAAATAGGATAATTAAAGGTAAAAATGATATTATAATTACCCTAAAACATGTCCTAATTCTATTGGATAAGTTTATTTCGACCAAAATAAACCTTAGGAATAAAATATGAACCTCATTGATCCACTTCGATTAGATTAGGACATTTATTATTATTTTATTTAAAGAAGAGTTAAAAGTGTTAAATTCAAATTTTCATAAATAAATATTTTTAATATAGGGTTATACATAAGATAAATTCGACTATAAATATTCATTAGAAATATAAAAATAGTTCATAAATAATGGTATTTTATTTATAATTTGTATACATTATATAAATAAATTTTTTTATGAAACAATGATGATGTAGTAATTACCATATTAGTGAAAGATTAAAATAATATATATTATAAATATCCAAAAAAATTTAAATTGAGACTTCTAATGCATTACAATAATTTTATAGGATAAAATGACATGTTAGGATTGATTTAATTTATTTTTTCGAAGTATTCAAGTTTTTTTTTGACTTTCACAAAAACCAAATACAAAATAGTTTCAAAATTTACATAAATTAGTTTTTAAAACATATACTATATTATTAATTAATATAATATTCTTAAAAATATAAGGTTAAGAAAAAGGACATACATAATGATAAATATTTAATTGATAAACCACTTCGGGTTCTCTTGGTATTTTATAGTATGTTTATCAACCATTTATTATAATAATACAAGAATACATGGTAAAAGATAAGCTATTTAACTAAACATTAGACCTAAAAGATAAGGATAATATGGTGACCTAAACCTATCTAAAACATATTGGTTGAGATTTTTCTGACCCAAATCCTCCTTATCCTTGAAATAAATTCTTTTAGAGCCATTATAAACCGAAAATGATTGTATAATAAATTAATATTTCGAGCTTCTCTTAAAGTGACTATCACCTCTCTTATAAAAGGGTACTTACCCTTCGCTCAAAATCACACCTCCAAAGCCATCTGGCTTAGCCATAACCTACTAAAATATCTTTTCAACTACCCTAAATTTAACATATAGGCCTTACTTTGATCATAAAGTCATCCTAAGTATCCCTTTTGATCAAATCAAAACTAAGAACCCAAAGAAGAGATAATAATTTCATCACCTCTTTCAAAGTTATTTTCTTCTTCCACTTCCACTTTCTTTGTTGTTTCTATAAAAAAATAACAACTGTAATAACTTCTACATACTATGATTTTATTATAAACATGGTACAACCATATTCATTATTCTATCCATCCCATGAATGACGATGTAACCATACATATGTACGCACGGCCTACCGTCTCCACGTCATGGTGTAGTTTGTTATTCAACACATCATTATTTGGATGGGTATAATAATTTGTATAATTGATATAAATAATAAATATAACATGTAAATGAATTTTTATATAATATATACCATCCAATTACATATGATTTCATCATCAATAGAATGGTATTGTCACCCGTGCGTACGTACAGATTACTATCTCCACGAATGCGATGAGATTCATAACACATCATAACAATTCAAGAATAATTTTCATTTTATGATTAAAAATAATGTTTAATAACTTAATATAATTCTTGATATGAATCAAATACATCCTATCCATAAAAAAATTACTTACTTAAAAAATAATATAAAGGAAAACAAATCAGTTAACACCCGAAACAATGATACTACTAAAATATTATTAATAAGGAAATATTAGAAGATCATATATAATATCGTATTTATGTATATGGTTCTTGTATAATTTAATAACAATTATTTAAATATTATATAGGAGGTTAATATACCCTCGACCAAGAAAAATTACAAGTTAAGGGTTAATTCTACAATCTCTTCATTATCTGAGGTTGTTTATACGTGAGTATCTACTGGGACCTCTTTATCTTCCACATCCTTATTTCTTAAAAATGCATTTCAAATTTTTTTTACTATTTCCTAGACTATGGGATAAATTCATTTATACCCTTGTTTTAATTTTTATAAAATTTTTATAACGGAATATTTCTGTCATTTTCCAAATGAGGTCCTTTATGACCTTTTCGACAAAATTAAGGAAAGAATGTTTTTGAACATATTTGGCGGGTGCAGCTATTTTCGGCTGTTATAACATCTTTGAAGATTCCCTAAAAAGATTATAAGAATATTTTATAAATAAATGTTTTCTTTTATAATTATGTAACTTTTAAAATATTTGAAAATAGAAAGAGATATTTTTTCTCAAATAGTTTTTATTTCATCAATGTTTACAACCTTTGATGGATTTTAAACATGATTTATGTTGATTTATTATGATAAAATATTACATATTGTATTTAAGGTTTTGTGATATTTTTTACTATGGATGTGTTATTTTTATAGCATTCATGGTTTATGATTAATGTATTAACATTTCATATGCTTGTTTTAATATGAATGTTTAGGTTATGCTTCAACCTTTTCATATGAGGAATGCATTGGACATAGTAAGTGACGGGCGAAGCCCTCTATAGCTCCTTGATGCATCAGTAGGTCTCATAATAAAAACTAGTGTCTTGACACAAGGTCTTGACAAAATCTTATTTGTAGTCTTGGTATGAGTCCCTGACTATGTGGTTATGGTGTCCAGTATTATGCATTACAGCATCATGAAATTGGTTATTGATATTAAATGTGATTATTCAACTAGTAGAATATCCATGTGAATAAGTAAATATAATTATTTGATTTATCATTTCCATAGTATTCTAAAGTTTATGTTTAAAATTCCTATGTTTTAGTCTTATAAATTTACTTCAATGTTTATACTTATTTATGATAGTTTCTACTATATATTTATCCTTTCTGAGCATCTGATCTCACCCCTTTCTTATGTTTTATTTTTCGCAATATGCGAAGAAGTATATTATAGTTAACATGCAGGAATAGGCTAAGGGATATAAGTTTCTTAAAAAGGGACATAATATTGTTTTTTATTTCATGATGTAATGTAACACTTATGTATGTATCAAGTACTTTCAAGGCTACTAAACTAATCGGTCTCTTGGGACTTGAACTCTTGTGATCATGCCAATGTAATGTAATAATGCGCTGAATCTCAGTAACTAGTGTCAGGGCATTACAGTTGGTATCTGAGGATGTTTAATACAAACCATAGAAGCTAGACTTAGAAAAACTCTGATTAGAGAACATTACCCTAAGATAGGCTTTGAGGATTAGTATAGAAGAACTTCTTATAATTTTGGTAATGTAGAGATTTTGTGTATTTTCCAAAAATACATCTCTGTCTGGATACGAGATGGTAGAGGTGGCTCTTGAACAAATGTACCTAGGAGTGAAAACTCTGACAAGAAGTTTTGGGATTGACCTGGGGTATCCTAGTACACGACAACAGGCGTTGCCGAACATTGTTTACTACACTCCTGGGGGATATACTTAGGATAATTCAAATTTTCTTTACAAACCATTATAAAGGATTTATGAGTAAAGACTTATTCAAACAAAACATTTTATTATTATTATAGATTATATATAGAAGTTGTTCAATTTGTGATAGGTGTTTAACAAGTTTATAATTATGTATTGCGATTCATAAACTAATCTAGTGTATGCCATTGTTTAAAAATGGCGTCTAGTGGAATGAATAGAAACCATATCAATGCACGTAATTCATGTAGGGATTTACCTTATACTAAAGATAATAATAGTGGAGCTGGTGATGCAACCAGTGCTGAACAACGTTTTTCCATACTGGGAAAACTCACTCAGGTTTTGAATAATAACCTTACCTTTATGAAGCACCCTTATCCACAACACGGAGGATCAATGTTAGATAGCTTCATGAGGCAAAAACTACAAACATTCAATGGGACTACAAATATATTTGTATTTGAGCAATGTATAAGTTCCTTAGAGAAAATATTTCAAGCTTTGGGGAGTAGCGAAAGGGAAAAAGTTGTCACGACAATTTATCACCTCACGGGAGATACAGATCAATGGTGGTCATTAATTCGCAACAAAAATGAGGATAAAGAAGTATAAAATATGGAATGGATGGATTTTAAAGATATTTTCTTAGAAAAATACTTTCCACTTATCCATCAAGCAGATATGGAAAGACACTTTCTAAGTCTGAGGTAAAAGGAGGATGAGAATGTCGCAAAGTATGAGGCTAAAATTACGAGGTTAGAAAGGCATGAAGAAAATTATATAGGTAACCCAAGGAGTAATATTGATTGATTATTTTATGGGTTAAAACCATTTCTCCATCAAGAATTAGTATCACAATACTTCTCATCGTACAAAGATATTGTCTCATGCGCTATCAAGAAAAAAAATTAATTCTATGAGCCTTATTACTTTAAATAAAATAAAGAGAAGAAGAAATCTAGTGAACACTCTGGAAATGTAAATAAGAAAAAGTTTAATTTCCATCTTGAAATAAATTTTGGAAGAAACACGTCGGTAAAAGATTCAAGGAAATGGGAGTATATTACAAGTGTGGAGAAAAAGGTCACCATGCTCGGGATTACAAGGGAAAGAAATAGGTTTTCATTGTTGAATGCTAAAATTATAGAGAAATGAGGCATTATGAAAATGAATATTCTAAGCACCAAGGAAACTTACCTCAGAAAAGGATAAGGTATAAAGTCCAAGCTTATTAGATTACTACCACTGAGGTTGATGCTACGAATGATGTGGCGGAAGGTAATGTAATGGTTTCCTCAAAAAATTTCAATGATTTATTTGATTCGAGATCATCACATTGTTTCATATCTTCCCAGTTTTCTAAGAAAATTAGATATTTCCAATTTCATATAGCAAGGGATTTATCAGTAAAAACTACTTAGGGAAGTATCATTACAACAATGTTTTGTGAATCAGTACTCATTAAGTCATATAAATGTGCTTTATCTACTGATCTCATCATCATAACCATGATTGAATTTGATATAATCCTCAATATGAATTTTATTTCAGACCATGATGTGAAAATATATTGTAAGAAGAAAGAGGTTACAATTTTCAATTATGATAAGGAATACCTTATTTTTAGAGCACAAACACCACTATCTAATTCTTACGTAGATCCAACCCCACCAGCTCTACTAAATTCAATTATTGGGGAGGAAGAGAGTGAAATAAAAATGGGTGAGGAAAGGAATGTTAAAATAGAGGACATACCTATTGTGCAATAATATGTTGATATATTTCCAGAGGATTTACCTGGACATCCTCTAGAATGAGAAATTGAGTTTTCAATTTATTTGATTCATGTTTCAAGGACCATATCGAAAACCCATTATAGAATGGCCACCGTGGAATTATTGGAAATAAAGAAACAACTAAAGGAAAAGAGTAATAAAGGATTTATTCTCCCTTGTGTTTCTCTATGGGGATCCCCTATTCTTTTTATTAGAAAGAAATATGGATCTATGAGCTTATGCATTGACTACATGGAGATCAATTATTTATCAATAAAGAACAAGTATCCCCTACCTTGCATTGATGATTTATTGGATCAACTTCCTAGATCTAAATATTTTTCAAAGATTGTCCTTCGATCTGGATATCACCAGTTGTGTGTGAAGAAGGAATACATTCCGAAGAGAGAATTTCGTACAAGGTATGGGCATTACGAGTTTACAGTAATTCTTTTTGGACTGAATAATGAACCCTATGACTTCATGGATCTCATTAATAGAGTATTCAAGGAATATATTGATGAATTTTTAGTGTTATTTATTGATTATATCTTGGTTTACTCAAAAATATATGAAGATCATTAAAATCAGTTGCACACTATTCTAAAGACTTTTAGAAGAAATGAATTATATGGGATGTTTAACAAGTACGAATTATGGCTTCAAGAGATTTCTTTTCCAAGCCATATTGTCTCTAAGGATGGAATATCTGTTGACCCTTCTATGAGAAGAGAAATACAATAATGGCCTCAACGATGAGTATAACTGAGGTACGCTATTTTATTGGTTTATTAGGTTATTATTGGTGTTTCATCCAGAATTTTTCTTGATTGGGTAACCCATTGACCAAGATCACATGTAAAGGGGTTAAATTTATTTGGAAAAAAGAGTGTGAAGAATGTTTTGAATAACTAAAGAGAATATTAGTCAATGATGTTATCTTGACATTACCATTTGGGAATTATGGGTTTATTAATTATAGTGATGCTTCAAATAAAGGGCTTGGTTGTGTCCGTATGCAGAAATATAGAGTTATTTTTTATGCATCACGATAGTTAAAAATCCATGAACAAAATTATCCCACTATTGATCTTGAGTTAGAACCAGTAATAATTGCTTTGAAGATATGGAGAAACTTTATGTATGGTGAAAAATGTGATATATATACCTATCACAAGAGTTTGAATTATATTTTATCACAGAATGAACTTAACATGAGGCAAATATGATGGCTTGAACTAGTTAAAAATTAGTATTTCACTATAAACATCCACCTGAGGATAGAAAATAAGGTGGTAGATTCTTTGATCAAAAATTATCAGGGAGTTTTGATCAAGATAAGAGTTTAATGGGATCCTATGTTCATTGATCTAGTAAAGATGGATATTGGAACAAACATGGAAGGTGAAAAATCAATAATTTTTCAAATGGTTTCCAAATTATCTTTACTAGAAAAGATAAAAAGTTCTCAAACCAATTCTGGAAAAGTCTTTAGAAAGCTCTGGATACTGAATTTTTTTTGAGCACTGCCTACCACCATCAAACTGATGGGAAATTTGAATGGACGATTCAAACCTTAGAAGACATGTTGAGATCTTTCTCACTTGAATTTCAAGGTTTGTGCGATCAACATTTACCACTAGTAGTATTTTACTATAACAATATCTTCCATTCAAGTATTCAAATGGAACCATATGAAGTGTTATATGAAAAGAGATGTCACACACAAACTTGTTGGGATGATGTTGGTGAAAGAAAACTCATAGGCCCATAACATTTTATGGAAACAATAGAAAACGTGAATATTATGCAAACCCACATCAATGCATCTCAAAGTAATAAAATGAGCTATGCCGATAACCGAAGGAAAGATTTGGAATTTCTAGTAGAAGATCATGTTTTCTTGAAGGTATCTTTAAGGAAGGGTGTTGTACGATTCAGTAAGATGGTTAAATTAAGTCCCGGGTACATCAGACCTTTCTAAATTCTAGAAGAAATTGGAGTTGTATCATACTATTTGGTGATTCCTCCAGTTCTATTCAAGGTTCATGATGTGTTCCAAATATCACTGTTGAGAAAATACATGCCTTAGCCAACACATGTACTCACCTATAAAGAAATATATCTGGAACCCTATCTTTCTTATTGAGAAAAGCCTATCATAATTCTTGATACCAGAGAACAAGTGATGAGAAACCAGACGACCCATCTGGTAAATTTTCTATGGAGAAACCATAAGATATAAGAGGCAACATTGGAACCTAAGGAACTAATGATGAAGAACCATCTGAATATTTTTATACATTAATATTCTAGAAATTTTTAGGATGAAATTATTTTAAGGAGGGAAGAATGTAACACCACAAGCTTCCACGATAAATTTATCTTTGAATAATGCAATAGTTTGCGTTGTATGAAACTTCGAGTTCGAGCACACCATGACCAATCAAACTAGCTGTTAAGAATATTAATACCCATGTTTGGAATTTTATAAATTTAATTTTTCAAAATGGACTATAGGTTTTTATTTGTAATATCAAAATTAGCTTAGTGTGAAGTTTTGGTATTTTTCTGAGAACCTTCAATTTTTGATGAATAGTAAAAAATACACTATTATTGTTTAAAACCTATTTTTTATTTAAATAATTATTTATTTTATTTAAATTTATTTTAAATCAAAATATATACATTATATATATATAACTTCAATGTAATTCATTGGATTCATTTTAAAATAAAATTAGATGTATAAAATTTTATTGAACATTTTAACGTCTTTTACCCACCTTCTAGGCACATTAGTAAATTTGCCTAAAATTTAATTCTAACTCTTATTTGAATTGAATTTCAAATATCTGAGAGACACGATTGGAATCAGTAAGTAGAATTTGGTTCAATAGGATGAAAATAAGTTTTGGGGAATAGTAACTTTTGAATTTTATTTACCATAGTTAAATGTAAAAAGGGTAATTATAGGTAAATATTATATTATAAATACCCAAACACATGTCCTAATTCTATTGTATAAGTTTATTTCGATCAAAATAAACTGTAGGAATAAAATATGACCCTCTTTGGTCCACTTGGATCATATTGGGACATTTATTATTATTTTATTTAAAGAAGAGTTAAAAGTGTTAAATTCAAATTTTCATAACAAAAGCATTTTTAATATGGGGTTATACATAATATAAATTTAACTATAAATATACATTACAAAGATAAAAATATTTCCTACAGAATTGTGTTTTATTTATAATTTTTATACATTATATAATTAAAATTATTCATGACACAATGATGATGTAGTAATTACCTTATTATGGAAAGATTAAAATAATTGATATTATAAATATCCAAATAAATTTAAATTGATAATTTTGATGCATTAAAATAATTTTCTAGATTAATATAAAATTTTAGTTGTAATTTAATTTTTTTTATGTAATCAAGTTTCTTTGACTTTCACAAAAACCAAATACTAAATAGTGTCAAAATCGACATAAATGAGTTTTTAAAACAAATACTATATTATTAATTAATATAATATTCCTAAAACTATAAGGTTCATCCAAAGAACTTGAATAATGATACATATATCATTAATAAACCATCTGGTGTTCTCATGTAATTTTGTAGTATGTTTGTTAACCATTTATTATAATAATACAAGAATACATGGTAAAAGTTAAACTATTTAACTAAGAGTTAAATCTAAAAGATAAGGTTAATATGGTAACCTAAACCTATCTAAAACTTATTGGATAAGAGGTTTGTGACCCATAACCACCTTATCATTGAAATAAATCCCTTTTAATCCATTATAAATTTAATATGATTTTATAATAAATTAATAATTCAAAATTTTCCTCAAGTGACCATCACCTCTCTTATAAATGGGTAGTTCCTCTTCTCTCAAAATCACACCCTAAAAGCCATTTGGATCAGACGAAACCCACTCAAATATCTTCCTAACTACCCTCAATTTTACCTAGAGGACTTAATTTGATCATAAATTTGACTGAAGGAACCCTTTTGATCAAATCAAAACTAAGCACTCGAAGAAGAGGTAATAATTTCATCACCTCTTTCAAAGTTTTCTTCTTCTTCCACTTCATCTTTCTTTGTTGTTTACAGAACAAAAAAATAACTCCAGTAACTTCTACATAATGTGATTTTATTATAAATATGGTACAACCATATTCATTATTCTATCCATCCAATGAATGAAAAAGTCACCATACGCGCGTACGTACAGCTTACCATCTCCACCTAGTGGTGTAGTTTGTTATTCAACACTTAATTATTTGGATGGGTAAAATAATTAGTATAATTGATGTAAATAATAAATATAACATGTTAATGATTCTATATATATTATATAACAACAGATTACGAACAATTTCACCATCAATAGATTGGTATTGTCGATCGTGTATACGTACAGATTACCTTCTCCACGAATGCAATGAGATTCATTACCCATCTTAACCATTCAAGAATAATTTTTATTTTATGATTGAAAATAATTTTTAATAACTTAATATTAATCTGGATATTAATAAAATACATCCTATCCCTAACAAACATGACTTATGTAATAAAACATATAAAGGAAAACAAATAAGTTAACACCCAAAACAATGATACTACTGAAATATTATCCACAAAGCAATATTAGAAGATCATATATAATATCATATTTATGTATATGGTTCTGGTATAATTTAACAAATTTTATTCAACTATTATACATGAGGTTAAATTACCCCCTACAAAGGAAAATTAAAAGGTAAAGGTTAATTCTAATATCTCTTCATTATCAGAGGTTGTTTATACATGAGTATCTACTGGGACCTCTTTATCGTCCACATATGTGCTTCTTAAAAATGTATTAAAAAACATTTTTAATATTTCCTAGAAAATGGGTTGAAGTCATTTATACCCTTGTTTTAATTTTTATCAAATTTATATAAAGAAATATTTCTGTCATTTTACAAACAAGGTCCTTTATGACGTTTTTGACAAAATTAAAAAAAGAATGTTTTTTTAATTTATACTGAGGGTGTGGCTATTTTCTTCCATTATAACATCTTCAAATATTAACTTACAATCTTATAAAAATATTTTCAAAAAGAAATTTTTTCTTTAATAATTATATAACTTTTAAAGTATTTTAAAATAGAAATATATATTTCTCTCAAATATTTTTTATTTCATCTATGTCAACATCCTTTTATGGATTTTACACTTGTTTGCTGTTGATTTATTATGAAATAAAATTCCATATTATATTGAAGGTTTTTTGATATCTTTGACTATGGATGCGTTATTTTTATACCATTCATGGTTTATGGTTAAAGTATTAACATTTTTTATCCTAGTTTAAACCAAATGTTTATGTTATGTTTCAACCTTTTCATCTGAGGAATTCAATGGACCTTGTAAGTGATGGGTGGAGCCCGCTATAGATCCTCGATGCATCAGTAGGTCTCATGAGGAAAAATAGTGTCTTGGCACAATGCCTTGAGAAATTCGTATTTGTAGTCTTGTCACAAGGCCTTGACTATGTGGTTATGATGTCTGGTATTATGAATTACATCATTATGAAATTGGCTATTGGTGTTACATGTTATTATTAGACTAGTAGAATATCCATGTGAATAAGTAAATGGAAATATTTGATTTATCTTTTCCATATTATGATGAAGTTTAAGTTTAAAAGGCTTGTGTTTTAGTCTTTTACATTGCCTTATATGTTTATACTTATTTATGATAGTTTCCACTATATTGTTATCCTTACTAATCATTTGAGATCACCCCTTTCTTATGATTTATTTTTCACAGGATGCGAATAAGTATATTAAAATTAACCTATAGGAATAGGGTAAGGGATATAAGTGTGTTCAAAGGGAACACATTGTTGCTTATTTATTTTATGAAGTAATGTAAAACTTATGTATGTTTCTAGTACTTCCAAGGATACTAAACTAATCGGTCATTTAAGACTTGATATCTTGTGATTAAAACAATGTAATTTAATAATGCACTGACTCTGGGTAACTAGGGTCGAGGCATTACATAATATATTCATCAATTCACATTATTTAACCCATGAATTCATTTGAATTATATACTGATAATCCATTTTTTACATTTACTTTATTTCATTTATCCCATTAACATTACACAAAACAGTCCCTTATTCCATTTCCAATGACTAGAAACAACTACCATTAGTTCCACATTTTTTCTAAATTAACATATCAACATATTTATCATGGGATCTATCTCAAAATAAATGAAAAAATGCTTAAAATTAAAATTTTCAATGTTTCGGAATATTGGAATACACCATGGGTATCTCTAAACTATTTTATTAAATATAAATGCATACCAAAGGGATAATTAGAGGTAAAATTCATCATTTATAAAACCATTTTACCAAATATCACTAACAACATCAATTTCACAACAATAGAGAAAAAATCACACAACCATATGTATATAAAACAACATCAAGACTAAAAAATATAATTTATAGACCACATACCTTGATTTCAATGGCGAAATAATTATTATTATTAGAATTTGACTCATATTAAAACACCTTTTTAATCCCAAACCTAAGATCCACTAGAAAAGAGGGTTCTATGGATTCATATGAATAAAAAAATCTATACGACCTAATCTAGGAAAAGGAGATAAGAGGAGAGTTAAACTTACACGGAGCATTAATCAGCATCCAACGACACTCCAAACATCCTAGAAATGAGGGAGATCAATTATTGATAATTCTTGGTCATTTTGGTTGATGTTGAAGAAATGGGTACAGAAATAAGGTAGAATACTAAAAATCCCAAGGGGAAAATGGTAAAAACCCACTTTTTAATTGGTTTCATGGTTTGGCTGCACGATTTTCAAAACAGTGCACCAACCATATGCCAGCTTCTACTAAAGATCAGTCTATATAATATAGTTTCCTTAGGATACCGCAAATTTTGACTAACATTTCACCAACTGTGAGGAATGGCACTTTCCAAGGCCACACAGTATGTCATTTCCGTTACATGGTTTTCTTAACTATGAACCCCGCCTCCTGGAGAGCAGGGTTTGGTAACATGGTTAATACTAAACATTATCCCTCTATAAAACATGCACAAGATGGCCTAAATATTTCTCTCTTTCCTTTCTCAAAACCCTGGAACACCCCTAGCTTCCTCATATACCTAGTTAACATCCCATTAACCAAAATTTAAAATATTTATAACAAAATTAAAACAATGACATGCCTCTAGTAAAACCAGGATCTTAAAACCTCCCCACCTTATAATAACTCATCTTTGACCAACACTTAAAATCATCACTGATCTTTTTAGGTAAAAATATTGGGCCACTGAAGCTACATATCTGTATCTATCATTAATGTTTCTTCTAAAAAATTAACATGATACAAAAAAAAACCAAAGGCAGAATCTTGAATCACAAGTCATTTTAACTATGATCTATAATATGTATCAGATGCTCTTTAAGGGACACATCATCCTCACGATCCACATCCTTAATATCAATCACATGAGATAGGTCAAGGTAATACTATCGAAGTTGGGATACAAGAAAAACATCATGATTGACACTATACCATTGTTGAATATCCAATTGGTATTCCACCAGTCTGATTCTCTCCATAATCTAAGATGACCCCACCCACCTGGGTGTCAACATGATGGGTTTCAAAATCCAATGTTGAAACAACCTTGGAGACACCTGAAGAAACACATGATAACCCATTGTAAATTCAAGTGGTCAATATTGCTAATCAGCATACGAATTCTGCCAACTCTGAGCTGTAGACATAAATTTCCAAATTAACTGATCTTTTTCTGATGTCTCATTATTGAGACTCAATACCAAAGACACTAATTCCTGAGGCAATATCCATCATAATGTAGATCTATATGGAATTAAATAGAGTTCCTTATATGAAACCATCTGAATTGTCACCTCATAACACTTGTTTTTGGTGAATTCAATGAGCACCAAATTGATTTTCCCATGATCCACTAAAATCCAGGACACATGACCTCAACATTTCCTATAGAACCTGAATAGTATGCACTGATTTCCCTAACCTCTGCTGGTGGAAATCTATACTCAATAACACCTATGTACCGGTCCCCTTCTTTAATCCCTTCTAGAAGCATAATGTAAAATGTGGATCATGATCTGAAACACTAGTATGTCATACCCTATGTAACCATGCTATCTCCCAAACATACAGCTCACCCAACTAATCTTTGTTGAAGGTCTCTCGAATTAGTGATAATATTACACCTAGGTCAACCGATCCACAACAACCCATATCACATCATTCTACCAAGGCTTCCTCAAAAGACCCACAATATAATACATCATCACGTCATCCCATTTCCATTATAGAATGGGAAATGGGTATAAAAACCCACCCAACCACTGAATCTATGCCTTTACCTACTGAAAGATATATCATCACGCCATGAAACTAGCAACTTACTTATTTATCCATTGCCACCAATAATATCGACAAAGATCATGATACATTTTGGTAAAGCAATGATTCACCTCCCACTTCGAATCATGAAACTCACACATTATCGCTTCCCATATATACGTATGAACATAAACCTGAATATGAACATAAAGGATCTCATAATCACCAAATGTCCAATTGGAAGGTGAATCCCCACCTTCAAGAATCTCCCTCAAATTCAAGCACTCCATATCTTCATATTTCCTCTCCATTATCCAAATCATAAGCATGAAATAAACTGCCGATGATGTTAGATCATCTATCCATTGTAACGCCCCGACCATAGATACCCAAGGTCGGTGCATTATTACTTAACATTGGCATGATCACAAAGGATCAAGTCTCTAAATACCGATTAGTTTAGTAGTCATGGAAACACTAGATATATTCATAAGTCTTATATTACATCATAAGGTAAAAAAAACTACAACAACATCTTGTCTTCATATCCCCTCATACTATCCCTACAGGTCATTCATAAATTAATTCTTCATAATCCTGGGAAAAATAAAACATTGAAAGGGGTGAGGTCAGATGCTTAGTAAGGATAACATTATAGCAGAAGCTTTCATAGATAATCATAAACACTTAAGGCAGTTTAAAACTAAAACAAAAGCCTTTTAAACTTGAACTTCAGCATAAAATGGCAAAGATAAAATAAAATAATGCCATTTACTTACTCACATGGATACTCTACTATTCTAATGATCACATGCAATATCAATAACCACTTTCATAATGATGGAATTCATAATGTCAGACTATCATAACCACATAGCCAAGGCCTCGTGCTAAAACTACAAATAATATTTTGCCAAGGCCTTGCGCCAAGAAACTAGTTTGTCTCATGAGACCTACCGATGCATCGAGGAGCTATAGTGGGCTCCACCCGTCACTTATTAAGTCCAAATAATTCCTCATATGAACAGGTTTAAACATAACATAAACATTCGTATTAAAACTAGCATACGAAATGTCAATACTTTAACCACAAACCATGAATGGTATAAAAATAGCACATCTACAGCCAAACACAACTCATTTGATATAATATGGAAGATTATATTGTATAAAATTAACCTCAATCAATAATAATGAAGGATGTTGACATAGATTAAAATAACCGTCAAAACTATTTGAGAGAAATATCCCCCTTTTTCTTGAAATCATTTAAAAGTCACACTATTTGTCAAGAAGCCATTTAAAAATAGAATTTTGAATCAAAGTTTCCCATTCCACTTTGAAACTTTTAAAAGGAGTTTTAATTTTAAAACTTTAATGTCTATATAAATAAATCCTTAAAAACATTTTTAAAACATGGACATTAATGAGAGAGATTTAGATGAATAAGTCATTAATACATTTAAAAATGGTATTTTAGTTAGAGTTTCTAATGAAAAGAGAGACACTTGAATAAAAATAATTGAGGAAATCAAAACATTTTAATATCATTAGAATAAAGTAATTCATGATATACTATGTCAAAGTACATTATATACACCACATAAAAGTGATTTGGTGTATAACAACAAATAAGTCTCAATGGAATGTAAATTGAGATGAAATATCTCATAAAGGTTGTATCCTTAGATTAAGGAACAATCAATGAAATAGTTATGTGTGACAAATATAAATACACTAAATATGATTGGATATTCAGTGTAAATCAATCAAAGGATATTCACACATAATTTTGTAAAAACAATACCAAGGAATTGGATGTTTAACTCAACAAATGGAGAATGAGTTAAAATTACTCTTATCAAATTCCTATCGATGACTTGAGAAATTATCAATGGAATGATTATGTGTATCAAAAGTATATCCACAGTAAAGGGGAGTGGAAATTATGACATAAGAAAATGAATAGTTATTCCACACATAATCTCGGTGTAAAATAATCAATGAAGTTTGCGTAAAGCTGAATAAATGGAAATTGAAATTTTGAATTCCCTTATCGATTAGGTAACATACGAAACATACTCCCATGAAAGAAGAATCATACAATGAATATGTAAATACCCATAAATTAAAGTGTATTACACAAGGAATACAATCATGGGCAGTACACATACACCACATGTAATAATTAAGTGGTGAACAATGGGATTCTCACGAAATTAAGAGTGAGTTAAGAAACCCCTTACATTGTACTTTTTCCTTAGTCGACGGTAGGTTAACCTCCTATATAATGGTGAAATAATTTTTATTGAATTATAAAAGAATCATTTACATTAATATCATATCATATATGATATTTTAACATTGATTTGTTAATAATATCTTAGTATTATCATCATTTCGGGTGTTAACTTACTCGTTTTCCTTTATATTCTTTGTTACATAAGCCATGTTTGTTATGGATAGGTTGTTTCTTATTCATATCCAGAATTATATAAATTCCTTAAACATTATTTTTAAATCATCAAATGATAATTATGCTTGAATGGATACGATGGAGAATGAATCTCATCGCTTTCGTGGAGCCGGTAGTCCGTACGTACGCACGAGCGACAATATCATTATTTTGATATTAAAATAATATATAATTGGATGGTATATCATATATAAAGAATCATTATCATGTTATAATTATAATTTAAATGAGTTACACATCATTATTATACCCACCCAAATAATAATATATTTAATAACAATTACACCACGACGTGGAGACGGTAAGCCGTACGTACGCACATATGATGACATGTTATTCAAAGGGTGGATAGAATACTGAATATGGTTGTACCATATTTATAATAACATCACATTATATATAATATACTGGAGTTATTATTTTAGAATGGTAATAACAAAGAAAGAAGAAGTGGAAGAATAAAGGAACTTGAAAAGGGGTGGTGAAAACATTACCTCTTCTTCGGGTTATTCCTTTTGATTTGATCAAAAGGGCTCCTTAGGTTGGCTTTCTGATCAAAATAAGTCCTCTAGGTTGTATTGATGGAAGTTGAGATAGTATTTCGTCAGGGGTTGGCAGAACCAAAAGGCTTTGAAGGTGTGAAGAGATGAGAAGGAGGAGTGCCCGTTTATAACAGGGGTGAGGGGCACCTTTGGAAAAGCTAGAAATATTAATTTATAATAAATTCATATTCGGTTTCTAATGGATAAAAAGTTTATTATTAAAAGTTTATGGTGGGTATAGGTTTCAAACCATTCAACCAATAGAATTTAGACAGTTTTGAGTTACTATATTAACCATATCTTTTAGTTTTAACTCGTAGTTAATTAGTTTTACATTTACCATGTCACTTTTTATTTTTATATTATATAGTTAATAAACATACTAAATATATCCAAGAGACCCCCAAGTGGTCCATTAATGATATACCTATCATGATATAAGATTCTTTGAGGAACCTTAGATTTTTAGGAATTTAATATCAATTAATAATATAATATTTGTTTTAACAATTCTTTTATGTCAATTTTGACACTATTCAATAGTTGATTTTTGTGAAACTTGTAACTGAATGATTACTTAGAAAAAAGTCAATTAAATCAATCCTAATATGTCATATTATCATATAAAATTAGTTTAATTTATTAAAAGTCTTAAATTTTATTTATTTTGGTATTTATAATATCAATTATTTTAATTTTTTACTATTATGGTAATTACTGCATCATCATTGTGTCATAAATATAAAAAATTATTTAATGTCTAAAAATTATAAATAAAATATAATTATGTAGTAAAGATTATTATATTTCTAATGAATATTTACAATCGAATTTATCTTATGCATAACCCTATATTAAAAATGTTTTAGTAAATAAACTTTGATTTTAACTCTTTTAACTCTTCTTTGAATTAAATAATAATAACTGTCCTAATCTAATCCAAGTGGACCTAAATGATAATATTTTATTCCTAAGGTTGTTTTTGGTCGAGTTACACTTGTCCAATAGAATTAGTACATATGTTAGAGTAATATTAATATCATTTTACCCTTAATTACCCTATTTACTTTTAACCGTGGTAAATAAAAGTAAAAAGTTACTATTCACCAAAAATTATTTTCATCTCATTGAACCACACTTTACTTTTGATATTAACCGTGTCTCTCGGACTTTAGAAATTCCATTCACAGAAGTGGTAAAATTAAGTTTTATGAAAAATTCAGTTTTTTTAACTACCACTTAGTAGTTTCACTATTAATCAAAAATTGAAGTTTTTCAGAACAATGCCAAAATTTCACCCTAATCTATAATTGATATTCCGAAGTTCAAAAATGATGTCTATTTTACAAAATTCTAAACATATAATTTGAATTAATTAATTTTATAATTAATTCCTGCTGTCACAACAAATAGAGTGTTTTTAAGAAACAATATATATCAAAAGATTGACAATTGGTTAGGTCCAATTTCAAAGTGAAATTAATTCTAATGAACACCATTGGATAAAATGGTAAAAATATATTCTAATTATACTTTAAAATAAATCAATAATATAATTTATCACCATAAATTATTTTGATTTAAAAATTTGTTTTTAATTAATATTTAGTAATTTTCACTATTCATCAAAATATAAGTGTTATCCGAAAAGATCCAAAATTTCAACCTAGGATAAATTCGATATTCCGAATCCAAAAATGAATTCCATTTTGAGAGATAGAATTTATTAAACTTTAAAAAGTAGGTATTACTATTCATAACAGCTAGTTTGATTGGTTGTGGTGTGTTAGAATCTCGAAGTTGCGTACAATGCACACCATTGCATTATTTGAAGGGAAACGTACTGTGGAAGCTTGGGGTGTTACATTATACCCTCCTTCAATAAATTGCGACCTCGCAAGTTTTTAAAAATTGTGCTTGGGAATATGATGGAAAGTCCCACATCGGAAAAAGAGTCAATAAAACTATCACTTTAAAAGAAAGAAAGAGAGGTATAAAGGTCAACCAAGATAACCCATACTCGGATTCCATGTAGGAAAACATGGATATGGATTATAAACTAAGTGTCGAGTTCGGTTGGAGAGGGATAGAAATCATGATTCGGAGAAAGTTAACAATAAGAAAACCACAAACTTGTGTTGGGACAAACGACCATTAGTCTCCTAGTAGGAAAGTAAACAGACAATATTTTTTTTGTTCTAAGTTACATTACATAAGGATGAGGAATTAATTTATGATATTGACTAATAATATAATGATATATACTTACATTTTAAGTATAGTTTCATTCTTTAATAAATTTCCACCACTAACTCATTTTTTTAAATGATGAGTATTCAAGAAGACCTGGTCACACTAGAAGAGCTAGAATAAACTTCTATAGAATCACATGATCCATGCAGGATGAACTATATATTTACATTGTCTTTAGAGATTAATCAAAACCAAAATGGTTAGTAAAATATCTAATGATCCCCCAAAATGATATTCCTTGAGAGAAATAAACACTAATCTTAATTTCCAAAATTAAACCAACAATACACCAAAGTTAAATAAATAATATTCAATAATCAATTGTCCTTAAAATCCTTTAGTATAATCAAAACTAATATTGATAACCAAAACTTATTAAGAATGTAGTCTTCCACATTAAATTGTATCTCAAAATGACATTAATTACTCTTAAAGACACATAATTAAAAGTAATTAACCTAATCATTTCCATAAATAACCCAAATCATTATAAGTCCACAATAAAAACATAGATAAAAATACACCATTACTCCTCAAATGAAATCTCATACTAATCTATTTTCCTTTGGGATATAGTGTTCTCAACAAAGTGAATAACTTCCAAAATAACATTTATCACTTAATCACCAAATCATTTTCCTATTCTAAGGGTATTCATTTGATAAGACATAAGATCCCAAATCAAATTATTATTGATCAATAAAATCATTTAACTAAAAATAATAGTCACACTAACCAGGGACTTCACGTAATCCAGTGGTAGGCGATAAATCCCAATCGCACTTTGGTTGTGGGTTCGATTCCCACAGCTTTGTCCGGCGCGACGGGTTGTCACACGGTCTACGTGTTGTCCTTTTTCAAAAACTATATTTTATAACATTACCAAAATGAGATAAATTTCTCAAAATAACCATAACATAATTTAACCACAAATGTTATCTCATACCTTGCATTTTCATCCCAAATTATAATAATTTGTAATTGCCTCAAACCCAATGATCATATAAAACCAAATGGTTATTTATAACTATATCCATAAGAGAAAAGACAATTCTTCCATAAATATCATTCTCACATGGCAAACATTAGGGTTATAATTATAAAAGAAAATTATTCCAAAGTAAACCCTTCAACAAGGATCACTAATAATTTTTAAACATTTATCCAACCATTTATTTCCACATAGCTTCTTCTCTGACCAAGAAAATATCCTATAGAATAGAACATTCACTCAGGTAATGGCCAAGTCCCCTATATTTACAGAAAATCACTGTAAATGGATTATTGGGACCATTTTTATCTTCTTCCATAGTACTATTAATTTTTCTTCGGCAATTATTCACTTTATGTCCTTCCTTCCCGCACGTAAAGCTTCTTTTCCCCATTGAGACACTTTCCTGGGTGTCTCCTTCCACATTTCTTGCATGATGGAAATTGAGGATTTCTTTCTCCATGGTCTCCACTACTGGAGCTCTTATCATTCATCACCTTTCTCTTCTTTGTTGAGTCTGGTAATTGGTTAATATATATTGTTGATCATATTTCTAGAAAATTGATTTGGCATAAAGACGATATCTTTTACGCCTATCAGCATTCCATTTTTTTCTCATTTCCACCACCGTTCCCACCTTGTACATCATTCTCAAAGTCACCATGATTTCCTTGGAATCCAGACATTGACTAAAACCATAAAGCATTGTGTGAGTAATGGTAGTCATACAATCATTTAGATATTAACATGTCACCATATTCTCAATTTGAAACACATTAGGATTAACCAAGGTCATTTACTCTCATCTTATATATATAATACTTTAAATCGGTTTGTAATGAAAATGCAAATTATCCTAAGCATATCCCCCGGGAGTTTCATAACCAAGAGTGCAGCAAGGCCCGTTGTTTGCACCAGTTCCCGTTCGAGTCTAGCTCAAAGCAGTGTTTTTGGGTTTTACCCCTAGGTACATCTATACCAGAGCTTCCTCTACCTGCTCGTATCTAGACAGAGATGTATTGCTCGAAAAACTCACAGAATATCTACAATACCAAAATTCTAGGAAGTTCTTCTATACTAATCCTCAAAGTTCATCTTAGGTCTACGTGCTCTAATATGAGTTTATCTAAATCTAGCTTCCAAGGTTTGTACTAAACTTCCTCTGATATCAATTGTAATGCCCCGACCCTAGATACCCAGAGTCGGTGCATTATTATATAATATTGGCATGATCACAAAGGATCAAGTCTCAAAAGACCGATTAGTTTAGTTGTCTTGGAAATACTAGATATATTCATAAGTCTTACATTACATCATAAGGTAAAAAAAATACAACATATTGTCTTTATATCCCCTTATACTATTCATAAGTCTTACATTACATCATAAAGTAAAAAAAACTACAACATATTGTCTTTATATCCCCTTATACTATCCCTACAGGTCATTCATAAATTACTTCTTCATAATCCTGGGAAAAAAAATTTGAAAGGGGTGAGTTCAGATGCTCAGTAAGGATAACATTATAGCATAATCTTTCATAGATAAACATAAACACTTAAGGTAGTTTATAATTAAAACAAAAGCCTTTTAAACTTGAACTTCAGCACAAAATGGAAAAGATAAAATAAAATAATTCCATTTACTTACTCACATGGATATTCTACTAGTCGAAGGATCACATGCAATATCAATAACCACTTTCATGATGATGGAATGAATAATGCCAGACTATCATAACCACATAGCCAAGGCCTCGTGTCAAGACTACAAATAAGATTTTTCCAAGGCCTTATGCCAAGACACTAGTTTGTCTCATGAGACCTACCGATGCATCGAGGAGCTATAGCGGGATCCACCCATCACTTATTAAGTCCAATGCATTCCTCATATGAACAGGTTTAAACATATCATAGACATTTGTATTAAAACTAGCATATGAACTGTCAATAACTTAACCACAAACCACGAATGGTATAAAAATAGAACATCCACAGTCAAACATAAATCATTTGATATAATATGGAAGATTGTATTGTATCACATTAACCTCAATAAAGAATAATTAAGGATGTTGAAATAGATGAAAATAATCATCAAAACTATTTGAGAGAAATATCCCCCTTTTTCTTGAAATGATTTAAAAGTCACACTGTTTGTCAAGAAGCCATTTAAAAATAGATTTTTGAATCAATGTGTCCCATACCACTTTGAAACTTTTAAAAGGAGTTTTACTTTTAAAACTTTAATGTCCATATAAATAAATCATTAAAACCATTTTTTAAAACATGGACATTAATGAGAGAGATTTAGAAGAATAAGTCTTTAAAATATTTAAAAATGGTATTTTAGTTAGAGTTTCTAACGAAAAGAGAGACACTTGAATACAAATAATTGAGGAAATCAAAACATTTTAATATCACGAGAATAAAGGAATTAATGATATACTATGTCAAAGTACATTATATACACCACATAAAATTGATTTGGTGTATAAAAACAATGAAGTCTCAATGGAATGTAAATTGAGATGAAATCTCTCATAAAGGCCGTATCCTTAGGTTAAGGATAAATCAACGACATAGTTATGCGTGAAAAATATAAATACACTAAATATGATTGGATATTCAGTGTAAATAAATCAAATGATATTCACACATAATTTTCTAAAAACAATACCAATGAATTGGATGTTTAACTCAACAAATGGAGAATGAGTTAAAATTACTCTTATCAAATTCATATCGATGACTTGAGAAATTATCAATGGAGTGATTATGTGTATCAAAAGTATATCAATAGAAAAGGGGAGTGTAAATTAGGACATAAGAAAATTAATAGTTATTTCACACATAATCTCGGAGTAAAATAATTAATGAAGTTTGCGTAAAGCCGAATAAATGGAAATTGAAATTTCGAATTCCCTTATCGATTAGGTAACATACGAAACATACTCCCATGAAAGAAGTATAATACAATGAAGATGTAAATACCCATAAATTAAAGTGTATTAAACAATTAATACAATCATGGGTAGTACCCATACACCACATGCAATAATTAATTGGTGAACAATGGAATTCTCACGAAATTAAGAGTGAGTTAAGAAACCCCTTACATTGTACCTTTTCCTGGGTCGACGGTAGGTTAACCTCCTGTATAATGGTGAAATAATTGTTATTGAATTATAAAAGAATCATTTACATTAATATTATATCATATATGATCTTTTAACATTGATTTGTTAATAATATCTTAGAATTATCATCATTTCGGGTGTTAACATACTCATTTTCCTTTATATTCTTTGTTACGTATGCCATGTTTGTTATGGATAGTTTGTTTCTTATTCATATCCAGAATTATATCAAGTCCTTAAACATTATTTTTAAATCATCAACTGATAATTATACTTGAATGGATACGATGGAGAATGAATCTCATCGCTTTCGTGGAGACAGTAGTCTGTACGTACGCACGAGCGACAATATCATTCTTTTGATATTCAAATAATATATAATTGGATGGTATATAATATATAAAGAATCATTATCTTGTTAAATTTATTATTTAAATGAGTTACACATCATTATTATACCCACCCAAATAAAAATATATTTAATAACAATTACACCACGACGTGGTGACGGTAAGCTGTACGTACACACGTATGGTGACATGTTATTCAAAGGGTGAATAGAATACTCAATATGGTTGTAACATATTTATAATAACATAAAAGTATATATACGATACTGTAGTTATTATTTTAGAATGGTAGTAACAAATAAAGAAGAAGTGGAAGTAGAAAGGAACTTGAAAAGGGGTGGTGAAAACATTACCTCTTATTCGGCTTCTTCCTTTTGATTTGATCAAAAGGGCTCCATTGGTTACCTTTATTATCAAACTAAGGCCTCTAGGTTGTATTTAGGGAAGTTTAGAGTGTATTTGGTCAGGGTTTGTCCGAACCAAAAGGCTTTGAAGGTGTAAAGAAATTAGAAGGAGGAGTGCCCTTTTATAAGAGGGGTGAGGGGCACCTTTGGAAAAGCTAGAAATATTAATTTATAATAAATTCATATTCGGTTTATAATGGCTCTAAATTTGATTATTCAAAGTTTACGGGAGTTATTGGTCTAAAAACATTCAAAACATATAATTTATACAGGTTTGGGTTACTATATAACCTTATCTTTTAGTTTTAACTCTTAGTTAATTAGTTTGACATTTACCATGTCACTTTGTATTTTTATATTATATAGTTAATAAAATTACTATATACATCCAAGAGACCCCAAAGTGGTCTATTAATGATATACCTATCATGATATAAGTCTCTTGGCTGAACCTTAGATTTTTAAGAATTTAATATCAATTAATAATATAATATTTGTTTTAACAATTCTTTTATGTCAATTTTGACACTATTCAATAGATGATTTTTGTGAAACTCATAAAAGAATGGATAATTCAAAAAAAGTCAATTAAATCAATCTTAATATGTCATATTATCCTTTAAAATTATATTAATTCATTAAAAGTCTTAAATTATATTTATTTTTGTATTTATAATATCAATTATTTTAATTTTTCACTATTATGGTATTTACTGCATCATCATTGTGTCATAAATATAGTAAATTATTTAATTTCTAAAAATTATAAATAAAATATAATTATTTAGTAAATTATATTATCTTTCTAATGAATATTTACAATCTAATTTAGCTTATGTATAACCCTATATTAAAAATGATTTAGTAAATAAACTTTGATTTTAACTCTTTTTAACTCTTCTTTGAATTAAATAATAATAAATGTCCTAATCTAATCCATGTGGACCTAAATGATAATATTTTATTCCTAAGGTTGTTTTTGGTCGAGATACACTTGTCCAATAGAATTAGTACATGTGTTAGGGTAATATTAATATCATTTTTACCCTTAATTACCCTATTTACTTTTAACCGTGGTAAATAAATGTAAAAAGTTACTATTCCCCAAAAATTATTTTCATGTCATTGAACCAAATTTTTATTCTTGATATTAACCATGTCTCTAGGATTTTCGAAATTCCATTCATAGAAGCGGTAAAATTATGTTTTATGAAAAATTCAGTTTTTTTAACTACAACTTAGTAGTTTCACTATTGATTAAAAATTGAAGTTTTTAAGAACAATGCCAAAATTTCACCCTAATCTATAATTGATATTCCGAATTAAAAAATTATTTATATTTTACAAAATTCTAAACATATAAGTTGCATTAATTAATTTTATAATTAATTCCCACTGTCACAACAAATAGCGTGTTTTTAAGAAACAATATATATCAAAAGATTGACAATTGTTTTGGTCCAATTTCAAAGTGAAATTAATTATAATAAATACCATTGGATAAAATTGTAAAAATATATTCTAATTATACTTTAAAACCACTCAATAATATAATTTATCACTATAAATTATTTTGATTTAAAAAGTTGTTTTTAATTAAAATTTAGTAATTTTCACTATTCATCAAAATATAAGTGTTATCCGAAAAGTTACAAAATTTCACCCTAGGATAAATTTGATATTCTGAATCAAAAAATGAAGTCCATTTTGAGAGATAGAATTTATAAAATTTCAAAAAGTAGGTATTACTATTCATAACGTCTAGTTTGATTGGTTGTGGTGTGTTAGAATCTTGAAGTTGCGTACAATGCACGCCATTGAATTATTCGAAGGGAAACGTACCGTGGAAGCTTGGGGTGTTACATACATTACCATCCTAAACCATTATATGAATATCAAAAAACAAAACTATCATCCTCTACTCTGATCTATATTCCTGAAATAGTTCATTTTTAATCTTCTCGGTCAATTCATATGAAACACAATTTCCATTTTTTTCTGACTATACCATCTCAAAATCAAAGGAATGCATGTAATAAAACCATATTCCCCATTGAAGATACAAGTTGTGATGGTATAAGATATAATTAAATCTTTTATGATCATTATACTTGGTAAAACTGTCACCCAACATGTATTATTTCCAACACATTAAGGTGTAAACTACCACAACCAATTCAAGGTCATTTATCGGGTAATATCTTTCATTTAGCATTAATTATCATGAACTGTAAACAAAAAACCATTTATTTGACATCAAAACTTCCCCAAGACCAACACCAGATGAATTATAAAAGAATGTATACTTTTACCTGACTCAGGTAGGATCAAAATTGGTGCAATGTTCAACTTATTCTTTAACTATTGAAATGATTTCCAACATGATTTAGAACATTCAAAAATTATTCTTTCTTGATAAAAACTAATAGTTGTGCTACCAAACTAGAAATTGTTTGGATGAACCTTCCGTAATATCCCACTAAACCTTGAAAACATCAGACATCAAACACACTTATGGGATTCTCCAAAGATACAACAATTTTCAATTTTTCTTATCTCCTCACACACCTTCCTTAGAGATTATGTGACACAAAAATTGAAACTTAAAAATCATGAAATGAAATTTGTATAGCATGGAATATATTCTATTATCTCTTAGTGTACTCAAGATGATGTTAAGATGTTTTTCATGATCTTCAGAAGTTTTTGTGTACACTTAGATGTCATCAATAATGAAAACAAAAAACAGATCCATGTATGGGAGAAATATTCTATTCATTGGGACTATAAACATTGTAATTTCATTTTTCAACCTTAAAGACATGAAAAAAACTCATATAACCCATACTTTCTCCTGAAGGTAGTCTATGGTACATAATAAGGTCTCACCCTCATCTAATGATACCATGATCTCAAATCAATCATGGAGAATGCTGAATAACCTATTATCTAGTCAATAAGATTATCGATTCAAGGAAGAGGGTATTGGTTTGTAACCATCATCTGATTCAACTTCCTATAATTGATGTACAACCATAGTAATATATCATCCTTCTTAACAAAAAATACTAAATATCCCCAAAGTGACATACTAGGATGAATAACCCATTTATTCTCCAACTCCCCCAACTGAGTTCTATATTCATAGAGTCCATACGGTGCCATTCTATATGGTAGAATACAATCAAGTAATTCTCCTAGAAGCAACTCTATTAGGAACTCAACTTCTTACTTGTGTGTATCCCCACTACATCCAGGACTCGGTGGATTAAAATAAGAGACTGAAAAAATGTGTTTTTTTCAAGACAGTTTAAAAGAAAAAATAATAAAATGATAATCAGTATTAAGCTAGATGATGGGTCCTAAACCTCTGATGTGAATGGGTTAGGGACCATGGAAAATTTAAGGAGATCCTTACGGGATCTTGAATTAGTAGTAATGGTGCTACCAATAGTGTAGGATAAGAGGATTACTTCCTATCCTATCTTCCAAGTAAAGTGGAAGTCTCATATAAAAATGAACTTATAGATATTCCTATGGAGGAAAAAGTTCAATGAATCCATATTAATCGTTAATTCATAAAACACCTCGGGCCCTAAGGGTTTCCAAGGGGAATTCTATGTTGTTGTATGGAACTATGTTAAAAATCATATAGTCGAATCCATCTAGGACTTCTTCAGAGGGGTCTCTCTAGAAAGAAGTTCATGCACATCTAGAGTGGTTTTGATTCCAAATGTGAATGATACTTTCAACATCAACTGATATAGTTCTATTTTGTTATACAATGAATCCTAAAAAATTCGTGCATCCCTCATTTCCAAGAGGCTTAATGGTATTATTACTCATTTAATTTCAAAATAACAACATAGTTTTGTGAAATGCCTCTAGATTCAGGGTGTGATTGGATGTTCCCAAGAATTGGTGGATGATATCAAAAAACCATCTGTGGGTTCTAATTTCATTATCCAGACTGACATGCAAAAGGACTATGATAAATTGGAATGGAGTTTCATTATTCATGATATGATAAAATTTAGATTCCATGATTTGTTTTGTGACCTTTTATTTCAATTTTATTCTTCCCTATGGATCAACATTTCAATTTTGGGGAAGGGATTTGGTTTCATCAAATGTCCTCATGGTGTTAGGCAAGGGGGTCCATTGTTTGACCCTCTTTTCATTATGGTAGGAGACGTTCTTTATAAACAAATTCACAATAAAATTAAGAATGTAAAGATCCTACCATATTACAACATGACCAAAAATTGTATAATTTCTCATCTTATGTTTTTATATGATGTATTCATTTACATTAATAGAAGAAATACTTCTATTTATAATTTTGTTAAGATCATGTCTACTTATGTGAGGATGAGTGGTAAGATTATTAACACAAGGAAAATAAATTTATTTATCTCCAAATAATTTTTAGGAAGGCGCTGTAGGGGCATCCAAGAGATGATGGGTATTGATAGAAAACATTTTCCTATGATTTACCTTCTTGCCCTAGTTTCAAATGGGAGGACCAGAAAGGTTTTCTTCAATGAAATTATCAAAAGGATCTTGTAGAGGAGATCTAAATAAAAGAACCAATTATTCTCATTTTGAGGTAGATCCACTCTTATCGTAATGTTTTTTTCTTCAATTCCAATGAACATTATTTCTATAATCATCCCCTAAGGGATCTATTGGCTTGATGGAGAGGGTCCTATCATCTTTTCCATTGGATGCGAATCAATCTTGACACTGTCATTGGGCCTCCTAGAAGTCATGGAAAAACAAATGGAGGAGCCAGGGCTGGAAATCCATGATATCTATGAAGTCATGTGTTCTATGGAATTATGGATTTCATGGGATCTGTTGGAAGGGGAGTCACTATAGGAAGATTTTATAAAATATAGGTACGATTCTCTCTGAGAAGACTGTGGGAGTAGAAGTCACATTATATCGATTCTAGAAATGTGTATGCTCAGAAATTTGGGATATCCCAATGACTCTACACAATGAATTATTATACAAGTAAACATTAATCTATGGAGGGACAATCGGGCTAGTGAGAAATTGTTTTTCCAATGTTATCATGTTCCAGATATGATGTTCAAGGAGGAAAGTAGGTATCCCATTTTTATAGGTGTTATTTTGAGTAGGTAATAAAAGGATTCATTTAAAAATATTGTCATTGAGGATGAAAAAGATAAATGCTGCTTCACTATCTTGAGTTATGGTAGGTTTTATGGCCTCAACTTCAGAGCATTGTCGCATGTCGGTAGTGTTCAAGAATTTTGTGATACTGAGTTTTGGTGCAATGAAATTCCCCTAAAAATGAACTTTATCATCTTGAGGTTGAGGAACTAGGAGATCCTAAATAATAACAAATATTTAGAAGAAGGGTATTTTCGTGGCTTCAAAATTTTGGTGTTGGGAGAATCCAAAGTGGGAATCTGTTCTGCAACTATTTTTTCAGAGTTAATGGGAGAGAAGCCTTTGGGGTAACATGATCCATAGTATCAGTCTCACCTTTGATGAAGATTTCATGTCGTAAGTGACTGGAAACTGGTTTCAAGGGGTATATCAAGAAGTTATGGAGAGAAAAATACAAAATTTCATTTTCACTTCGGTCTCTTGGATGCTGTGGGATGTAAGAAACTCAGACAGACTTGGTGTTCTACATTTGTTGTTATTTTCTAAGATCATAATAATTATATGTTTGGTTTTGGAGATCAGATCATTGCTGAAAGGTGGTAAGAATTCCTAGACTCTCAATAACTTTCTTAATTAATAAATATAGTTTTCAACCTCTCAAGGCCACTTTGTGTGTTGGTTTAATCCATGCGATGGATTAAAACTCAATATAGATGGTTTCTATATGAATAGATTGATGAAGGGAGGTGGCCTAATTAGAGATACCAAAGGATTAGTCATCCTTGATTTTTGTTCTTTTTATGGTCTCGGTAGTTCTTTGGGGGTGGAGGTGAGAGCCTTACATTTAGGTTTATTATTATGAAAAAGGTTTCTTCTTTAGGTCAAGGAGGTGGAATCTAACTCGAAGGTTTTGGTGAATATTATGCATAGTAAATTTGATTCCCCTTGGGATCTTGTGTATCATGAGTGTGGATGAAAAAATTATTTTCCCATTGGACTAGTGTGAGGAACATATAGAGAGAAGAGAATTTTGTGGTAGATGGATTAGATAGATGTGGGAGTGAAGCTGACCCTCTCACTAAATATACCAGTTTGGAACATATCCTAATTCATTTTAAAGACTTTTTTCTTGGGTATTCACTATGTATCCACCCATTTAGGCCTATATATGTGTATCTGTTGTTTTTCATGTGGATGGGTGGTTTCCCCCACCACCTTTTTTTATAAAAAAATTAATTTTCACCCAAAACATAAAACATCCCAATGAAAATGGTAGCCACCAATATCGGGGGAACACCCATTACACTACATATATTTTCTGATAACTCCCTTGTTGGTGTATCAATCGACATGACCCCACACACGGTTTCTATCACAAGTCCCATTACACTCACAAAATTATAATATATAAAATAATACGAGGTACCTGTATCAAAAAAAACTAGAAAGAGTGAAAGCTACAAGAGTTGTACCTCTAACTATCGATGGTCTTGTATAGCCACCACCAGGTGTAGGATGAACTACATGAAGCTGACCTACCACTCATACATGGGATCCATTTTGAGTTCCTGGTGCTACACTACCTTACTAATATGGCCTCTCTTACCCCAGAGTACAACATCCAGCACCTAGATAGGTATGACTAGTAAAGATCCCAATGCATGCTTGATATGGGGTAACCAACCCCCTGCCTACATTTTTCACCAGTATTGATCCTCCATCCATTCAAAGTGGTCGAGGGTTCCTTCAGAACCTCTGAACATGCTCCAGTATTTAGCACACTCGGTAGTCAACCAGTGGTTGGGGGCACTAGCCACACATGTGTCTTGGCCTACCTTAATAATATCAAAACACCCGATCAACACCCTAAGAGTCATATCCTTTCTTCAAACTAATTTTTTTAATTCAAAAATGATGGATATTTGTGGGCTGACACATCCTTCATAGGGAAGTCACACTACTAGACCATCCAACCAGAATGTAAAACCTAGTTCACGAAGCCTATGTTTAGTTGCCCTCTAAAATAAGGTCCTAGTCTACCACTTATGCAAATAGATTTAAATAGAATATGTTCACCTAGGACTTAACCTCATATCTATGTCCTTCCTAAATATGTCTTTCCATAATTGCCTCTTCCCTTTCCAATGCTCGAACAAAGTGTTTCAATTCTACGAAATATCCCGTACTATCCATCACCAACTTGGTTCCCTAGGGAAACCCTTTAAACTCCACTACTTGATCCTACCTCATGAATGTAGGATATAAATGATCCATAAAATTATCCTAGAATCCTATCGACAATATAATATCAACCTTTTGAGTCTGATTCAAAATATCCCACCAGCTTTTTTTCCATCCCCACAACTTATATGGTTCCAACATGACTCTCTACTATGAATGAGTCTCTATGTGATCCAAATAATTAGGATGAACTCTATCCAAATTGTTTTACTTATGTACACTCTCTCTGGAAAACATTGTTCGGTGTTGCTAATGAAATTATTTGTTCAGATCAATCATACTTAGCACAAATTTCCATGGGTCTCATTCTATCATTTTCAGGAAATGAGAAAAAATATCCTGAAATGACTCCTCTTTTCAGTTACCATAATCCACCAAGATTTATTTCCCCACCTTAGTATTATAATTATCAATGATATCCTCTTATTTCACAATTATTACTCATCATCATGGTGGAATCTTCCTAAAATTCCATAAATACATCTTAAACCACATTACACAAAGGATTAACAATTTTCCAAAATAAGGTTCTCCAATATCCATAAAAACCCATCCTTCATACACTATTTCAATGGATACAACCTTGTTTCTATCCCTAACCTTTTCCATATCTACCTATTTTCAGGGTAAATGTGGTTAAACTAACTTACATAATCTCAATTCCTTCTAAAACACCCATTTTTAATCCATTTTACTATCCCAATATATGTTTTTATCACTTAAAAACCTCAATCTCTTTTCAAAACACCACAACCAAATTTTCAACACGTTTTATAACTTTTAATTAATAAATATTACTTAAAAATTCATTCATATTATTTCAATTTACTAATTTAAAATTATCTTTATAAAACAATACTTCTTTAAAATTTTCAGGAAAGTGGAATTCAGTATATTCCTCATGTCCCACCCATCCCACCCATGTCTTCTTACCATACTACATTCCACCTAACCCCTAGGTTCCCAAAATGATTTATGATTTCACAGCCTCATTCCATTCCAGTAATGAGTAGAATAATGATAAAATATCCACATCACATAACAATTTTATCACTAAATGGTGAAATATCATTCAACTGTAACAACAAAAATAAAGAACATATATTCCCGCCCTATGATACAAGGGTTTTATCTCATACACGGGTCAATTAATCCACTGAAAAAGATCCTTTAAAAAGGCTTGACACTTCCTAATATCCTTTTCTACCACTCCAAAATAATATGGAAACAAAAAAGAAACACTCTAAGTCCCCAACTAATAATCCACTAACCAGTGCTATGAGCCGGGCCACCACATGACCTCATTTGCGCATCCACAAATTATAGGGGCTTCCAACTAGAAGAGAGAGTCCAATAAATAATATCGGGAGACTATTCAATCTTTTCAATGTAATAAAAAATAAATAAACAATAAATATGGGAAGAAATAGTGAATAAACAATGAATGTGAGTTACCAAAATTTCCTAAACCTAGGTACAATACCATAACCAAAAGTAAGCATGCTATGCAATATCAATAAATTTTTAAATGTAAATAAACCAAAGAATAAAGACAATTGATGAGTCCACAAAATGGATCCAAATATCCATGTATGGATCCCTCATCCATGCACATATCATGGCCCACTCAACCTTCTAGTATAGGTCCCCTTCCCTTGTCTAGACCTACAACAATGATATATGCTCGGGTACCAAAAAGTGGCCTGAGTAGGGAGTTAGTACAAATTAGTAGGCCACCAACAATGGTGTATAAAAAATATACAGTCTAAAAATAAATCTTATGAAAGTATTAAATAAATGAAAAGGTAAAAATAGAAAACATGTGTTCAATTAGTTAGCAATATTCACTTTAACCATTTTTATACTTTGTGGCATGGGTTAGGAGTTTTCACCATTTATAATAAGACCTATATAGGTCAATTACTATGAATAATGGGATAAAGCATGTTCCCTATCTCACTAGGGATAAATATTTCATTAAAAATTACATCACACTTACCTTAGAGGCTCTGTCAATGTAGTCTCATCAAATAAAACTGTTATGAGAATATATCCCCTATCCCCTTCCCTAACCCATGCACTATAGGTGTGGGTTTTAGAGCCTCAGTCATAGATCCTCAAGTAAAATACCACATTACTACCAAGTCATGTTCATGTTCTTATTTATCTATTTACCACATATACCATAACATAAACTATACAAAATCAATACACATGACATCCACATCTCATAATTATTCAACATATAAATCAATGGCAAGACTTAAGTCAAATGAATATTTACCAATTATATTGAATATTCCATTTAACCAATTTAACTCTCTAATTACTTAAACTATTAATCATATTCAACAATTACTATACATTATTCCACTTAAAATATTCATCAATTCACATGATTTAACCCATTTATGCATTTTACTTAAAATCTCGTAAGACATTTGTCACATTCACTTTGTTTTATTTATCTGTTTCACATTGCAAAAAAAATACACTATTCAATTTCAAAAGTCTAGACACAACTACCATTAATTATTATTTATAAATTGACAAACATATCAACATATTTATTGTGGGATCTATCTAAAAAAATCAACACAATTATTATCATTACAATTTTCCATATTTCAAAATATTAGCACACCCCATGGTTGGCCATAAAATATTATAATCAATATCAATTCATCCCATAAGGATCATGAGAGTTAAAATTCAACATTTAAACAAATATTTTACCATACCTCCTCAAAAGAATCATTTTCACAATAAAATAATAGTATAACACAACAACACATACACAAATAAACATTAAAACAATGGAATTTAACTTGTAGGAAACCTACCTCAGCTTTGATGATGAATGAATGCTTAAACTCAACCATTGGATCTGATTAAAGCACCATTTTAAGATCCAACCTATTATCCATGGTAAAAAATAGTATTTTAGGTATTTATAAGAATAAAAACAAATCTACTTGCACAAATACGTAATATGGAGAAAATAGGAGCGTTAAAATTACACGGAAGTTCTATTTGAACCCAATAAAACTGAAAAAATCCTTGGAGCGAAGAATATATATAATTGGGGTGTATTTTTAATTTTGGTTCTTTTGTAGGGTTGATGGAGATAAAATGATTAAATAATTCAAGAAGAATACTTAAAATCTAGAGAGGAAAAATGGTAAAATCCCTACTTTTTAATGGGTTTCACGGTTTGACCACACAATTTTCCAAACTATGTGCCAACCATGAAAAATATTATTTCCATTATGGGTCTATATTTCATGGTTTCTTATGGATTATGAATGTTTTCACAAATTTTGGTCTAGCCATACGGAATGGCTCTTTCCAAAGCTGTACGGTTTGGCCTTTCCCCGAACATTGTTTACGTAACTGTGAACCCCTCCTTCTAGCTAGCATGGTTTGAGAACACAATTAGTACTAAACATGAGTAATCTATGTACCATGAACATTATGACCAATCTTTTCCCCTCTTTCATATCATAATCCTCCGAAACACCCTCGAACCTCCTCACACACCTGATAAATATTTTGTTAACCAAAATTTAAGAGATTTAAACTTGAATTTAAACAAGGGCATGCCTCCATGAAGATATAGATGTTAGATGTAATTAATTTTTCTATATTAAATTCACATTAGTATAAAATTATTATTTAATATTAATCCTATAGATGTGATGAGAAATTGGTTGTTTGAAGAGAAAATGTCCAAATGTTTATAAAATTTTCATATCAAAATTTTATATGAAACTGATTCTAATATAAAAAAATAGATTACATGATACAAAACATAATAAGGTTATAATTAAAACCAATTTAAAAAATATAATTTTACATTAAAATTTATTAAATTAAAAGGGGGTTCTCAATTAAGATTTAATATTTTTCACTATTCATCAAAAAAGAATTTTTTTTAAAAAAATAGCAAAAATTTACCCTAAGTTAATATTGATATGATTAATTCAAAAAATAAGATAATATTTTAAAATATATTTTATCAATTTGGTAAATATTAATTTTATATTATTTCCTCAATGATCTACTAATCCATATATTTGGAAATATAAACTTTTCCATAAAACATTTCATTTTCTCATATTTTTCTTATAATCAATTGATGAAAAATAAACATGTGTAATATATATATATATATATATATATATATAAATATTTATAATATATTTAATATTATTCATACATCCCATTACAACATCTATGATATATGTATCATATTAAATAATAATATTAATAGTATATTACTATTCAACAGAACTCAGTATTGCTTATAATAAAAGGTGTCAAAGAAACTTATTGTTATGTGTAACACAAGTGAAACTCTATCTCTCATGAAATTCAAGATTTTTAAGAGATAAAATTTAGTTCAAAAAATAAATATATCATAATGTATCCTAGTGTTATATTTTATTCTATATTGGTGTTTCATGTCACACGTGCTATGAAATATCATGTTATTAATTTTGAAATTTAGGTTGTTACATTCATCCCACATAAATTAAATTTCATCCCGCAATTTAAATATGATATCTATAATCAAGGGATTGATATTTACAATCTAAATAATTATTAAAAAACACATATCCTAAAATGATTAGTAAAATATCCTCTTAATAAGAGATAAAGAAAAGTATAACTGTCATATGAAATAACTTATAACTAGGTTTCTATATAGAATAACATTGGTGGAAAGTTAATATACGAGAATTGAATAAAATAATGAATAATTATTGTTAGAGATTAAGGTAATTGATCATAATAAAGTGAATGATAAATGGAATGTTAAGGGTCCCAAAACCATAAATCAGGGATGATTTAATTGACAATATGATTCATCATATATGAATGTAAGAAGAAAACATTTTTGTATCAATATCCTCTTCATATAATTGAGGTATTATTTTACTATCAAAGCATATAATAAAATATAATTATGTAATAAATTTTTAATTCATAAGAACAAATTCATACATGATTTTATTCAAAAAAGGAAAAATTCATCCCATACTCTAAGATATAAATATAAAAAAATAACTTTTTTATACTTGAAGCACTAAAAGTTTATTTAGTAAATTGTAAAACCCATAAAAGAGTGACAAGTTTTTCCATTTGTATCTAAATATCTCCCCAAACCAATATAGTTATCAAATTTTATCCAATATGATAAATTTATCACTAAACATAAAAATAAATTCCACTAGTCCATCATTAATATTTATTTTCTAAATTGTGTAACTGAAAACAATGATATATTAATAAGGAAATCACATTGGTTGGTGGTTGATGTTAAACCCATATTGTCTTTCAGTCATGGGTTCAATGCCCATGGCCTTTTCAGATGTGTAGGGTTGTCACCCAAAATATGGGTTTTCTATTTTAAATAATATATTAACATAATTCATATAGCATTACCAATAAAATATGATGGAAATTCATCAAATATAATTAATCATTAAATAATTTTTTTATAAAACATATTTTTCATCGAAACATTCTAGTAATATTATTTTAATATTATTAAAATATCATTAAAGATCATATAAAACCATTAAAGAAACAAATACATTTAAATTTATGTAAAGGAATTATTCATCAAATAAATTTTCAACTAAAATTTATTCTTTCCATACATTTATCTAAAATTTCCTTAATCATGTTACATTCCTACAACACAATTTTTAAAACTAATTCATTTAATAAATTTTTCTTATGGTCAATTATAAAATAAATATCCCATTATTATATTAACAACTCTTAAGTTAATGAAGATATATATTATTTTAAAATATAACACAATCCTTATATGTTTCATTTCTTATAACCAAATACCATTGGTAAAATAATTTTATACAAATTGTTGATCTATTTTATTTCAATGAAGGATCCTTATTGGTCTAAGGGTTATCCTTTATAATAGGGAATTGGTTCACGTAATTCATAGGTTCCCAACATTTAAGACAACAAAAAGTAATTAGATCACTAGAATGGTATTTTTTCCTCCCATCTTACTCTTCATTTCTCCTCTGTAATTATTTCTATATTCCCTTCCATTTAAAAAAATTAATTTACCTTTCCATTAATACACTTCCATGGGTGTATCCTTCCACATTTCTTGCAAGATAGAATTCCTGCCTTCTTTTCTATATGGTATCTACCACTTGATATATTAGAAAACCCCATACTTATCTTTTTTCTAGTTCATAAGCCAGTTAAGGTATATGTTATTAATAACAATTCGATAACAATTATTTGGAATCATAATAATATCTTTAAATACTATCATAATACTATTTGGTTTCTTATGGTCAATGCATTTTCCTTGATATTTAAAGTTATCCTGATTTATTTGGGTTTCATCCAGTAACTAAAATCAAAATCATACTATGAGAACCAAGATAAATAGTGGTAAAAAATATTATTATTTATATGATGCCTAAATCATAAAGAATTATATTCAATATTAGACAACTTATGTTTATATAATGTAATTCATTGACATAATTTATTTAATTCTATCATAATTTTCTATAATGAAAATGTAAATTATGATATAAATATCCCCTAGGAGTTTCTAACTATGGGTTTAGTAAGGACCATTTTCCTTTACCATGTGATAATTGAGTCTATACCGATGATCCGTTTTCATTTTAATTACTCCTTCTTATATCTATTGTAGAACCACATCCACTTGTAGTGTCCACATTGGAATGTCTTTCCAGTAAATTAAACATAATATATACCTTATCAAAACATTATGATTTTCTTGTGTATATTAACCAATGTGTATTATAGGGTTATGTTCCCTAATCTAGGTTTTTCTAATGATTGTTAAAAATGATTCTACTAGAATTACTTTGATACAAAACGTACCAACTCTGACCCCAATATATGCGAGTTGGATTCCGATTTATTGTATTTTTATAATATAAAAGGAATCAAATCTGGAAAGGATGAATAGATTTTTAGAATTGGTTAACTAGAAACATACTTGAGTCTCACATTACATTTGGAAAAAAAATTAAAATATCAGTTTATCAAGAATTACAATAATCCATCTAGTATATTTTAGATTATCATTCATGGTACACTTATTGGATATATAGTAAATTAAAAAAATAATGCTATCTAAAATTCACAATAAGGGTAATGAACAATTAAATATATTATTATTCAATAATAATAATCAATAAAGAAAGGTAAATAACTGAAAACACATTCTATATAATCAATAAAATAAGAAGGAAGCGATTCCATGGGTAAAATCAAGGTAAATATTTCTTAGTAAAAATAAATATGGAAAGGTAAATGACCAAAAAATATGCCATTAAATCTATAATATGAAAATAATAATAGGATATGGTATAATTAATATGGAAATTAAAATAAATGTAAACACATATCATTTAATAAATAAACTAATAATTAAATGCATCCAAATTTAATATCATTATGAAAATCTCATGGATAATAGTAACTAAATTATAAATTAATTAAATGGATCAAAATTTGAAATCATTTTATTTTGATCATGATACTTTTATCATCAAGACAATTGAAACAAATTTT
Source organism: Viscum album (assembly GCA_963277665.1). Classification (NCBI taxonomy): domain Eukaryota; kingdom Viridiplantae; phylum Streptophyta; class Magnoliopsida; order Santalales; family Viscaceae; genus Viscum; species Viscum album. The sequence goes on along the minus strand of OY728140.1, from coordinate 42,223,644 downwards.
AAACTACATGAAAAATCTATTTAATTCTCTCTTACTGATTTTTATCATGAAACCTGCTGATGAATCGAATGTCAATATAATAAAATTCCAAAAATATCACTACAGGTTTATAGAATTTATCATTTATCAAAAAATTATTTTAATTAATTAATCATCATTACTTAACATCAAACATACTTATTTTTTAAAGGATATGTATTTATAAATATTTTCCCAGTAAATCATTTAACATAAAAATAAAACACCATTTGTACAAATAATCTATGCTTTATTAGATAGTCATATAAATTATAAAAAAATATGAATATTAATGATAAATGAAATCTTCAATGAAAAATTAATAAGTTTAAGTGATTTTTTAAGATAATGTTAACAATCACAAAAATAAAGTGAGATTTCACAATATCTTTTACAATTTGGTAATTCTAAATTAAAAACCCGTTTGATGAAATATATAAAATTTAAATTTAAATAAAATTAATTTTGAATGAATTAATATATTACATGTCAAAGGGAAGTATATAGACAATATAAAATAATTTTAGTTTAGAAACACAATGTATTCATTATTGAAGGAAAATTGATACGAAGTCCTTTACCACACATTTCCATTTGTTTGAATGTTCTCTTGCCTCCAATATTGTGTGTTTTAAACAATCTATTAACTTAACAAAAACAATATTTTTTTAAATATCATATATGATCATATTATAGCATCTTATCACCCATTCATTAATAATATTTCATTATTTTCAATTTTGGGTGATAATTTTCTTATTTTATCATTCGTGCTTTTTTAAGACTGTTATGGTTCATGCAAATTTTATATAGGTACATAATATCTATATTAATAACCATGAAATAATTATAATAATTATATATAATATATAATTTTAATACTAATCATCAATGATGGTTTTGATCAATGATGTGTGTTACAATCATTGAGATGGTAGAATGTACGTACGCATGTGTAACATTTTATTTTTTAAGTGATCATTACAAAAAGGATGTATCTAATATTTTACCCTTCTAGAATCATCATAATATCATATATACATTATTATTTCCTTAAATATACATACATACATATATATATATATATATCTTTATGTATATATCATCCTTGATGTACAATGATGAAAATAAAGTCACATCGTTTCGTGAAGAAGATAGTCAACACGCACACGAATGACATTATTGTATTTAATTGAGTGAAATAGTAAGAAATAAAATGAATATATATATATATATTCATTTTATAATGATAAATATTTAATAAATTTAAATATTATTTCATGTATATAACATATAATCAATCACATTATTTTTATTACATTCAATGTATTCCATTAGTGAAAAACAAATCACATCACTTCACAAAGTGGTAGTCTACCGTACACATGAATAATATTATCGCATCCCCTATAGAATGGAAAGTAAAAAGTATATAGAAAATATAATAACTAAATACTAATAATGTTTAAAAAATACTATATTAAATTTAGTTCCATCATCATACCCAACATTGAAATATAGTAGTTTAAAAACTAATGACATCATTTCATGAGGTGGCAGTTCACTATACACAAGAATGATGATTTCATAACCCATTTGATGGAAGTGGAGGTATATTTATGTAATTACCTTAGTATAAAAATATATAACTATATTGATGATACTTAGGTTTTTATATCATTATTTTTTATTATGAAAATAATGTCATGGTGGTATAAATAAAATAAAAGTGCATGTCAAAGAACATAACCTCTTCTTCTGGCATCTTCATTAGGTTTTCACTAAAGTATTCCTAGGTTAAAATAATAACAAACTAATTATTCTAGGATTATAGGAGGGATTTTGGGAAGGGAAATGGGTAGTTAATTGTCCTACCAATGAATTTTTAATGTGTGAAGATGGGAGTATAACAGTTGTCCTTTTATAAGTGAGGGGAGTGGTACACTTATAATGTTTTGAAGATAATCATTCGTAAGTGTATTTTTATAATTAAAAATGGCCTAAATAATAACCCATTGTATAAAAAAAAGTTTTATGGTCTTAATATTCTCATAAAATAGATTTTAGATACGTTTTTACTTCAATATAATCTCTTTTTTCAATCATAACACCAAGTAAATCAATATTTACCTTAGCCGTGATAATTAATTCTTATTATTTTCACTATTAATTTTGTTCTAAAATTATTATTTACATAGTATAAATTTTAAAATATTCTTATCAAAAATATGGAATCAATTTTTCTAAATTCAACTCACATAATTGAAAATTTTTAATTGAATGTCAATCCCAGAGACCCGATGGGAAAGTGGGTTTTCAATTTGAAAATGTCAAAAAAATGAAAATACCATTTATTTATATAAAAATTTAATATTAAAGTGATTAAAATTACCTAAACCAGCTTACTGAATATAAAATTTAACTGATTTTATGGTAAAACCATATAAAAATATAATTTACCATTAAAAGTTATTTTAATGTAAAGGTAGTTTTCAAATAAAATTCATTATTTTTTCACTATTATTAAAAAATGAAACATTTTAGAAAAACCCAAAAAATTCACCCTAATATAATTTTTATATGATGATTTAAAAAAATATGTTAATTTTATAAAATATATTCTCTAAATCTGGTAAAAAATTATTTTATATTATCATTATAGATCGTGACTATGCTGTCATTTAGAAACAAATACAATTTTTCAGAAAATATTTATTTTTAGATTATTTTATTTCTAATCAATAGATAAATAAGAAACAAGTGTAAAATATATATTTTTAGAAGATATTTAATAAAATTATAACAAAACACTAAAAATTATAAGAAATAACTATCATATTAATTAGTTATATTAATAGTACGTTGTTGTTTGATAAAACTCAGTCTTCGGTCTAATGTATGATATCAAAGAAACATTTCTATTGTGTGCAACAAAAGATAAACTCAGTGTTTCATGTAACTAAAGATATTACAGAGATTGAAATAATTTTAAAAAATAAATATATCCTAATATTCTTATATTATTATTGTGTGTTATGTATGATATCAAATACCATTTACATATTTTATAATTTCATGTTTTTACAAACATTTGTAGTAATGTTTATGTGATATAAATTATTTAAAAAAGATAATATTATGGAATTATTTGTAATAACCCAATATTTTTAAATGGGGTTTTACTGAATAAATGTGATTCATATGTTATGTAATATTATAAACATATAAATGATACAGAAAAAAATGTATCCCATTAATAAATATGATTACATTAGTCAGCTATAAAACTAATTAAAATGAAAAACATTAAAACTAAAAAAATATAATAGAATTTCTAAAATGGGAAAATATGGACTTAACAAAGCTTCTAGATTCATCACCCCCATGTCCAAAAATATTTAAATGATACAATATTATAGTAAAACTATCAAAATCTTAAAAAATGAAAATATAACTTAAGGTGGATTGTAGAGAATACTGAGTGAAATAATGAATTGATATTTAGAGAGTATAAAGGGAAATGTGACCATTGATATTCAATATTTAAATTTAGGTTGGTCAAAAAAATTGTTTCTCAATTTGAGCATGGGTAACTATTCCCTTCAATGATAATTTTAACATTAGAATTAGTTTACATAAATAGTAAGGGAAAAGAGTAATTGATTCGAAGAGTTGAAACGATTTCCTAAACTAGTAGATTCATGACGTTTGAGGCCCATTTTTCTGAACATGGGATAGTGGTATCATCACTAGCTTTCTTCCTTAACCAAGACCAAACCGAGCTTCACAAAAATTAATCTTGAATGAAATCAACTTTGGCAGAAGTTCAAGTTGGTGGAGATTACCACTCGGTCGATGTTATCTAAGCCACCCCAAGAAACAACTACCATCTCACACCTTGAAAATATGGTGCACACATGTTTAATAATAAGATACATGTCTAGGCCTTAGTTTCTGAACATAAAATTTCATTTTAATAAATAAAATTTTTATTCCATAATTTCATTTTTAAAAATTTTTTTTATTAATATAATATATATTTTTTTCTATGAAAATTTTTATAAAATTATTTCATGACCCAAATTAAACATAATTATATTTTTTAGGAAAGATATAAATTTGCATAATAAAAAATGGTTTTTTGAAATCTCTTTTTTAAATAAAATATTATTTTGAAACACTTATATTTAAATATAAATGATAAAATAATTTTGTTGTCTCAAGAAATTTTTCTAATTATTAAATGTATTATTATTCCCAAAAGATGATATTTTTCAATAAATAAGGATTTTTATGTTTAAAATTATTATTATAATATTCATAGAATTATTTTTATAAAATAAAAATTATATTTTAATTCCAAACATCGAAGTTAGGTTATGATCAATTTATGAGAAGTTTCTATAATACTTTAGTTCATTATGAATAGTAAAAATACTATTTTGGGTTTACGTTATGTTATATGAGTTAATATTTATTTCATAATTATGAAATAATTAATTTACCAGAATCAAAATATAAAATATCGTATTTTATTAATATTAGGTTTTTTAATATATTTTAATCAGTTTCAAAAACAATAAATGTCTTTTCAAATTATAAAATGATAATTTTGATTTAATAACCATTATTATAAAAAATTAATTTTCCCTTAAAAATAACTTTTTAAAATTAGTTTTTAGTTATGGTGGATTCAAATATAATAATTTTTTACTCCAATTTCCTAAACAATGAGAAAACCATGGTTAAGCCAATGGTTTCTCATTTTCCACAACCAAGATTTCCAAGACCTATATTTAGAAATTCTTAAACAATTTATCCATGTTTTATATAAATACCCACCTAATTCACCATTCCAATTCATGACCAATCCATTTTCAATTAAGTTCTTAAGGAGTCCCCCAAGGTGTTCTATATCCCCCAAGGTTCCAATCCTCATGTTTTAGGAGTAACACTTCATGGTATGTGAATTCTCACCCACTTCTCTTCTATTCAAGAAATTATTTTTTGATTACATCTTTTTAAGGTAACGTTACATACTTTTCATATGATTTTGATTATACCCATACTGGTAAAAGTATTTTTTAACAATGGGAGGCCTTCATCTACTCTGATTTTATCCTTTTCCAAAACCCTGTTTTATACCCATCAGGCTATCGAATTCACTTCTCAAATTCCTCTCATTTACTTGAAAAAATATCATTTATTTTATTTTTGGAAATAATAAAACCTATTCATTTATATGGGTATTAACCTAGATATGAAAATGATTTATTTATTTTGGTATTTACAATCATGAAACAAATTTTATATTTTAATGTGTTAAAAATCATGTAATGATCTTGTCGTTATTCACTTTTGTACTCATGATTATGAAATAAAACCATTTCATTATTTTCTATGGATTATTAATAAAATGTTTTGTTATGATATATTTGTATCACATTAGTTAATACATATTTAAGGTTTTCCATGATACCTATCCAATTTATTGGGTATAGAATTTTTTATCTAGAGATGATATGTATTATGATAACTTGGTGAATAAACAAGGTAATTCTAATTAATGAATCATTGGGGATAAACCATGGTAATTTTCATATGAGTTTCTCAATGAAATATCGTAGACACATTTTTATGTTATGATTCATTTTCATTTTATTGTGATATATCTCATTTTCTATTGTTTATTCCATATTTTTATGCTTCAAGATTTTATTGATATGTCTCTTGAGTGCAAGATATCAGTCTCCCCTTCTTATTCCTTTTCATGGATTCATGATCATCACTTTCCATTGATTTATATCCAAAGGAAATGTGATTATTTAGAAGTAACAAATGTTAATCCATAGATATGACTTCCACATAGATTAGAATAATGTTTTACTTTTTATTTTATTATATATTTACTTTATAGGAAATTACACTTTAAAATATCCTTCATTTTATAACATAGAATCTGATGTTTATGTAATACAAATTTGGGATTCCATAGTTGGTTTCAAAGTAAGGTTTAGTTATTATTTGAAATTAGTACTTGAAAACTCTATTTTAAATCTAATGGAAAAGTCTAAATATAGGGAAACATCCTGGTAATTTTTTAAGTATTAAGTAAGTGGTTTGAAATAAATTACATCAATGTATAGATACTACAAGTGTATGTGGATCTAGAACATATGTACCTAGAGGTAACTCCTAAATACAGTACATTGAGCTGAACTCGAGATGGAACTAGTGTACAAAAATAGGCCTTGATGCACACCGAGTTTAATAGTCCTAGGGGAGACGTTTGGTTAATGACATGTTATTTATGAACCTTTATAAAGGATATATATAAAATGTAATTATTATTAGTAAAGATTAATAAAATATTTAAGAATTATGTATTATCACATAAAATCTATTTATAAATATATTATTCCTAAAGGTAACATGTTTCTCCCTAAGGATTTATTTTTTTAGAAAAATATAGGGAAATTAGTGGAATATTGTAAATAATAAAGGAAATGGATGATGAAGTAACGATATTATGATATAATCTCAAATAGAAAACTTCACGAGGATGATAAATCAAATGACATGAGTGATGAATAATTACTTGAATCAAGTCAAGAGACCAGATTTACCTTGAATGAAAAAACATATTATTGGGTCCTTCATGCATCAACGAACACCATCATTTAGTGGATCTCCCAACTCATTGATTACTGAAATATGAATAATATATATAGAAAATCTATTTTTTGTATTGTGTTTTCCATACATATATAATGTATCTCTATCATTATACCTCTTATAAAAGAATATAATTAGTGGTGGAAACTAATTAAGAACCAAAATCTAAGGGAGACTAATTCTATTGAGTGGGAAGAGTTTAAGGTAATATTTTTCAATAAATATTTTCCATGATATTTGAAATAAAAAATGGTGAAGGAATTTATATATATAATGAAAATGTAAAATTAATTGGTGGGAATCATTGTTGATGAACTTAATACACATTTGTTGATAATATTATATCTTTGTTAGGGATCTTAAGGGAAAGGTTAATATATTATTCAGTAGACTAAGACCCCCTCTATGGAGGAATCATGAAAATTGAGGATATAAAATATTAAAGGATATATATATAAGAGTGATGTGAAGTTTGGATTTGAGTTTGGAGATATGTGGTGTTCATATAAGTTTAATGAAAATAAGGGAGCAATGGATCCATACATAGGGAGGAACTTTGATCATTAAAGAGGAGGAAGAAAAGTGAAACTTACTAGTGAAAAACAATGTTGCATGAGGAATTTGGGGAACTAAATTCATGGGATTGGAAATTGGTAAAAATAAAAAAGAGAAGAGAATATTACTTAAAACTATCATGATAAGGTAAACCAAAAATTATCAATACAAACGAAAAATGGATCATGGTGCATTAATACCAGGAAGTTCGTTGGATCATGTGTGAACTACTTGGGAACATTTCCTATGAATTTAAAAATTACAAGACAATGGAGTGGAACCACACTCAACATCATCATAGGAAAATGGATCATGGTTGGGAATTTTATATCATAGCGGCTAAAGTAGACACTCCAAATAATGTGGTGGTAGGTACACTTGTTTTTCTCTCTGAGATAAAAATCAATTTTTTTGATTCTAGTTTTACACATTCCATTATTTCTAATAAATTTAGAAAGAATATAGAATCAATACCAAAAATTATAAAAGTATTGTTATCTTTAAAGAATCTCTGATCAATTCTCCTTTAATAAAATATGTATAAAAACTCTAGTGTTAACATTAGAGAGTACAATATAATTTTAAATCTAGTAGTCAATCCCATGGTGGAATTCAAAACTACAATAAGAATGGATTTTCTCTCACTATATAATGTTAACATCAACTTTGGACGCAAGGAAATTTTAGTAGACTTAAATGGGAAACCTACTTATATTTTTGAAGGTGAGGTATCATGACATGATATTTTTCTAGAAGCACCTACCACAACCTTATTTATTGATATTATCGGTGTAGAGTGAGAATGAAATTAAAGTAAAAATATAGACAATTTCCCCATCATTCAAGAATACATTGACTTATTTCCTGATGATTTACTTGAAAATACCTTAGTAAGTGAGGTAGATTTCTCTATTGAACTCATACCTAGATCTAAGATGATAACAAAGAACCCATATAGAATGGAAAATATGGAGTTGGAGTAATTAAAGAAAAAAATTCAAGATATTTTGAAGAATAGATTTTTTAGAATAAGTGTTTCTCTTTGGAGAGAACTTATTCTCTTTGAATGAAATAAGTATAGATCAATGCAACAATGAATTGATTATAGAGAACATAATGTGATCACAATGAATAACAAGTACCATATCCCTATGATTTATTAATTATTTGACCAGATTTACGGGGCACAATTAATCTCCATGATTGATCTCGGATCTAGCTATCATCAATTTAGGGTGTAGCAACCCAACCCCAGAAATCCTAGATTCGGTGCCTGCTACTACTATGTTGGCATAAGATATAAGGAAACACACCCCAAAATATTTAATTGTTTATTAGTCTTCGTCATCTAGATACAAAAATGAGTCTTAAATTATAATTATAAAAGAAAAATTAAGACATATTTTTTCCAAAATAAATTTCATCTAGTGTATCCCTATATATCTATCACAGTAAACATCATGGAATCTTATGGGATGAAAGAAAATAAGGGTGATCTCCAATGCTCAGTAAGAGGTAAATACAAAAAATAGTATAATGAATCATTATTCATAATCAATATAGAAAGGTAAATTATTTAATACAACTTTCATTTAATTAACTAGATAAGGAATAATAAATATGGAAATGTAAATAACTGAATACACATTCCATTTAATCAATAATCTGAGAATGAAATTCATCCCTAGTTTTTTTCATAGTTAAAATCTCATGGAATATAATAATTAAATTTTAATGAAAGAAATGATTTAATAAAGGTATTCATGTTTCCAAATAATATGATACGTTTAACTTCAATAACTTTTACAAGATTGTTTAACACATACTATTATCAACACCTTTCACAAGAGAGTTTAAATCATAATTGTTACAAATATACAGTGTTTGTCCAACTAATTTCATCTCATGAGACTATCGATGCATTGAGGGTATAAATTTAAATGGTCTCCAACCCATTTAATACTTATGAAAATTATTCTAGTTTTATCGAATAATCAATTTGAATCCTAAAAAACATGCCTTTTTAAATATCTATATTGAGTAAAGGATACATATTTATCATTATTTCCCCATTTAATCAAATAACATTCAAAGCATACATTGTGTGTACAAAATGGTACACATTTAAGGAAAATAATCATATATTTCATAAATTAATATGTATATTTAATAGGAATTTAATTTCCAATGAAAAATTATTTCAACAAAGTAATTGTTTCAAGATAAAATTAACAATCTTAAAAGAATGTGAGATTTCAAAACAACCTTTATAACTTAGTAATTTTCATTCTAAGAACCCTTGCATGATATAATTGAAATTGAAACATAAAATAAAATGAGTAATGATTTATTCATTATACTACAAGTAAAAGTTATATATATACACCCTATAAAAGTGAATTGGTTCATAATAACTTATATGAATCAATCGAATATAAATTGAGACGAAATATCTTACCTTACACTTTCTTTTGGTTGAGTGAATTTTAAAATTTTATATAGTCATTTTAATAATGTTATTAACTTATAATAGAAAAATACACACACAAAAATATATATTTATATATATAATATAATATATGATCATTTTATGACATGTTATCACCTATTTGTTAATAATTATTCATTTCTTTTAATTTTTTAGGGTTTTAATTGCGTTGTTTTTATAGAATGTTTTCTAATGTTATTCTTATTCATATTAAATTGATCATGATTTAGTCATATCAAAAATTTAAACCATTTCATGAATTTAATATATATTTAATATATATTTATTTATAGTAATCCATAAAATTTCATGATAGGAAATGAAATACAATGTTCATGTAGATGGTATGTTGTACGTATGTATGAATTCCATTTACAATTTAGTTTTATATTGAGAGAAATAAAAATAAGTTATATATACATATATATTATAATCAAGTATACTTTTTATTTAATTTAGTTCACATATTTTTATTAATCCCATCGTAAAAACATTTCATGTAATGCATGAATGAATAACATCTCTTCAGGATGTAGTAGTCTGTTGTACACATAAGTGATAATATCACATTCCATAAAAGTTAAAATGAAGATAGTTTCTGTGATATATTAATTATATAATAATAATATCATCATAAATATTATATATATTATATATAATCTATAAATCCTTCATTTCCCAAACATTTATGGTTTTAATGGAAAAAAGAATGACATTAGTTTCTGATGCTGTTTTCCATTGTACAGAAGATTGCTGACTTCTTAACCTATTTTATGGAAGTGTATGTTGTATTATTTTATACCCTTAACATAAAACATCTCCATTTACTATATATATTAATGTTATCTTATCATCATGGTATAATATAAATTAAATGAGGTGCATAAGGAAATAAAATAAAAACGTATTTAGATAAACATTACATCTTTTTAGGGCATAATAATTAAGTTTTCACTAAAACCCTAATATATTTTATTTCCACCAAAAATAAGTCTTATATGATGAGGTAAGTGAAGTTAAGGATTTATTTGGGTAGATATTGTATTACGAAAATGGATTTTTAAGTTTTAATTATGGGGAGATTGAGTTCCCTTTAATAATCATGGAGGAGCGGTATTCTTATAAATACCCAGAAGTATTCACTAATGGGATGTCTCCCTTACCTCAAGTGGCTCAAACATTAAATAATAATGGATGAGAAAGATTATTTGATTAATAAAAACCTCCACCACACAAAAATATAAGCATTTTTTAAAATGATGTCCCTTATCATTTATGTTTCCCTACTTTTACCATTTTTTGTTTTTGTTAAGGTAACTAACATTATAACCTAGGCAGTTTTTTATTTAAGAATATATTAAAGTGATTATTATTTGATAATATTTTCCCAAAAATTTTAAATATTACATATAATTTTATAAAATAAAAAGATCATGTGTGCTGTAAATTAATTTTACAGAAGCGCAAGTAATGCACAAAAACACTTTATTAACCGTAACTATGCTAGTTGATTTTTAACTATTTAACTATGAATATGGTCATTATAGAAGCCCAATTGGTTCATGAATGTCATATATTCTATATTTACTTATATTTAAAATTTATTTTTCATTAGATATAATTATTACTAATTTTAAATCAATCAATAAATTATTATTTATTATAAAATAATATTAATGTCAATTTGAAATTATTAATTTAATTTGAATTTAAATAATATCAATAAAGAGATGGAATTAAAATATATTAAGTCCAGATATGTGTATCATGATATATTAATATGAAATAAAAATTTGAACTAAATAATTCATTTAATTTAATTCACTTTTAATATTTTTAGTATCATTTATTTTATATAATTGTCAACTAAATAATTACTATATTGGAATTCATATATAATTTAAGTGATTCATTCATCACTAAAAATGAAATTCAAATTATTAGGAAGAAAATAATTATTTATATTTTAAAATATTTTTTATAAATGACCCTATGTAGTTATTCTCCCTTTCACAAAGCATTATAGATATTAAAATAATGGAAATTATTATTTTTTTCGTTTTCATTACCTAAATTTTTATATGGGTTACCTTCATGGAAATGTTTAACATAACACATAATATTCTATAAAAAGGTAATAATAGTATAAATATTTCTAGATAATGGGTTTTGTACAAGTATTGTGTCATTCTCACCCCAGTTAATATATTTTTAACCACTAATTAACCTTGCTTTACCTTAATCACTGAAATTATTGGTAACTTTTGTCACTAATAATTAGGGTCGAATTTTTTTGAAATTATTAGACATTATAAATTATTCAGATTATAAATATGGAATCCATTATTTCAAATTCAATCCAAATAAGTTTAATATGTTAATTTGAAATTAATCCCATAGAAATAACGAGAAAAAGGGTTTTCAAAGATAAAATGTCCAAACATTACAATGTTTTTATATATAAATTCTTTATAAAATTGATTAAATTAAAATAAGTTATATTATTAGATATATAATTTAACTAATTTAAATTTATAACCAATTTATAATAGATTCTGTCATTATAAATTATTTATATGAAAAGTCGGTTTTCAATTAGAATTAATTTTTTTTAACTATTTCCAAAAAATGAATATTTACAGAAAATTACCAAAAATTCACCGTAAGAAAATATTAACCTTCCACTATTAGAAATTAAGTTTATTTTTTAAAATTGAGTTTTTATTAGTTTCAAATACTTCTCTAAAAAAAGTATTCGATTAAAAGGCGGAAAACATTCCTTTAGAAAAATACAACTTTTTAAACAAAAAATTTGATTTATTCTTATCTAATTCCAATAATATCTATTGGATTAATGTAAAAAATATTATTTAATTTATAATATATATATTTTTTAACATCATCCACTAATAATAATGAATTTTATTTATCATAATAATACAGCTATGGTGAAAAATTGTTTTTTATAAAAACATTTCCTTTATATTTAATTTATTTTTATATTCATTTATAATTAATTGGTTACCAATGAATTCAACCATATATTTTTATAAGTTAGATAAAAATATTCATGATAATAAATTTAATGGTAAATAGATAATTTTCCTTTTAAATAATAATTTTAATAGTATTTGGTACTACACGACCTTGTATGCATTTTAAGCTATCAAAGAAAATAATTGTTGTATGTAATGCAAGAAAATTTCAATTTTTCTTTTTAAACTAAGGTAAACATAGAATTTTATGTAATTTAAGATAATTTGGTCTTTCATGTAACATATTCTATATAATAAAATGTTATTATTTTTCAATTTTTGGGGTGTTACATTTTCCCCACCTTAAATAAATTGTGTCTTCACAATTAAACATGATCTCCATAGTCAAAGGATTGATATTTGGAAATAATTTTTTTTGAAAACCCCACATAGTTAAAGGGTAAATAAAATATAATTTTATTAATTGAAAAATAGAAGTATAAAATTCATCTCAAATAATCACATAAATAGGTTTTCAAGTAGGAGAACGTAGTTCGTGAATGAAAACATATACATGGATGAGAAACAAAACACCCAAATAAATATGGAGGGTGATAGGGGACATTTATCACAAAAATGAGAAGGTTATATACTACCCAACCATAAACCAAATAAGTGTGAAAAATGGAATTGAAATCATTATAAATTATTTTATTATGATATTATTTTATCTTAAAAACATTTTTACTAAAGGTGAAGAACATTCATTAGAATACATTCTTACATTATTTCATTCCATTTAATTAAAAAAATATCTTCCTTTGGTTGTTCATTGATCAATTCCAACATAATCTCTTACTCCTTGAAATGAAAATGTTTTTTATACTTTATGGACTAATGAAATACAATATTTATGTCATTCTATTGATCGCCGATTTTTATTATAATATAATTGTTAGTATCGGTTATCTAATGTGCATAAATTTCCATATAGACATGTAAACAAACATGGCCAAGGTTCACAGGTTGGGACCCCGAATACGAGGACACATCGTGTAGACTCTCTGCATGCCATGTACTCTTACAAGGCTTGGAATTCATATAATAGCAAGGGACATGACCATGATGTGGATCGGGACCACATGCCGTGTGGACCCCCTCACATGCTATGTTCCACTTGACTCCTTTTGAGGAAATATTAAGGTTCATTATATCGCTTTGAATTAAAATTTTGTCCTACAATTAGCCTATCCTGAGTGTTTTTACATGTATAAGGAGATGGTTATCTTGGTTGTCAATTTTTATATATTATGTGGAAATTTCTAAGCATGATACTTTGTGAGGTGACACTTGATAATGAAAATAATCGGGTATGATCCCCAAATACTACTGACTGGTACTCTCTAGTAGAGGTGTGTAGTGGAGTCCTAGATGACTACCGAGTAGTAATCTCTAATAGATCTAGATAGTGGAGTCCTAGATGACTACCCAGTAGTACCTTCCAGTAGAGATGGGTAGTTGTTTCCTTGATGACTACCGAGTAGTCCCCTCTAATAGTGCTTGGTAGTGTAGTCCTCAACGACTAATGAGTGGTACAATCTAGTAGAGCTGTTAAGTGGGTCCTCAAAGTCTTATAGATTTGAACCCCCCTAATTTAGCACAAAACATGTCCTATTCCTAGAAATTTTAGCCACTCTACTATGTGTCATAGTGGCGAGTCATGGTTGACTTGAATAGTTACTTTTGGGAAGATGTATGAAAAACTGGGCATTATTGATAGACTTTTGGAACTATTGTCTACTCTTCTTCTGGGGATGAGAAATGAGATGAAAATCCCCATAATATTTCATTTGGTATTATTTTGAATGAATATATATATACACAATAATATGTCTACATATATATTATTCTACATTCACACATTGGATTTGGTTACTCTTTTTCCATGGGAGGAGAAGATGTGTGAGGAATTCCACATTCTTTCTGTGTTTAGATTCACTAGTTTTTATGAGATTATTATCCTAATAGTGATGGAAAATAATTGGTACAAGTGATGAAGGAATATTTCCATGTCATCTCAGATATGTTGAAGACAAATCACTGTTGTATACCCTTGGAGTTCGAGAATAGAGACCATGTTTTCCCTAGACTCTCTCCATGACAAGGATTGAGGAGGTTTGTCTGGGGATTCATGATAGGCCTAAGGTTTACATGTCCATTTGATAATGTAAATAGGGTAGGTGAGGTTTCGAACCACCTATCCATAACCCCACAACTATATTGGGTGCATGATGTCTTCCACGTGTCATAGATGTGGAGATATGTTCTTGACCCCACAAATGTCACTGATTTCGGTGATATGGATATCGAGGATGGAACCACCATTGTGGAGAACCCGATGGTGATGGAGAATCAAAAGGATAGGAACCTATGTTGATGGAAAAACCCATTGGTTTATGTGTCTTTAGAGATTGAGAACATGTTAGAGAGTCTGTGGGAGAAGGGGAGCTAAGTTCTAGCTCAGTATTCTGAGTTTTATGTATAGTTTTTCTTTTGGGAATGAAAATATTGAAGAAGTGAATGATGTAAAGACCTGATTTTGGGTCTTCTAAGAATTTTAAATATTTGAATATATTTTTCTAGATATTGTAACTGAGACAACATGAGATTTTGAGGCACAATATTATTAGAATTAATTTTATGAAAATATTTAATTTATTTTATATTATGCATGGATGGTTTATTAATGAAAATGGTATAAATCTTAAATGGAATCTTTAATCAGATATTTGAGACCATAGTTGAATCCCTAACGTAGTTTTTACCCTAAGAACAACCTATAATAGGCCGACACAACATAAACAAAATTGTTATAAATATATTGAAATGGTAATCCACTTGGGGTTAGCCTCATAACCCTAGGACCATTAAGAGCTTCTCATTCCTCAATCATTGGCGAATCACCTCAGACGATGATGAAATAATGGATCTGAGCAGATTAGTACATAAAAAAACAATGAAATCCATTAATCATTTTTTATAAAACTGTTTAAAAAGGAACACTCAAATCTCTAGTTATGACTCCTTATTTTTTGGTTTTCACTGTTAGTGATTAAATTGATTGATCATATCAACCTATTCTATTGATGTGATCTAATTACAGCCTAATCATGCACCTATGTACCATATTTAATTAGTTATTTCAATTATTATATAACCCAATACATCTATTCTTCATCATTGACTAGGAAATCATGAGAAATTATTCTGAAAACATTATTCATGTGATTTTACATGTTTTTTTATTTGCGGTCATCACCTGTTGTACCTAGCAGTCTTGGTTTGAGGTTTCTAGGTTGTACCTAAAATGATACGAAACTCCGAACCATGAAGAAAGGATGATTGGAGAGTGTATAGAGACAATAAGATAGATCTATGAATTGTTTTGGAACATATGATCATTTGGATGTTGGGATTTAATGAAATCAATGACGTAAGGATCATAGGTGTCCGTGGTGTGAGGTAATTTTTACGGGGCTTTGGAATCCATGTTTTCAACTACCTGAGGCCTGAAATACACTATCCAAAGTTATATCCAAAAATCTTAGCCATATATTAGGATGAAATCAAATTAGAATACCGAATTCAAGGAATAAGGATCAGAATTGAGAATATGGGAAACCCTTACTACATGTTTTGTATAATGATGAACACAAATAATGTATCCCCCTTGAGTAAAATAGTTATAGTTTTCAAAATCTATAATGATGGCATGACGTGTATCCCTCCTAAACGCTATATACCACATCCCCGAGTAGACAAGCTATGTGATAGACCACATGGGTATGACTCTATGTGGGATTACACTTCTAAGAACATCTCCATGTTCCAATGTACATAGATTTTGGGTAAAGTACATGAAGATGTACCAATTTATATGGACATGACCAAGGTGCACAAATAGGGACCCTGAGTACTAGGAAATTTCCTGTATACTCCCCATATTGCATGTAGTCTTTCATGTACAATGAGAAGTGTATTGTCCAGGGACATTTCCAGATGCTGAAGCGGGACCACATGTTGTGTGGGCCACTTAACATGTTGTGTACTCTTTGGATCCATTTTAGAAAACTCTAAGGTTCCATATATTTTTGTTGGACATGGACATTGGCTCGTGAGTAGTGAATCCAGAGTGTTTTTATGCGTAGAATGCGATGGTTCCATTTTTTGTTTCTTTTGAGATAAAATTTGGATTATTGTAGGAATAGTTCTTGGTTTATGTGATGCTCGAAGATTGGAGGGGCCACATAGGATCACTTGAGACATTCTGAGTAGTAACCTCTAATTAAGTAGGGAAGTGGGTCCTCGACATCCTTTCAAGTGGTACTACCCAGTTGAAATGTGCAGTGAGTCTTTGACATAATTATGAGTTATACCCTCCATTTGACCTATGCAGTGAGTCCTCAACATCTTCAGAGTGGAACCATCTAGTTGAGTTAGTCAGTGGGTCCACGATGTCTTTCTATATGGTACCTTATAGTAGAGCTGGGAAGTGGGTCATTAACATCTTCCAGGTCGTATCCTCATGTTTCGCTGAGAAGTGGATGTTTGAACCCTTTTGAGTGGAACCATCCAGTTGAACTGGGTAGTGGCTGCTCAATGTCTTCTAAGTGGTAACCTCATGTAGATCTGGGTAGTGGGCCCTCAAAGAATTCTTGAGTGGTACCCTCTAGTAGATCTGGGTTGTGGGTCCTCAATGACATCCGAGTGGTACAGTCTAGTAGAGATGAAAAATGGGTCCTCAATGGATATCCGAGTGGGACACACCTGTTGTACCATGTAATGGGTCCTCTACCTAGATTTTACCCCTTGAATATGAATAATAGTGAAGAGGTATGGTTTTACATTGATGTTTACTTCAGGGTTGACACTGCTGGAAATGGACATTTTCCCAACGTTTCTGAACCATTGGGAAATCCCGTAGAACCGTTGGTATATCTTATACCAACGATTTTGCAAACCATTGGTAACTAAGTCGTTGGAAAAGATTTTCCCAATGGTTTACATAGAACTATTGGGATAGGTTAGAAAAATGAACCTATCCCAATGGATTGGATTGAACCATTGGGAAAACAAGCATATGACTTCTTTCCAAAGGGTTTAGAAACCGCTGGGAATGGTTTTTACCAACGGTTCATAGAGAACCATTGGAAAAAAAATCTGGGAATCTTATGCCAACAGTTTTAAATCATTGGCATAGCCTATACTATACAAATTTCACAACAACCTGCAATTTTCACAACAGGCACAGAGTAGGGTGTCCATTCCCTCTCCTTTCCAATTCCATCTCATTTCAAATTATTGTACCTGCAATAAGAAACTAACACCTACATATACAATTACTATACATGAAATAAACAACTAACACATACATATATAGAACAAATTCATACACATTTAACATATAAATCATCCTAGAACTATACACATCTAGAATTAAATCAGAATTCATATCTTAATTATAAACATATATAATTCATTTAGAATTCAATTTAAAATTTAGATGACAATTATATGTGGAATCTGGAATTCAATTCATAATTTGATCAGGTTTTTGTATACCAGATGTTTTTACTAGAACTGATGTCCATTTTAAACAAAATACATACACCTGGAGTGATATCGGCCACAACGTGCCTCAGATTGAGGCGAGGTTTACTCGTACACGTCACAAATGACCCATGGATTGTTGTACTAAAGTATCAACATATTCTTAAAGCATTTGGTCGGTTTCCCGTATGTCAATTATTGTTTTCACTTAAAATGAATTTCTTTTTAAATAAAAGAGATACACTTTGAGTGGTTCCAGCCACACCACTCCTCGGATTGAGGTGGGGTTGACTCGTACACGTCAAAAATGACCCATGGATCGTTGTGCTAAATTATCAACACAATCAGAATCCGTTTGGTTAGTTTTACCTATGTACTTTAAATGTTGTCAATTTTAAACATAAGAGATACACTTTGGGTGGTGTCGGACACACCACGACTTGGATTGAGGTGCGATTGACTTGTAAATGTCACATATGACCCATGGATCGTTTTCCTAATGTTTCAATAGATTCTGAATGTGTTTGGTCAGTTTTTCGTATTCTAGTTGTCCTTCTCAATTATAATCCTTCCCATTTTAAACAAAAGAGACACATTTAGAGTGGTACCCGGCCACACCGTGCCTCATATTTAGATGGGGTTGACTCGTACATGTCTTAAATGACCCATAGATCATTTTACTAAAGTGTCAACACAATCCGAATGTGTTTGGTCAGTTTTCCGTATGCCAGTTGATGTTTTCACCTAAAATGATGTCCTTTTGAAACAAAAGAGAGACACTTTGAGTGGTTCCAGCCACACCGCGCCTCAAATTGAGGCGGGGTTAATTCGTACACGTCACATATGACCCATGGATCATTGTGCTAAAGTATTAACACAATCAGAATCCATTTGGTAAGTTTTCCATATGTACTTAAAATTTTGTCCATTATAAACATAAGAGAGGCACCTAGAGTGATCTTGGACACACCGTGACTTAGATTGAGGTAGGGTTGACTCGTACATGTCACATATGACCCATGGATAGTTTTCCTAAAGCATCAACACATTCCAAGTGCGTTTGTTTAGTTTTTCATAAGTCAGTTTTTTTTTTTCACTTAAAATGATGTCCATTTTAAACAAAAGAGATACACTATGAATGGTTCCAACCACACCGCGCCTCATGTTAAGGAGGGGTTGACTCGTACACATCACATATGACCCATGGATCGTTGTGCTAAAGTACCAACACAATCAAAATCTGTTTGGTCGATTTTTCATATGCTAGTTGTTGTTTTCAGTTAAAATGAAGTCCATTTAAAATAAGAGGGACACTTTGAGTGGTTTCAGTCACACCAGGCCTCAAGTTGAGGAGATTTTTACTCGTACACGTCACATATGACCCATGGATTGTTCTCCTAATGTTTCAATGGAAACTAAAATTGTTTGGTTGGTTTTCCATATGTACTTAAAATGTTGTCCATTTTAAACAAAAGAGAGACACTTTGGGTGGTGTCCTCCACACCGCGACTCTTATTGAGGTGCGGTTGACTCTTACATTTCACATATGACCCATGGATCATTGTCATAATGTTTCAACAGATTTGTAATGTGTTTGGTCTGTTTTTCATATTCCAGTTGTTATTTTCACTTATAATCTTGTCCATGTTAAACAAAAGAGACACAATTAGAGTGGTAACGGACACACTATGACATGGATTTAGATGGGGTTGACTCATACTTGTCTCAAATGACCCATGGTTCATTTTTCTAAAGTATCAACACAATCTGAATTCGTTTGGTCGGTTTTCTATATGCCAGTTTATGTTTTCACTTAAAATGATGTCATTTTGAAACAAAAGGGAGACACTTTGAGTGGTGATGACCACACTATGCCTCCAATTGAGGTGGGGTTGATTTGTACATGTCACATATGACCCATGTATCATTGTTCTAAAGTATCAACACAATCAGAATCCATTTGGTTAGTTTTCCATATGTACTTAAAATGTTGTCCATTTTAAACAAAAGGGAGACACTTAGAGTGATCATGGACACACCGTGCTACGGATTGAGGCGGGGTTTACTCTTAAACATCACATATAACCTGTGGATCGTTTTCCTTAAGCATCACAACATTACGAATGCATTTGGTTAGTTTTTTGTAAGTCAGTTTTTATTTTCACTTAAAATGATATCCATTTTAAACAAAAGAGAGACACTATGAATGATTTCGGACACACCGTGCCTCATATTGAGGTAGTGTTGAATCTTACATGTCACATATGACCCATGGATTGTTGTTCTAAAGTATCAACACAATAAAAATCCATTTGGTCAGTTTTCCATATGCTAGTTGTTGTTTTTCACATAAAATTAAGTCCATTTTAAACAAAAGAGAGACACTTTGAGTGGTGTCGGTCACACTGCACCTCAGATTGAGGCTAGGTTGACTTTTAAATGTCATATATGACCCATGGATCTTTCTCCAATAGTTTCAATAGAAACCGAATAAGTTTGGTCGGTTTTCCGTATGTACTTACAATGTTGTCCATTTTAAACAAAAGAGAGACACTTTGGGTGGTGTCGGACACACCGCGACACATATTGAGGCGCGGTTGACTCGTACATGTCACATATGACCCATGGATCATTTTCCTGTAGTTTCAAAAGATTCTGAATGTGTTTGGTCAGTTTTTCGTATTCCAGTTGTTCTTTTCACTTATAATCCTATCCATTTTAAACAAAAGTGACACAGTTAGAGTGGTACAGGCCACACTGTGCCTCGAATTTAGATAGGGTTGACTCGTAAACATCTCAAATGACCCATGGATCATTTTCCTAAAGTATCAACACAATCCGAATGCGTTTGGTCAGTTTTCCATATTCCAGTTGATGTTTTCACTTCAAATGATGTCCTTTTGAAACAAAAGATAGACACTTTGAGTTGTACTGGCCACACCGCGCCTCATATTGAGGTGGGGTTAATTTTTACTCATCACATATAAACCATGGATCGTTTTTCCAAAATATCAACACAATCAGAATCTATTTGGCCAGGTTTCTGTATGTACTTAAAATGTTGTCCATTTTAAACAAAACAGAGACACTTAGAGTGATCCCAGCCACAATGTGCCTCAGATTGAGGCGGGGTTGACTCGTACATATCAAATATGACCCATGGATAATTTTCCTAAAGCATCAACACATTCTGAATGCGTTTGGTCAGTTTTTCGTATGTCAGTTGTTGTTTTCACTTAAAATGATGTCCATTTTAAACAAAAGAGAGACACTATGAATGGTGTTGGCCACAACGCGCCTCAGATTGAGGCGAGGTTAACTCGTAAACATCACATATGATCCATGAATCGTTTTTCTAAATTATCAACATAATAAGAATCTGTTTGTTTTGTCTTCCATATGCTAGTTATTGTTTTCACTTAAAATGAAGTCCATTTTAAACAAAAGAGATACACATCGAGTGGTGTCAGTCACACCACGCCTCGAATTGTGGCTAGGTTGACTTGTACACATCACATATGACCCATGGATCATTATACTAAAGTTTCAATGGAAATCTATTTCTTTTGGTTGGCTTTCCATATGTACTTAAAATGTTGTCCATTTTAAACAAAAGAGAGACACTTTGGGTGGTGTCGGCCACACCACGACTCGGATTGAGGCGTGGTTGACTCCTACACGCCATATATGACCTATGGATCATTTTACTAATGTTTCAACATATTCTGAATGCGTTTGGTTGGGTTATCGTATGCCTGTTGTTCTTTTCACTTATAATCCTGTCCATTTTAAACAAAAGAGACACAGTTAGAGTGGTACCGGCTAGAACGCACCTCAGATTTAAACGGGTTTGACTCGTACACGTCTCAAATGAACCATGGATCATTGTCCTAATGTATCAACACAATCAAAATGTGTTTGGTTGGTTTTCCATATGCCAGTGTATGTTTCCTCTTAAAATGATGTGCATTTGAAACAAAAGAGAGACACTTTGAGTGGTGCTGACCACACCGCACCTCATATTGAGGTGGGGATGATTTGTGCACGTAACATATGACCCATGGATCATTGTGATAAAGTATTGACATAATCAAAATCCTTTTGGTCAATTTTTTGTGTGTACTTAAAATGTTGTCCATTTTAAATAAAAGTGAGACACTTAGAGTGATCCTGGACACACTGTGCCTTGTATTGAGGCGGGGTTGACTCGTACACGTCACATATGTCCCATGTATCGTTGTCCTAAAACATAAACACATTCTAAATGTGTTTGGTTAGTTTTTCGTATGTCAGTTGTTGTTTTCACTTAAAATGATGTCCATTTCAAACAAAAGAGAGACACTATGAATGGTGCCGGCCACACCGCGCCTCATATTGAGGTGGGGATGACTTGTAAGCATCACATATGACCCATGGATCGTTGTGCTAATGTATTAACACAATCATAATCCGTTTGGTCAGTTTTCTGTATGCTAGTTGTTGTTTTCACTTAAAATGAAGTCTATTTTAAACAAAAGAGAGACACTTTGAGTGGTGTCGGTCACACTGCGCCTCGAATTGCGGTGATTTTGACTCTTACAGATCACATATGACCCATGGATCGTTCTCCTAAAGTTTCAATAGAAACCGAATGCGTTTGGTCAGTTTTCTATATGTACTTAAAATGTTGTCCATTTTAAACAAAAGAGAGACACTTTGGGTGGTCTCGACCACACCGCGACTCAGATTGAGGCACGATTGACTCGTACACATCACATAAGACTCATGGACCATTTTCCTAAAGTTTCAACAGATTCCGAATATGTTTGGTCAGTTTTTCATATTCCAGTTGTACTTTTCACTTATAATCCTGTCCATTTTAAACAAAAGAGACACAGTTAGAGTGGTACCAGCCACACCATGCCTCAGATTTAAATGGGTTTGACTCGTACACATCTCAAATGACCCATGGATCATTTTCCTAAAGTATAAACACAATCCAAATGTGTTTGGTCTATTTTCCATATGCCAGTTGATGTTTTCTCTTAAAATGATGTCCTTTTGAAATAAAAGAGAGACACTTTGACTGATGCCGGCTACCCCGCACTTCAGATTGAGGCGGGGTTGATCCGTATATGTCACATATGACCCATGGATTTTTGTGCTAAAGTATCAACACAAACAGAATCCGTTTGGTCAGTTTTCCATATGCACTTAAAATATTGTCAATTTTAAACAAAAGAGAGACACTTAGAATGATCCCGGCCACACCGTGGCTCTTATTGAGGTGGGGTTGACTATTACACGTCACATATGACCCATGGATTGTTGTCCTAAAGCATAAACACATTCTGAATTCATTTGGTTAGTTTTCGTATGTAAGTTGTTGTTTTCACTTAAAATGATGTCCATTTTAAACAAAAGAGAGACACTATGAATGGTGTTGGCCACACCGTGCCTCGGAATGAGGCGGGGTTGACTTGTTCACATCACATATGACCCATGGATCGTTGTGTTAAAGTATCAACACAATCAGAATCCGTTTGGTTGGTTTTCGGTATGCTAGTTGTTGTTTCCACTTAAAATGAAGTCCATTTAGAAAAAAGCGACACTTTGAGTGGTGTCGGTCACACCACGCCTTGGATTGAGACGAGGTTGACTAGTATATGTCACATATGACCCATGGATCCTTATCCTAATGTTTCAATGGAAACCGAATGCGTTTGGTCAGTTTTCTGTATATACTTAAAATGTTGTCCATTTTAAAAAAAGAGAGACACTTTTGGTGGTGTTGGCCACACCGCGACTCGGATTGAGGTTCTATTGACTCGTACACATCACATATGAACCGTGGATTGTTTTCCTAATGTTTCAATAGATTTTGAATGCGTTTGGTCATTTTTTTGTATGCCAGTTGTTCTTTTCACTAATAATCCTTTCCATTTTAAACAAAATTGACCAACTAGAGTGGTACTAGAAACACCGCGCCTCAGATTTAGACGGGGTTGACTCATACACATCTCAAATGACCCATGGATCTTTGTTTTAAATGATCAACACAATCTGAATGCATTTGGTCGGTTTGTCATATGCCAGTTGATGTTTTCACTTAATATGATGTCCTTTTGAAACAAAAGAGAGACACTTTGTGTGGTTCCGGCCACACCGCACCTTATATTGAGGTGATGTTGACTCGTACACGTCACATATGACCCATGGAACATTGCTCTAAAGTATCAACACAATCAAAATCCATTTGGTCAGTTTTCCATATATACTTAAAATGTTGTCCATTTTAAACAAAAGAGAGACACTTAGAGTGATCTCGCCACACCGTGCTTTGGATTGTGGCGGGGTTGGGTCTTACACGTGACATATGACCCATGGAGTGTTGTCCTAAAGCATCAACACACTCCAATTGAATTTGTTCAGTTTTTCATATGTCAGTTGTTGTTTTCACTTAAAATGTTGTCCATTTAAAAAAAAAGAGACACTATGAATGGTGCCGGCTACACCGCACCTCGGATTGAGGCGGGGTTGACTCGTACACGTCACATATGACCCATGGATCGTTGTGCTAAAGTATCAACATACTCCGAAAGTGTTTGGTCGGTTTTCCGTATGTCAGTTGTTGTTTCCACTTAAAATGGATTTCTTTTTAAATAAAAGGGAGACACTTTGAGTGGTGCCGGCCACATCGCGACTTGGATTGAGGCGGGGTTGACTCTTACAAGTCACAAATGACCCATGGATCATTGTGCTAAAGTATCAACACAATCATAATTTGTTTTGTCAGTTTTCTTTATGTACTTATAATGTTGTTCATTTTAAACATAAGAGAGAAACTTTGGGTGGTGCTGGTCACACCGCGACTCAGATTGAGGCGCGGTTGACTCATACACATGACATATAACCCATGGATCGTTGTCCTAAAGTTTCAACAGATTTAAAATTCATTTGGTCAGTTTTTCGTATGCCAGTTGTTCTATTCACTTATAATCCTGTCCATTTTAATCAAAAGAGACACAATTAGAGTGGTACCAGCCATAATGTGACTCAGATTTAGATGGATTTTACTCGTACACGACTCAAATGACCCATGGATCATTGTCCTAAAGTATCAACACAATCTAAATGCGTTTTCTCGGCTATCCGTATGTACTTAAAATGTTGTCCATTTTAAACAAAAGCGAGACACTTTGAGTGATCCCAGCCACACCGTGCCTCAGATTGAGGCAGGGTTGATTTGTACACATCACATATGACCAATGGATCGTTGTACTAAAGCATCAACACATTCCTAATGCATTTGGTCTATTTTTCGTAACTCATTTGTTGTTTTCACTTAATATCCCAGCCACCCCGCGCCTCGGATTTAGAGGGGGTTGACTCGTACACATCACTTTGAGTTTTGTCGGCCACACCGTGCCTCAAATTTATACGGCCTTTCTTACCAAGTATCTCACATAGGGGGCAAGGTATCACCTGAGGCATGGTATTACCATCTTGAAAAATAGACATGTCCACAGTTTATCTTCAAGGAACCAATATGACTCAAGAGTAATAGAAGCCATCCTGGTAACCCTCACCTAGAAACCAAAGCATTCATCCTGGGATTTCAAGTCTAAATTCCTTGAGCATGAAAAGTATGTCCATGAGTCCTTAACATGTAACCCATGTCTTATCCTAACAATTGAAAAGTAACCCAAATCAAACAAGGAATAATTCACATAACATGGGGAATGTACAACAATGATTTGTATTCAATTTAAAGCATATCATCACATGCATTTGATGAGCCTGAGCTAATAATATTACCAAGAAATTCATATAATTCAAGACATACAAAATGGAATAATCCTAAATAACATTTCTTGATCAATGAAATAAAAAAGACATGTGAAATAAAGGAGGAGGGTGGGGGGGGGGGGGGCTATCTGGGGTCCAGGGAGGAGGGTGGGGGGCTGTCCGGGGGGCTGTCTGGGGGGTGTCTGGGGGGTTGTCTGGGGACCACGGAGGAGGGTGGGGGGATGTTCGGGGGATGTCCGGGGGGGGGGGGTGTCTGGGGAGGTTGTCCGGGGTCCAAGGAGGAGGGTGGGGGGGGGGGGGGGGGGGGGCTCTTCGGGGGGCTGTCCAGGGGGCTGTCCGGGGGGCTGTTTGGGGAGTTCCCAAACACAAAAAACTCTAAAAACATGCTCTAGATACACCGCAACCACTAAAAGACATCAAAATCCATGAAAAAAGACAATATATAAAAATAACTCAACTTAAATACTATACTATGAGTCTAGATAAAACCAAAAACTAGAATAGATTAAATATCAAATATCAGTAATATTAGTAAAAAATGTAACAGATCAGTTTGTCCCACATCACCAAAACTATCATCACTATCATCATCACCCTCATCCTCATGGTCATCATTGTCCCCATCATCATCCCCAATCTCCTCAACTCCATCCTCCTCACCCTCACCCTCCTCCTCCACCTCGCCCTCCTCCTCTCCCTCCTCTTCCACATCAAACTCCTTGCCATAATCATCGTTAGGATGGACATTGTCTTGACCAACACTATAACTTCCACCTGGTGCACCACATATAGAACTTATCGACAACATATATTCATCAAAATCTAGGATGGCCTCTGGTGGAAGTGTTGGACGTAGAACTTCACTAAATTTCATAAATGCACTGTTTTCCCTAGAAGACTGTTCTGCTGTCTCTATGGCCCTTTTGTCAGCCTGTTCTTCCAATGCCCTAACTTACTGCATCTTGGTGGAACTACAACTCGTACCTGAGGAGGGCCAATACTTCGTTGGGGCTATCCTAGATCGGCAACATACTCTGCTAGAATTATCCTATCCTAACACATGATGTAAGTGATCAGTTGGCCCAAAATTGTCTGGTTCTTGGGCATCGAGGGCCTCTAAAGTAGCTTGTTACAAATATAAATGTATTATTAAGTTAAAAAATAGATATTAAAATATAAAATCAACAGATTAAAACATACAATCTGATGTTTAGTCGGTTCGTTGACGACACTTCCATCTTTTTTCCTTCTACTCGAGCAAAACAGTTTTGCTCGAGTTACACATCCTTCAATATTCAGTTTTTGCCTCTACAATGAAATTAAAAACTAAAGTCATATGAAAACTTTATCAAATGATTAAATAATTTAGGAATAAAAAGAAACTGTTAGTCATAAAGAAAACTTATAAACAATTGTCATTCCAGCTTCCTCTCATGATCTGGCATCGTAGTACGTCCCAGTGTGTGGTGGTATTTTTTTGCATCAATGTTTTTTTTTTCTAGATGATTACTAAATAAAATTCGATAATTAAAAGGATAATATTAATGAAAAACATGAAAGTTATTATTTAAATACCTAAAACTTAATTAATATTTTAAACTGAGTAGTCGTCCAATGAGTAATCATTTGTCGATACTGCTCTATAGGATAATCATCCACGATTGGTACCGCCTCTAACTCAGTGCCAACTCTAGCATGCCAGAAAATATACAAATCATACTTTTAGGCTCTCCAAATCTAACCTAAATCCTTTAGACGTGCCAGTCGTGTACTCTCACCATCGGGAAAATTAAATCAAAGCTGACACCAAAATCTTTATTAATATAAATACAAAAATAATTCATGGCATTAAATACAAAAGATTTTGTACCCATATCTCTGCCAAAACTCTATCCTTGACCTCATGTGGAAACTGTCTCCACGATAGCATGCTGACGAGAATGTTGTTGGAGTATTTGGAAAGCGTCGCGAAAAAACATCAACATTGCTGCCCTGTTTTCTCAACCATTTGGTTGTCTTAATTATAATCCACCATTACCTGTGTGCGGAGGTTCCACACTGCATGCATTCATGTACACCCATGCCCCCGCCTCCTATTAGTAGATGTATCTGTCACGAAAGGAAAACAAATATTTTATCAGAACATGTTATAATGAAAATAAATATTGTTATATAAATTTGTTAGTGTTCTATAAATATACATGTGCCAGTCTGATCGCTGAGCGCCACTGGATCCATAGAAACTGATGGAACACCCTGTGGTGGAACAGGAGTTGAAGAAGATGGAATATAAAATCTCAGAGAGACAGAAGTAGAAGGAAAAGAAGATGGGACAGCTGTATGACCAGAGGCAGAAGATGCAAAATATGGAAAAAACATGGGAGGAGTAAATATCCTATGTGTCAAAAATGATACACCGGGATTAGAATTTGGGAAGGATGAGATGTCAGTGGGTGGGGCAGGGTCTAGTTGGGTACACTAAGTTGCTCCTCTAACTCTGGTACGAACCCCCCTCATACCACCAGCCTGAGTACTAGGACCAGTACTAGGCTCCTCTTCGAATAACTGTCGATGTATAGGTGGATCCTACAAAAATGTTTAAAACAAAATTAATCACGTGACATTATATATTCTTTAAATATATATATATTTGAAATAATGTTCTGACTATATGCACTAATGGTGGAATGCCCATCTCCGCCATTCGATGATTGTTCTCCATCATTTTTTCCTTCGTCTCTCTTAAATTGGCTGCATTTCCTACTTTTGAAAACAAATATGTAATTAATTAGAAAAAGAAAACTAATGTGTAACCCAAAAAACAAAACTATAAAGGAAGAAGTTTCTAGTCGATGTAGTGAACTATTAAAACAATGTAAATAACAAGTACTCAAAAATTAAATTAAAATTTATTTTTATTCATTTTCATTAGGTCTAAAAGAGGCACATGCATCAGGTCCCATTATGTGTTATAGGCATCCCAAATCATTCACTCATGTTCAATAACACATTGTTGGCACCTCTGTGGTCATACCTTTCATTACCCAATTACTTCCCCAAGTTAAGCGCACCCGATGGGTGAATAAATTTTAGGCTTCTACACTAATAGGTTGTTCATGGATTGTAAAAAGATTTAATTACATAAAGTATAGACAAAAAAAATTTATTTTCAAATTTGTAATTAATAATAATGTATGTCAATGATAACACTATTACTGAATTAAACTACTGACTTATCTAAAATTTTTCTGGATGTCTACACATTCTAGCATGGCTAGTGAAAATCACCCCACCCTCATAAAAGTGAGTACTGCCCAAGAAGGACACCTAATATACAACGTAAAATGAGAACCATATTTAATTGACCCTAAAATTATATTAGTACAGTCATCTTGGGGGAAATGGAATATATGATCCTAGTTAACTGATTAATTCAAACGCTTGTATTTCATATGTTGGACACTATCTAAGGTAAGAAATCATGTGAGGATGGGTATACATCACTCAATTTCTTACATGCTAGTGAGAATGAAGGCTTGAATAAATGACTTGAGTTCACTGATTAAATGAGGGTAGAGGTTGCATAGTCTATGTAAACAGAATGATTAAATAAGGGTAGAGGTTTCATACACTGTGCATGGTGGGGGAGTCTCAGCCGATTTAGAAACTAAAATAAATTCCCATAATAGTTATCAATAAGAAACATCATCATCAAAAATACTCCAATTAAAAAAGGACTAAAAACATCAAACATTTCAAGAATTCAATACTATTCATGGTTTATCCACAGGTTTAGTAATAATTATATGTCTAAATCATGAACCACCTCTACAGCTCCCAATTTTCACCAATAAAAATAAGGTAAATATCTCAAAATATCTTTAAAACAAGTCATTAATAGGCTCAAAATGTAAATATAATCTTGAAGCAACCATGTAATCTCTTTCACAACACATTCTCACACACCAGTTATCTCATGTGTTACTAAATACCAAACATAGTCACATAACAAGTGTACTATAACAAATTACATTACAGAAGCCTTAATAAAAAAATTCTCATTTTAATAAAACACTTTCCTCAAGATTAAATCATTTCATAAATATATTTTTAAATCCATTTAAAATAATAAAATACCGTTGGTCATTTTTAACAAATATTTGGAGTATTCCCTAGGCACCCCATTTGGAAAAGTCACATTAAATGCCCAATTTCCACGCGAAACCATTGAAAACAACTAACATGGGACAATCATCAACCACAAATAACTCAACTAGAAATTAGAAAAATAGAAACCAAATGTGATATATAATTTAATGTTAAGTCGGGGAAATGATATTAAATAGAGAAAACAACATCATAAATGGTTCAAACATCCTAAAGTTTGATTAAAACCACCCATAATAGGAAGGGGAATTCCTCATACACCTAATCCCAAATAAAACAAACCAATTCCCCAATTAAAAATGAAAAGTTTTTTACACCAAATTTAGGGTTTCCACCTTCATAAATGGATAAATATGCAAGATAAGTGAAAAATGAGCACGAATACATGAATATTTGGACTTCTAACCTAGTTGGGGAGCAGCTGATTTGATGGTGTAGGGAGCGCGTGGGGATTATGCAAATTGGGGGAGAGGGGATTTTGAAATCGGGGAGAACTGCCGAATGCAGGAAGTACTGACCGATTTGGTCTATATCTGGGTATCTTTTCCCAACAATTTTTAAATACCATTGGGAAAACATTAGCTTCAACAACAGTTTGTCTAAACTATTTGTAAAGGGAATCATTTCCCAACCTTTACCAACGGTTTGTGTAAAACCGTTGGTAAAGGGAATTATTCCCCATTGGTTTTCATAAAACCATTGGGAAATCAACACATTGTTTTCCTTTACCAATGGTTTTATGAAACCATTGGTAAAGGCCTCCAATACCAACGGTTTGATGAACCATTGGTATAAGAGCGTTGGGAAAACCCACATTTCCAGTAGTGTGGCGTGTGTGATTCAAGGAATCATTGATGTACTTTAGGAACTATTGTTGACTATTATTTCTAGGTTGAGCTGTGAGATAATAATCCCATGGATCTCACATTTTGTATTTTTTAAACATAGAATATATGTTTCCTTCTATATCCAAAACTAATATTTGGTTACACTCTATTGGTTGTGAAGATGCGCAGCGTATGTCACTTGCCTGCCATATTTAGCTTCCCATGGTTAGTTGATCTTACTCTCCTACTATATGTTGAAATAATTTGATATGTAGTTCATTTATTTTACTAGCTTTAACTTAGGTACAAACAGTTTAATCTTTAGTTTTTTTCATAAAGCGACCAATGGCGCGTTCCCACATGGCTTCTTCTGGGTCCTGAGCAAAAAATAATTTTTTAAAATGGTTTCATGAGATTTATGTAAAATAATACATCATTCTCTAGCATAGTGTTTTTGATTAAAAATAATTAAATATTATTAAAAGAAATAAAAATAATTTTAATGATATCAAAAGAGATGAAAAAATAATGAAAATAAATAATAAAATAAAAAATTAGACACGAGAAGAATAAAAAAATTAAAAATGGATTTAGCCAATTATTATTATTTTTATCTTCCCTTATTTTTTATTTTATTTTATTTTTTCTTTTCCTTTTATTTTTTTCTCCTTCCCTTATTTCTTTCCTTTTCCATTCCTCATCTCCAATCCTCCCTCCCTTATGCGTCGCTCCCCCTTACCCAAGTGGTGCACCAACCCCTCCTCCTTCAGAAGAACACTTCCCCTAATATCATTCTCTATTTCCAATTCCATCATAATATTAGAGAAGATATCAGTAGGGATAATCATTCATACCCAGATTCATTGAGTTTCATCCACTCTTTGTCACACAATTTTCTATGGAATTTTTTTACACAAAATTGGGGTTTTTCTAAAATCCTATGATTTCTTCCATTTAAGTTCAAATCATTGGTTTTTACAGAATGTGGGATATACTAAGACCATGAGGTAGGGTTACATTGATCATTCCTAGCTTTTCAGTGTTTTATTTAAATTTCACTATGGTACTACTCATCAGTGCCTACCAAAGAAGCCTAAATAATGTGAATATTTTTATTAAATTTTTTCGCCTTGAAATTTGTGAATCCCATTTAAGGAGAAACCCTCTTAAGTTGTTGGTATGATTTTGGATACCCCTTTGGGTATACCAAA
The DNA here is from genome assembly GCA_963277665.1 of Viscum album. Lineage (NCBI taxonomy): Eukaryota > Viridiplantae > Streptophyta > Magnoliopsida > Santalales > Viscaceae > Viscum > Viscum album. Next base: position 42,191,330 of record OY728140.1, on the reverse strand, counting down.
ATTGATGGACTATTTTCCTTTGTCCTTGGACCAGTTGTTTATAACTACATGTGATAACTTGGGATGAGTTTTTAAATTTCATAAATTATTTAAGATGAATCTTAAACCATATATTTGTGTTTCTATTAATTTTTTAATGCCTAAATAATTGTTTTTGTAAGTATTTTTATGTCTTTCTATGTAGTAAATGTATTTCATCTTCTTACAATGATAAAGTTCATCTTTTTTTTAATATTGCGATATTATTATTTGTTGTGACTGTTGGCTGAAATGAATAGTAAGTCTGACATTGAATTGTTTAATTAAATGTTGGAAATCATAAATTCTTTATCTGATATATATATATATATATATATTATTTCATTTTTTTTAAATATATAGGTCTTTGAGAGAATTTGGGTCCCACATTAAGGACCCAAATTTGGACACTCCATACTCAATGAGTTGCCATACTACGCACCAGGAAAGCGATATTTTAGGATCATTAGAAAAGTAATTTTCCATGACTTTTTCTATACTTATGGGTGATAGTAGTTATATAAGGGGAAACCGAGGATGGATCCATTGGAATATTGACTAGAACCAGCCTTAGTTGATACTTGATCACTTATGTGCGATGCTTGGGAAGAACTCATATTTACCAAACCACGAGTGATACATGGACCCCTATGAGGATTTCCATAGAGGGGATCCTGGAATTGGATTTAATTGATTAACATATATGAAGAAAACCTTAAGGATGGGCTAATAATACACCCCTTAATTTTTTGTATTTAAAATGAATGCTTGAGAGGTTTTATTTATATTTTATATAGTTTTTATTCATGCTTTTTGATGCCTCTCTTATGCCTCTAGTGCAACTGGTTTGACGCATATATTAGACCTCATGAAAAAGCACATGATTGGGGGTATGACCTTTGGGTGATTTTTTTTACTTAAACCATTATATATATATATATATATATTTCTTTACGAGGTACCCTTTCAGACTCCCAACCTAGGCCAAAGTAGGTAGTATGGAACAAGTGTCCTCCTAGGAACCCGACCACGATTTAGTCTTTTTTAATTATTTAAATTATTGAATTTATTATGTATGGTGCATTGCTATTTGTTTACAACATGAAATGCGAGTGTCTAGACACCGTGGGTGTTAGCCTACTAGGATTATATCTTGCACCCTACTCGGGAGTTGTTTTGTACCCAAGAAGACATTATGTCTATAGGTATGGATATAGGGAAGCATTACACTCTTGATGCTTTATTTATTTTCTAATTTTTTATCGAATTCGGTAGGGGACTGAGCCTATGCTCGGGATGCCATGTGGAAGGTTTTAGTCTTTTGGTAGTTTTCATAATCATGCTATCTAAGCTTCGACCTCATATCCCTACACATTCTTGTTTAAACATAACATCATACATTGAAATTATCTTTGTATTTATTATGATTATTCAGATTCTGTAGTATATTTATTTTGTTGGGGCATTTATATTCTTATAATATATTTTCACTTTTCAATATTTCTTCTTCTACTTTTTTGAATATCATATTCCGCTATGCAATACCTTTTAATATGAGGTCATACTCTCTCCATGAACTTACTTGTAGCCCTCAATACTAGTCAGCAGCCTCTGGTGTTTGCGGAGATGCACTTAAGGTCTTATGGACCACCATCTCAGGTTCTTTTTTAGAGTCACTCGGGGCGGGACATTATAAAGTGGTATCATAGGGAGGTTTTTCATTTTATCATACTATTTGGGTTAGAAATGAGACTAGGATAGGGGTATTTGGACTTACCCTATGCTTGGACATAGCTGACCCATGTTCAAGGGAAACCTAAATAACCTAGGTTGGGGATTTCAGTTATTTATTATGCTATTTACTATTGATACGACTTCACCATTGGGTGACACACTTGTTTTATAATACTACTAGTATTTATATTATTGAGATGATAATTTTTACTAATTAATCCCAATGACACGAGGAAAATACATTTACTTGAAACATATTAGGCACCATAGGGATTAAAATGACATGAATATTTCCATGCCATATCTAATTTCAGCATGCATATCCTTGTTTTCATGTGAGTGATTTTGTGTTTATTTGTAATATCCTACAATAATTGCTTGTTAAATATAATGAATGTAACATCTACCAAGATTAAATTTCCAACTTAAGTGGAATGGTTAGAATTTGAATTCACTTTACCTATGAGGCCTTACACGTTATTTTTCCTTACTACTGATTTACTTGTTTACCTCATCTTCTATAAAATCTAGTCTAAGTCTTGCATTTGGAAATTGTAAAAGAATGCATATGTGAGGTATTAATTTTGTATGCTAGGAGAGTATTGATGAGAACATTTTGGAGTTGGTGGGTCTGGAACCACCAATAGTGCTTCATATAGAACCACCAGTAGTACCTCATATAGTGCCTCATGTGGCACCTCCTCTCCATCTTCCACCGGGTGCTGATGCTTAGTTCATAGATAGTTTTTCTAAATTCAGTCATTCAATTTAGAGTGTTCCCAGGCATTCCCCGACAATAGAAGATCTTACACAAAATTTTATGTGAAAAATCCTCCCCCTTTCTCGGGTAAGGGTTGTCCCAATGCTATAGAGACATGGATAGAAGCTATGAAATCCATCTTCAAACATCTTGAGATTCTTCTAGAGGGAAGGGTCAAAATTTTTGTCTTTATGCTTAGTGACTCTACCAAGCATTGGTGGGATGTTATTTATAAGTTATAGGAACCCAGAGATATGGTTTGGGAAGACATAAAAATAAATTTCTATGATCACTTATTCCCACTAACTCTAAGAGAAAAACGTTCCAGGGATTTATTATATCTTCAGTAGGTATCTATGATAGTGTTATATTATTCTACTCATTTCAATGAGCTCCAATTGTTTTCTCCATCTATGATAGGTGACACACAAGTGACTTTGAGATGTTTTTAGGATGGGCTGGGATATCCTATCCACTCATAAGTGAATGTATTTCATTTTTGAACCGTTATAGAAATCATGAACTAGGATCTAATTACAGAACAAAATATCAGGTAATGTAATCTTGTGAGACAAGGTGGTTCAATTATGAGGTAGGGTAATGTTTCTTCAGGGAGTAAGAAATTCCATTTTGATTGTGCATGTGTGGAAAATTCAATCCAAATGACACATAATGATAGCGCCTTCATATGTCATCAATGTGGAAGGATCAACCATATGATCCCCAGTGCACGAGGAACCCAATGGAGTTTTGAGCATGCAGAAAGATGGGTCACCGTTCCTATTTTTTTTCTTTTCTTTACCATCAACATTAAGTGGCAGAGGATCTATTCCAATGAATGCGTCAATTATGGGATCTACGGCTCCACATCAGGCTAAGAGTATATTTTCCACTAGCCAATCAGGCTAAGGCAGTGGGGGTCGTGGCTGGGAAAACCATGTTCTAGAACACCAGTGTCAGCATAGTAGACCTACTCAGACTAGTCCAGAGAAACCTTAGGGCCAAGGATCAGGCCATATATATGTAGTGCAACCCGCATTTGTGGAGAATATTCGAAGTCTCTCTATGGTTAGAGGTAATATACTTGTAGATTATACTCTAGTTTCTTCCCTTTTTGATAATGGTGCATCAAAATCTTTCACATCTTGTACAAATATTGGTAGTTTGGGTCCTTCCATCAAATAATTCTATGAAATTATGTCTCTTGAAACTCTTTTGGGAACTACTACAACTTAGCCCTTTATCAATGCTAAAAACCAGCATTAACAGCACTTGAAAAGTGCTATTAATGCCAACATAGATAAAGGGGGGTCCCCTTTATCAGCACTCCTCTAGCACTGTTAAAGGTGTCCTATATCAGCGCTCAAAAAAGCGCTAATAAAGGCACCATCGCCTACACCTACAAAACAGAACCTGCACACCTGCACACCAAAATACCAGCACAAAGTAGCACACACACACCAGCACACCATAGCACCCGCACACAATATTTTGACCGACAACGGTATATACATTTACTTAACATCATGAATACAAAAAAACACATTGATATATACATTTCAAACATTGTTTTACATGGTTACAATTACAATTATTCAAAAATAGTTTTAAACATTCATGTTTCATCCTTTGATATCCGTGATCCGCTCTCGACAGTATTTGTTGCCGAACAAAGAATCCGAAATCAGGGAAAAAATTCACCTATATAAGAAAACAAATATTATGTCAGTAATGAAATAATGAAAGAAATTAAAACAGTAATATGAATGAATACATTAATATGGAAATGTGAAACTAAAATATTAAATTTTAAACTCAAATGTTTTCATTCTCATAACAATGAAAGGGAATAATGTAAAATCAATATGTTTTTGATTGATTTATCTTATTTAATAAATACTGATTCTTTATCTAATGAAAAGCTTTACCAGTCAAACTGTGCATCAGATTGAGATGCGGTCGATTCGTACACATCAGAAATGAATCATGGATCATTTTCCTATTGTTTCAAAACAATCCGAACACGTTTTCTCGGTATTCCGTATGTCTGTAGTGTTGTTTTTTAAAGTTTATGTCATTTTCAAACTCATATCAGACACTTTTAGCCATACCGGTCACACCGTGCGTCGGATTGAGGCGCGGTTGATTCGTAAACGTCAAAAATGACTCATGGATCATTGTACTAAAGTATCAAAACAATCTGAATGCATTTGCTCAGTATTCCATATGTCATTGGTGTTGTTTTCTAAAGTTTATCTCAATTTGAAACTGATATCAGACACTTTTAGCCATACTGGTAACACCGTGCTTCAGATTGAGGTGTGTTCAATTCTTACACATCACAAATGATTCATGTATCGTTTTCCTAAAGTATCAAAACAATCCGAAGACGTTTTCTTGGTATTTCGTATGTCAGTAGTGTTCTTTTCCAAAGTTTATCTCAATTTGAAACTGATATCAGGAACTTTTAGCCATACCGGCCACACCATGCATCAGATTGAGGTGCGGTTGATTCGTACACATCAAAAATGATTCATGGATAATATTCCAAAAGTATCAAAACAATAAGAACACGTTTTCTTGGTATTATGTATGATAGTAGTGTTGTTTTCCAAAGTTTATCTCAATTTGAAATTGATATCAGACACTTTTAGCCATACCGGTCACACCGAGCATCGGATTGAGGTGTGTTCGATTCATAGACATCAAAAATGACTCATGGATCATTTTCCTAAAGTTTAAAAACAATCCAAATGCGTTTTCTCAGTATTCCGTTTGTCAGTAGTGTTGTTTTCTAAAGTTTATATCATTTTCAAACTGATATCAGACACTTTTAGCCATACCAGTCACACCGTGCATCGGATTGAGGTGCAGTCAATTCGTACATGTCACAAATGAATCATGGATCGTTTAACTAAATTATCAAAACAGTCCGAATGCGTTTTCTTGGTATTCCATATGTCATTAGTGTTTTTTTCTAAAGTTTATCTCAATTTGAAATTGATATTAGACACTCTTAGCCATACCAGTCACACTCTACATCAGATTGAGGTGCGGTGGATTCGTACACATCACAAATGATCCATGGATTGTTTTCCTAAAGTATAAAAAACAATCCGAATGCGTTTTCTCAGTATTCTGTATGTTAGTAGTGTTGTTTTCCAAAGCTTATCTCAATTTGAAACTGATATCAGAAACATTTAGCCATACTGGTCACACCGTGCGTCAGATTGAGGTGTGGTCGATTAGTACACATCACAAATGATACATGGATCATTTTACTAATGTATCAAAACAATATGAATGCGTGTGCTCAGTATTCTGTATGTCATTAGTGTTGTTTTCCAAAGTTTATCTCTATTTGAAACTGATATCAGACACTTTTAGCCATACCGGTCACACCGTGCATCGGATTGAGGTGCGGTTGATTCTTACACATCAAAAATGAATAATGGATCGTTTTCCTAAAGTATCAAAACAATCTGAATGCATTCATTTGGTATTATGTATGTCAGTAGTGTTGTTTTCTAAAGTTTATGTCATTTTCAAAATGATATCAGACACTTTTAGCCATACCGGTCACATCGTGCATCGGAATGAGGTGTGGTAAATTTGTACACATCAAAAATTTCTAATAAATCATTTTCCTAAATTATCAAAACAATCCGAACACGTTTTCTCAGTATTTTGTATGTTAGTAGTGTTGTTTTCTAAAGTTTATCTCAATTTGAAACTGATATCAGAAATTATTAGCCATACCGGTCACATCGTGCGTCGGATTGAGGTGCGTTCGATTTATACACATAAAAAATGACCCATGGATCGTTTTCCTAAAGTATCAAAACAATACGAACGTGTTTTCCCGGTATTCCATATGTCATTAGTGTTGTTTTCTAAAGTTTATCTCAATTTGAAACTGATATCAGACACTTTTAGCCATACCGGTCACACCGTGCGTCGGATTGAGGTTTGGTCGATTTGTACACGTAAAAAATGAATCAAGGATCGTTGTCCTAAAGTATCAAAACAATCCGAGTGCATTTTCTCGGTATTTAATATGTTAGTAGTGTTGTTTTCCAAATATTATCTCAATTTGAAACTGATATCAGACACTTTTAGCCATACTGGTCACACCGTGTGTCGGATTGAGGTGCGTTCAATTCGTACACATCAAAAATGGCTCAGGGATTGTTTGAATAAAGTATCAAAACAATCCGAAAGCATTTGCTCAGTTTTCCATATGTCACTTCTGTTGTTTTCTAAAGTTTATCTCAATTTGAAACTGATATCAGACACTTTTAGCCATACCGGTCACACTGTGTGTCAGATTGAGATGCGGTCAATTTTTACACGTCAAAAATGACTAATGGATCGTTTTACTAAGGTATCAAAACAATCCGAATGGGTTTTCTTGGTATTCCGTATGTCAGTAGTGTTGTTTTCTGAAGTTTATCTTAATTTGAAACTGATATCAGACTCTTTTAGACATGCCGGTCACACTATGCATCAGATTGAGGTGAGGTCAATTCGTACACGTCACAAATGAATCATGGATCATTGTCCTAAAGTTTCAAAACAATCCGAATGAGTTTTCTCATTATTCCATATGTCAGTAGTGTTGTTTTTCAAAGTTTATCTCAAATTGAAACTGATATCATACACGTTTAGCCATACCAGTCACACCGTGCGTCGGATTGAGGTGTTGTCGCTTCGTACACGTCAAAAATGACTAATTTATTGTCTTCCTAAAGTATTAAAACAATCCAAATGCGTTTTCTCAGTATTCCGTATGTCCGTTGTGTTTTTTTCTAAAGTTTATCTCAATTTGAAACTGATATCAGACACGTTTTTCCATACCGGTAACACCGTGCGTCATATTGAGGTGTGGTCGATTAATACACATCAAAAATGACTCAGGGAGCATTGTCCTAATGTATAAAAACAATCCGAATGTGTTTGTTCAGTTTACCATATGTCACTTGTGTTATTTTCTAAAATTTATCTCAATTTGAAACTGATGTCAGACACTTCTAGACATACCGGTCACACCGTGCGTCAGATTGATGTGCGGTCGATTTATACACGTCATAAATGACTAATGGATCATTTTACTAAAGTATAAAAATAATCAAAACGAATTTTATCAGCATTCTGTATGTCACTTGGGTTGTTTTCCAATGTTATGTCAATTTCAAACTGATATCAGACACTATTAGTCATGCCGGTCACACCGTGTGTCGTATTGAGGTGTAGTTGATTCGTACACATCACAAATGACTCGTGGATAGTTTTCCTAAAGTATAAAAACAATCTGAACGCATTTACTTGGTATTCCGTATGTCAGTAGTGTTGTTTTCCAAAGTTTATCTCAATTTTAAACTGATATCAGACACGTTTAGCCATACCAGTCACACCGTGTGTCAGATTGAGGTGCGGTCGATTCGTACACATCAAAAATGGCTATGGATCGTTGTCCAAAAGTATGAAAACAATCCGAACACGTTTTCTCGGTATTCTATATGTTAGTAGTGTTGTTTTCTAAAGTTTATCTCAATTTGAAACTGATATCAGACACATTTAGTCATAACGGTCACACCGTGCATCAGATTGAGGTGTGGTCAATTCGTACATGTCACAAATGACTCAGGGATCGTTTTCCTAAAGTATCAAAACAATCCGAATGCAGTTGCTCAGTTTTTCGTATGTCACTTATGTTGTTTTCTAAAGTTATGTCAATTTCAAACTGAGTAGTATGAATTCACTAATCTAAGGATATGAAACATAAGTAAGGGAGATCATAGATTCTCAATAACTGTAATGGTAGATATCAATGACCATATAAAGATAACATAAGTATTAGGAATCCACCTTCATTGTCCTATTTGTTTACATTATTCCATCAGGTACGCTGTCCATTCGTTTCTAAACACATTTATATCATCTTCTGAATAGGAGTTTTTGCGACATTCATAGTAGTACACAAAAAATATAAATACACAAAGGATTAATAATTATTTTAAACGAAGTAGTAATTATTTTCAAAATATCTCTTCAGGGATGCTATTTTATTCATGAAATATGATCTCTTTCATAAATTTACAAACATAATAACCGCAGTCCTTGTCATTTTTTTGTTTCAGACACTGTAGAAACATCGAGAAAAATAAGTAATTAATTTTGATATGTATATGGATAGTGAAATATAATTATATATACCTAGATAATTCTCCATTTGTAGATCTTGTGGGCATTGTCGTCCTTATGCCCTAGATTCATTCCAGCCTTTAGACAATATTCATACACCGCACTATCATAACAAAATCCTCATTAAAAGATAAAATAAATTATATAACTAAATATTTAGTTCTAAAATGTTGGATCTAGTGTATTACAAATTGAAAATCGCTATCATGTGTGGTCGGTTAGTTGGATATCCATGCAGTGAATCCAGAAAATAAATCTTTGGAGTATCCAAATTGACTGCAATGAGCATCCAATGTTCCCTAAAAACACAAAAAGAAATAAGTACTGATAGAAATGAAAATATAATTGATATGATTAAAATGTTGAGTTTTACCCCTGCAACAATGGTATTAAAAAGAGTCTGTGAGTCGTAATTCACTTTGAAATGTTCTGAGCATATTTGAAATTAATTCAGCCTAAAAATCATAATCTATTTCTTCTCATTGTGTAGAAATGGTGTGAGGACTAACGAGTCCAAATTTGTATTAATGGGAAAATCGATTCAATTGTTCTTCAATGTGAAAAATATGATATATATTTAGCCATAATTATCAAAGTATATCAGCATCTGTAAAATCAAATCATGAAAACATACCTCATGTATACATTTATAACCGAGGCACCTAGCCAGTCGTATGTGATGATCTCAGCAACAACGTCTGCACTAACGAAATCTAATGTTTCCTCTCCGTACATATCTTTTTCACAAAAAATTGTATGAATCTTTCCATCTTTCATTTTTGTATCCACACGAGCTTCCAATGATAATAAATGTGGATATAGAACGGGCGGGGTGAACGTTCTCAGTAGATCATTTGGATCAGTTGGTTGATCCAATGATGGAGCTGCTCATTCATTTTAGCTCCTCCATTTTTTCCTTCTATAATAACATTTATCGGTTCATCCATTTTCTAATTTAATGTCAAAGTTTATGCTTGAAAATGAATTGGAAATTAATACCTCCTAGTCGACATATTTTTTTACAAGATTCAACGGCCATGCAACGAATGTTCCAACAGCTTTTTCCACCGTATGAATGTCGTTATTGTCATTTGGCACAGGTAGCTCGGATCTCGGCTCATGAGATATGTTAATCAACACTTTGACATGACCGGTTGGAAGTGGTCTGGAGTGTAGCGTGTCATTCTACATATTGAACATCGTAGCCCTCGCTAGAAGGCGATGGGTGGGAGTTGATAGATATAAATCACAGTCATTTTCACCCTGTAGAATATCATTAAATGAAAGGTATCAGTGTCTATGTGATTCACATTTCATAGAAACGAATATTAGAACATTAATTACCTTGGTTAAGTCAGGTCTTTGAGGGGAATGGCTTGCCTCAAAGCTGGTGGGGGGGGGGTGGATCTTCTCGCGTGGGTTGTTCTTGAGTTGTTTGTTCTCTTCACCTCTCCTTCATCAAACTCTTTAGCATCTCTCCCTGGGTTTGGAATTATTCTTCAGGGGTATCTACTCTATCTCTCATTAAATTCAATTCTTTAGATTGTTCATCCTCTTGTTTTTTTCTGAAAATATGCCCGGGGTGACACCCTAAAACCCACACCTCTGATGCGGCCATACTGTTCTGGCTATTTCAATGCCACTGAAAGTATGTCTGCATCCCGTGTGGGTGTTATTGATTCCTGTGAATATGTTAAATAGAAAATATGGAAAAATAAGTAATCAACATTATGTAATAGTGATTTAAAAAAACAAGTTTATATTATGTCATACTTACACATGTTTCCCACACTTTTTGTGTGTTTTCATCTATCAGTTTCCCCTATTTATTAACACGAGCCTCCTTCCATAGCACATGGCGTGGAATGGAAGTGACTTGGGATTTTTCTTCATAAATATGCATATAAATAGAGAAACATTGTTATAGTGTTGTTTTATGTCACATAAAATTATTACAGTACTTTTAAAATACGTACCAATTGTTTTTCAATTGAAGTGTACCCCAGCCTTGCTTTATGGTAGGGGTATGCTGGTTTTGCTGCCCGTTCTTTATTTTCATCACTAAGTTGTTGTTTCATAAATAAAAACATGTCAATCAACATGATTAATGCAAGAAACGTTACACAACGTGTAACCAAACACAATGTACCTAAAAATTCTGTTCCGCACGATGGTTGCAAAATGCATCCCACTTTCCTTGGGATATCAAGTGTGCATAAAGAGGAGGCAGGTGCGGCTTGATTTTCCCTTCGACATCTTTTAGATGATGTTTCATTAAAATGGTGCGAAAGCCTCTATGAATCCTTCCTGCAAGTCTTAATACATATTCATTATGCGAAACATCTACTATATATTCACTCCGCAAGAGATGATGAAGGGTTAGTCAATATTTCAGTATTTTATTTTATTTTCATAAATTAAATAGATGATATCGTAATGTTTTCGTAATCTCTTCCCACATTAATGTTTTCAACCCGCTGACAACATGGTGCCACGACTCTACATCGATCGGCATGCGTTGTCGAGTGAATATTCCAATGTAGCTACTAAACATGGCTTTGTTGGGGTTTACATGACGACCTAGTTTATTCCATCCCACCTCATATTTGATGCGTTTTGATTTTGCCTTAAGGATTTCGGCTAAAACTGTCAAACTAGGGCGCACCTGTTTTTTTGTGCTGCTAGGGTTTTATCGCCTACTATTTCCTCAGTTTCTGCATCATCATTATGTTTCTCCGAAGCGCTAGCATCGGCACTGGGACAAACTGCAACAGGTTGAGAGACCTGTTGTACCTCAGCAGTGGGACCAGCTGCAACAGGTTGAGAGAACTGTTGTCTCTCAGCAGTGGGACCAGCTACAACAGGTTGAGATACGTGTTGTGTCTCGGGATTGGGTTCCTCAGCTGGTGAAGAAGTCATTATCTGAAGATCTAGTTTGACATTTAATTTAGATTACATAAATGAAGTAGATAAAAGATAATAACATAATGTAACACAATCTATATTACGAATAACCTGATTATTAAACTCTTTTTTTAAAGGCTAAAGGGATTTGACCCCTCTATCAACTATCCATATCCCTTCATTATAGTCTCCTCTGACATAAAAAACATTTTCTACATTGGGACCACTTCAAAATGATTGTGAAGTCCCAATGAAAGGGCCATCTTCCATTTAATTTTCATCTGACCCTTCAGCTGTTTTGGTCGATAACAGAACGCTTGACTAGTTTCAGTTTGTGGGATCTGTAATATAAAATACTTGCACTGCCTGTGATGCCATTATAAACGGCTCGTCTTTCTCCCCTTCCTTACTAAAATCAAATTTCAAGAATCCCAAATAATTTATTTTAACAACACTCTTGTTATCAAACCACTTGCATCGAAATATCGGAACTTGAAATTCCGTATAATCCAACTTCCATATTTGTTTGATGATTCCAAAGTATGACATATTCTCATAAATTGGATTTCTATCCTTAGCACCGGAAACATGCATCCCTTCATCCACAAGTGTAACCCAACTATTTTGTATGGTACAGTCTTCATCATGTTCATTAGTATAAAATGTATAACCATTAACTAAATAAGCATTGTAAGATAATGCATACACACTTGGTCCTCTGTCTAGCCATCGAAGTCATTCTGAAATTGACTCTGGATTTTCATCTAACTTCTAAAAAATATGATCTCAAAACCATCCTATAAACTGTCGATTATGTGTATCTGATATCCATTTTTCAGCCCTAGATTGATTCAAATGCCTATGAATTTATTTGTGAATTTCAACATATGGGTCAACGTCGAAACTGTTATGCAAAACATAAAGGTGGGCCTGCTTCCGATTTGTAATATTGATTGTGACAACCTGTCTTCCAGAAATTCCTTCACCCTCAAGCCGCCCAATGTTATGAGATTTCGGTAAGCCAATGCTTTTCACACTAGACAAGTATTCGGTACAGAATTCAACGACTTCCTCAATAATATATCTCTCTGCAATACAACCCTCTGGCTGACTTCGATTTTTGACACACCCTTTAAAAATCTTCATATACCATTCAATGGGGTACATCCATCTGTAATGTACAGGACCACATAGTCGAATCTCTCTCACCAAGTGGACCATCAAATGAACCATCTTATCAAAAAATGAAGGCGGTAAGAACATTTCTAATTCACATAATATGACGGAAATTTATTTTTCCATAGCTGGAAATTTTACCGGGTCTATAACTTTGCTGCATATAGCTTTGAAGAACAAACACAATTTCTTTAATGTATGGTAGAAATTCTTGGAAAAAATGCAACGTGAAGCAATTGGAATGAGATTTTTCATCAGAATATGATAGTCATGTGATTTCAGACCTTTTAACTTCAAGTCGCTCATTGACATGAGGTTACTGATATTTGACGAATACCCCTCTGGAACCTTTACGTCATTCAAGAAGTTTCAAAACTGATATCTCTCCTTCTTGGAAAGAGTGTAAGTAGTAGGAGGAATAAATGTTCGTTTTTCACCCTTCACCGGTGCCAACTCTTCTCATATTCCCATCTCAACCATGTCCAACCTAGCGTTAATTCCATCTTTTGTTTTGCCAGCTGTATTTAGCAACGTGCTGATAACACTATCAAATACATTTTTTTCTACATGAATAACATCAAGAAAATGTCTTACATATAGAAAATTCTAGTACTGTAATTCAAAAAAAAACTGATCTCTTTTTCCAACCGATTTTCGTACTTTTTTTCAAAGCCGGTTTACCAAAAGTAGTGTCCATATTTTTAACTTTATCAAATAATTGATCGCCTGTTAGTGGAGATGGTGTTGTACGTTCTTATGAACTTCCATCGAATGATGTCGTCGAAGAACGATACTTATGTCGTCGCAGTAGAAATCTGTGATGTCCTAGAAACACAGTTTTCGATGAATGTTTCAACCTAATTGATTGTGTACCTTCTTCACAAATGGGACAACCTTGAGTTCCTTTAATTCTATATCCTGAAAAATTTCCATAAGTAGGGAAGTCATTTATCATCCCGTACAACATGACTCTCAAAGTGAAATCTTCCTTTCTGTAAGCATCATACAATGTAAAACCTGAATCCCACAATAATTTCAAATCTTCTATCAATGGAGCTAAATAAACATCAATATCATTACTCGGTTGTTTTGATCAAGATATAAGCATAGATAACATGATGTATTTTAGTTTCATGCATAACCATGGTAGTAAAAATATAATTTATCAACATAACCGTCAATGTACTGTGACTGTTGTTTTGAAAACCAAAAGGATTCACTCCATCTGCATATAACGCAAGACGAAGGTTTCTCGACTCGTTTCCAAATTCAGGATACTCATGATCGATTCTCTTCCACTGAGGAGAGTCTTCTGGGTGACGTAGTATCCCATCTTTAATTATTGTATCTGCATGCCATTTTAATTGTTCTGTAGTCTCCTCACTTCCATATAGGCGTCTAAACCTTGGAATGACTGGAAAGTACCATACAACTTTAGTAGGACTGGATTCATCTTTCTTGTATCAAGAAGCACCACACGTTGGGAATTCTTTAAGTGATTTGTGGTCCTTGAGAAACAATATACAGTCATTCGGGCATGTGTGTATTCTTTCAGAGATCATACCCATAGAGCATAGCATTCGTTTGGCATCGTATGTTCGGCTCCAGATATCATTTTCATTTGAGAGCATGTCATTCATGAGGGGAATTAGTTTCGTAAAACTGTCATCACTCCACCCATTGTCTGATTTCAAATTATACAGCTATAGTACGGCTGATAATGCTGTATATTTAGTGCAACCAGCATACAATGGCGTCTTTGCACAACTTTTTAACTTCTCAAACAATTTTGGGCAATCACGAAGTTCATCTTTGACGGTCCTTGTCATTTCCTCAATACAATATTCATCATCATTCACATCTGTAATCACATCCTCCATACGGTCATCTTAATTGTTCATGTTTTTAATCATATAAGATGATCAATAAAATGTAGTGTCATCCCAGTCACTACCTACATTTGTTGTTTCCCTGTGTTTATTCCAGCATGTATAACTCTGATCTATTCCGTGACAGATCAAGTGTTCTTCCAACTCCTATGGAATCGTTTGTTTTGAATAAAAATAGCGTAAACACATAAAAATGATTTGAGAAGAGTCACATGCATGATCTTTTGCAAACATGATAAACTCTTTCACGCCTTATTCATACTCTTTTGTCAACTGATTGTCATTCATCCATTCTTTATTTATATTCATCCTATTTGAAATCCATAAGATGAGTATATAGGTTAGGGGAGAAGGAATATGAGTATAATTTAGATAAAAAACAAGATACTTCAAAAATGGTAGGGGGCGTGCTCATTAATAGCAAATCTTGGGTGGTTCTTGGGATTCATCCAATCTCTTCCTCTCTTCGATCACCCCTGATGAGGGGTGGTTCTTTGGAGTTTTTTATAGTGTGTTAGTGGGGTTCACCACTATAGACATGGGCTAACCATACCTTTTGTGAGGAAGTAGGATAATCAGTGCAACTTGTGGATCAATCTCATAGGGCGGTCTCTATAGGGTGTCCGTACAAGGAAATACCTCATGGGTAAGGCCAACAATTATCCTAACATGTGCATCAAAAGTAAAATTGTAGAATGTTGATTGAAACATATGGGACCAAATGCATAAGTAAGAAGCAGTATATATTTTCCACAAGGGCACCCATGGAAGTGGCCATAATGGCCACCTTAGTCTATGTGATGGTTATGTGGGAGTCTCCCCATACTATCCAGGCATGAGCTAAGGCACAATGACTAATCCTCAGATAATAACCCTTCATATGGGTGCTCTTGGATGTGGGAGGATCATGGATGCTCATGGGATCATGATTGATCAACACCCAACTCTTTAGTGTATTTTTCTTGTTCAGATCAATACACAAAGCAACATAGGTATTGGATGTAGCGAAGTTAGAAGAATAAACCCCAAGATAACTCTGAACTCACCCAGTGTCAAATCCCAATCCCTACCACCTAGTTTGAAGGTGATACCGATTAATTCTATCTTGAAAGTTGTAAGGAAATCTAAAAAGATCTCCTAAAACTTCTCCTCAGGAACATCAATAATTTGTGAGTGTTTCATTGATGCGAAGGGATACCATAACATCCTTGTTGATGAGGACCTTGTGTATTATGACCAAATCCATGGATTTGTTGGTGAAAATTTACTTGGATTGAAAATGGTCCAAGCACATATAGTGTTGCATTTCCTCAAAGTTAAAATAGGGATGGAAATTGGTAGGAGGAACAATATCTTGTGAGTTGTGGGATGAAAAAGTAAAATCAAAACCCAACGAGAGGTAATCTTCCAATGGTGGTGGAAAAGTATAGGGAGAAGGAGATGGTGGAGTTAGAGTTTGGTTCTAGTGCTTAGCTGCAATAGGCCACGATTCATAAGCTATGTGTTTGGATGGGGGAAGTCACATACCCTTAGTTTAAATCATAGTGCTAGGAGTGAAGTGAGTATGGGTGGAGGAAGGGGAGGAGGTTTAGTTAGAGGAGAGGGAGATGAGGGAGGAGGGAAGGCATGGATGAGGTGGGGAGAAGAGGGAGTAGTTGAGGGGGGGGGGCACGACAAACCCTAGGTTATAGCTTAAATAACTCAGTCATGAACTTTATTTCAACACATCCAATGTTGACATATTTTATTTCAAGAAGGGGACAAGGCTAAAAACAGTCAAAGGAGGTATAAATTAGTTTATCCCAAGGGAATCTTCTTTAACTAAACTAACATGCTTGGGGGGAGGGATCCTATGATGTTAAATATGGTACACAGGTTACTTAGAGAGGCCTAAGTAGCCAGGAAATCAGTGACCTTCTTACCCCCATTCTATGAATGAGATAGATCCATGTGGTTATTGAAACAAATTATGCATCTCATAGTGAATGGGACCTAGAAAATACTGGGTACCTCAAGTACAACCATTACACGACACCATGGATATGTTGTACCTCCACCCTATGCTTAGGTTCTCTGTCTTCATCATCACATATCAAGTGTAGTACCCTACTAAGGGACATTAATTTCTTGATGGTACACTTCTTTGATGTACAACTTATAAACACCATGCATGCTAACACACATACGAGGTGAATCATTCAAGTTGTAATGTCAGATTATCATGAGTATATAATATAACACATAAGATCATGTGATCACAATCCAAACATAACAATTACCCACAATAACAACACTCATAAAATCCAAAAATCAATATAGGTATCTCGTTATACGCACACCCACATGCAATCATAATCAATAATGGTATAATTATATTCCATCATAAATACTCCTCACGGTATCATGTGTAAAGGACAAACCAAGGGGTAAGGAACTTCCTACCAACAATTCTTTTGAGTCAACATTGAGGTTTACCAAGGTTTTCATCATCCACCCTACATCCACACCAATTGTAAATTGTTCACATACAAACAAATATTATAACATCCAAGTATTCATACAATGGATTCTATCGAAATGTTAGGATGAAAAAGATTATGGCTATCAAATACTCATAATTTGGGATAGGATTCAAGGGGTCACCACAATGAAAACATAATTAATTTAGGAAAATTCAATTTTAATCACCTTAAGGAGGAGGACCCGGTGGTGGAGGAGAAGGAGGAGTCAACAGCAGAGGCAGCGGAGGCAGCGTGGAGGCAGGGTGGAGGCAGGGTGGAGGCAGCCGAGGCAGTAGAAGCAGCTTGGAGGTAGCATTGGAGGTGGAGGAGGAGGAGGAGGATACAATGGAGGACTCACGGTGGAGAGGAGGCAGCGGAGTAGGTGGAGGTGGAGGAGGAGGAGGAGGCGCCGGTGGAGGAGGAGGAGGATGAGGCCGCTGTGGAGGAGGAGGAGGAGGAGTAGGCGCAGAGGAGGAGGAGGAGGCGGCGGCTGGAGGAGGAGGAGGAGGCGGCTGGAGGAGGAGGAGAATGAGGAGGCGGTGGCCACGGTGGAGGAGGAGGAGAAGGAGGTGGAATCAACGGTGCAGAGGAGGGCTTCCTCAAGAGCCTGACAGGGTGCGGGGAGGAGGAAGAGGACCCGAGGGTTTTTATCAATCCCGCATGGACCTTTATCAGCGCTAGTCAAAAGTGTTGATAAAGGGTGTATTTATCAGCACTTTTGTAGCATTGATAAAGAGTGACTTTATCAGCACTTTTTATTTTAGCGCTGATAAAGACACTCTTTATCAGCGTTTTTTTAGCGCTGATAAATATGTAGTTTATCAATTCTAATAAAAGCACTGATAAATGTTTCAATTTAACAATTTCATTATATTATTATATATTTATTTAACTCTAAATATATATATCTCTATTTATACTTATAAAATTGTTTGAAAGCTATATTTATATATATATCATTGAATATATAATAAAATATATATTTATTTTTTAAATATAATTTAATTTTAAGTGTACATTTAATTAATATATATATATATATTATATATGGGTAACATAATGAATTATAATCTATAAATGAACATTATTCAATATGCACATATATATACTCATGTATGATATTTTCATTGACCCCAATTCATTGAAAACACATATATATAGACGTGCGCATGTATGATATTGATCGATCCCAATTCATTGGAAAACACATATATATTCAATAATTTCAATTATACATATATATTAGAACGAATTATATATTTATAAATAAAACAAATACATTAAATATAAAGAAATATAATAAATATATAATAAATATATTGAATTAATGAATCTAATAAATATATAATGAATTAATAAATCTAGTAAATATATAATGAATTAATAAAACTAATAAATATATATTGAATTAATAAATATAATTTGTATTAATCTTATAATTATTATATATATATATATATATATTTAGTTATAAAAAGTGTTTTTTATTTAATGTATACAATAAATATTATCAGTGCTAAGAAAGGCACTGATAAATGTTACATTTATCAGTGCTAATAAAAGCGCTGATAAAGGGATATTGAAAGCTCTGATAAATAATCCTTGTATCAGTGCTAAAACAAGCGCTGATAAACGGTACAGCTTTTTCAGCGCTTGTTTTAGCGCTGATAAAGTGGACCTTTATGAGCGCTTTTTTTAGCACTAATAAAGGCCCGCCCATTTATCAGCGCTTTTCCGTTAGTGCTGATAAAGGAAGGTGCATGCCTTGCCCAATTTTGTGGTAGTGGGGGGTTAGATTAAAGAGGGAATATTCCATTTCTAGGAGTGCCCCCTTGAGATAGGCGGATTCCATTTCATCTGTAATTTCTTCATCCTCAAGATGACCGATGTTGATTTAATTCTCGGTATGTACTAAATCATTATTTATCATGAAAATGTAGATTCGATCACCACAGAGTGTCTTTCACAACACCCAAGGGAAGAGCCCATATACATAAGGGATAATGGAATATCTAAGGAGATTGAGTTGGACCCAACCATTTTGGGTTGGGCACTATGACAACTCAGCTAGCAATTATCTTTATGATTGATCAACAACTGCATTCAATGTATTTTCCTCCCAATATAGACTTATTTAGGGATTTATTTCTAAAATATTTCTCCAACATACCCTATTTGAGGGAAGTTGATTTCATTATATATATAGTTCTAGGTGAGAAACCAGTTTCCATTACTCCTTACAGGATGGAACCTAAAGAGCTCTAAGAACTCAAGAAGAAGCTTTATGACCATGATGATAAGGGTTTTATGAAACCTAGAACATTTCCATGGGGTTCACCAGTCATTTTCTCCCAGAAGATGGATATTACCCTTATATTGTTCAAGGATTTTCGTCAACTTAACCATCTTATAGTGATGAATCGATATCTATTTTCTCTTATAGAATAATTATTCGACCAAATCTGAGGGGAAAAGTTTTTCTCCAAGGTTGAAATGAGGTAGAGATATCAGCAAGTGTGTGTGGGAGACCATATAACATACTACATAAATTATTCCAAAGCAGTTATGTCTTGTAAGGGTATCTGGTTATGTCGTTCAGTCTCACAAACTTGCCGGAAGCTTTCATGGAACTGATGAATTGGGTTTTCCACCCATACCTTGATTCCTTTTTGGAAGTCTTTATTGAAATAATCTTGATGTATTCATGCTCCAGACATGACCCTAAAACCCATATTGAGATCATTCTGAGTACAATGGGAGAGCACCAGGTTTCTGCAAAGCTCAGTAAATGCCACTTTTAGATCAATAAGGTTCACTTTTTGGTTCAAATCATATCTCAGATAGGCCTAGGATTTGACCCAAAAAATATGAAAATAGTAATTTCTTTGTATAATCCCAAGAATTTGTTTTACATACACAGGTTCTTAGGTTTGGATAGCTATTACGAAGATTTCATATAGAAATTATCTTGCTTATTTTCATCCCTTACGGCTTCGACTAAGAAGGATGTGCAGTTAATGTGGTCTGAATCTTCTGAGAAATATTTTCAAAAGTTAAAGTAAAGTCTCACGATAGATCTCATCTAGATTTTTCCTAATCCAAGAAGAAGTTATATAATTTATTGTGATGATTTTGGAATCATACTAGGTGTGGTTCTCATGGTAGGTGATGGAGTCATGGCTTATGGATTCCCCCAGCTGAGGCCTCATGAGGGGAACTATCCAACACATGATCTCTAATTAGTAATCTTGGTTCATGATCTATATTGTTGGATACACTACTTATTGGGAGAATGTTTCTTCATTTTCCCATATAATAAATCATGAAATATATCTCCACATAACATGGCATAAATTTGAGGCAACACTAGTGGGTATAATACCTATAGTGAATAAAATTTGAGATTCTTTATACAACTAGAAATGTTAATGATGTATATTACTCTTTGAACCGCAAAACACAGACACCAGTTAACTAGGAAGCTAGTAGTGAGTGTAAGATGATAGTATTTTTCTTTGAGATGCATCTGGAGGTTTAGGAACAATGTGAAAAACCAATTCTAGTAGCTCTTGCAGTTACGTCCTCTCTTCTGAATTGAGTCTATATGCAATAGTTATATAATCCACATGGGATCATTTTGAAGAAGATCATCCCGGGAGAGAACCCACCTCCTGGTTGGGTTATTGATGGTAGTGAAACTCTAGTCTAATGTGGCCATGTATGGGTGCCATCTGATATTTAGGAATAGTTAATGAGATAATCTCATGCCTCAATGTGGTTAGTTCTTCATAGACTTACCAATATGTATAGAGACATGCATCGTTAGTATTGGTGGTCAAGTATGAAGAAGAAAATAGAATGTTTCATTTCATTTTGCTCCACCAATTAACTTGTGAAAGTAGAGCACCAGCGGCCTGCTTGAATCCTACAACCTCTGCCCATTCTTGAGTGGAAATGGAAGGATGTCGACATGGATTTTTTACAAGCATGATGAGGTCTCCTTGAGGTATCAATGCAGTATGGGTAATCTTCTATAGGTTGACCAATGTCACACAATTCCTACCTATCTGGAAGACCTTCCCTATCAATGAGTTTGGAAGGATATATGTTTAGGATATAGTTTGAATTAGTGTTATTACCCATTCTATCATGTCATATAGAGATTCATGTTTAACATTGTGATTCTAGTATGGGTTGCCAAAGGAACTACATTCACAAGTTCTTTTGAGTACTGAATATCACCCCCAAGATAATGGGAAGTGTATGTGGACCATTATGGTATGAGAGGATATGTTGTGGGTCTATAATATTGAATTTGGTGGCTCCTAGGAGAGACATATTCCTCTTGTTGAGTTTACATATAATAAAATCATTCAAGAAACAATTAAAATGGATATATATTAGGCCCTCTATGGTAGACTATTCCATTCACCTCTAGCTAGCTCGAAGCTGGTGAGACAGCTCTTTCGGGTCATCATCAAGTTCAGAAGATTTTTGAGAATGTGTAGTTGATTCATAAGCATATTCTTATATCCTAGCCAAGACATGAGTCTTATATAAATCGTCATTGTAGACCACTAGATTTTGAGGTGGGACATTAGGTCTTTCTACATGTTTCTCCAAGGCTGGTTCACAGACTAATTTTGAGACATGGAAGTTATTTTTGCGATATGTCGGGTCTTTTGATATAGTGAAGAGAATTGTTCTAATAACCTATTGGTATCTATTACCTTAGAGGTACTACACCATGAACAATGTCTTCCATGTATCTCAACTTCAACAATATCATCTAGAACCATCTCATTCGTTTGACCCTAAAGACATCATGATTTTGGAGGATGTATCCTTCAAGGAGTGTACAATTAGTATTTTTGATCATAGCATGAAGTTTATCTATGGAAATTAAGTTCTTCTGGTCTGGGTGTTATGAAAACATAGATGTGTTCTGGACAATACCTAGGAGTGGGAG
The DNA here is from genome assembly GCA_963277665.1 of Viscum album. NCBI lineage: Eukaryota > Viridiplantae > Streptophyta > Magnoliopsida > Santalales > Viscaceae > Viscum > Viscum album. The sequence continues at coordinate 42,169,175 of OY728140.1, read as the reverse complement.
GCTGATGTGTTTTCTTAGTGGACAAAAATTTTCTCAGATTACATTCCACTACCCAAGGACGGGAAACTTGGGGACGATTTGAGTCAAGGGGGGGAGGTTCTAATGTCCCAGAAATAACCAAGGTATGAAGCATTTAAATTTTAGTCCTTATCGTTAAAGGGTACCAAGGCGCACGTCTGCATGGCTTGTTGTGTGTCCTGAATAACAATTAATTTCTTAAAATTTTTCACAAGATTTATTTAAAATAATACATCATGATCTAGCACAATGTTCCAGGTTAAAAATAATAAATAGGGATTAAAAGAAATAAAAATAAATTTATTGAAATAAAAAAAGATGATAAATGAATGATAATAAATAATAAAATCAATATATGACATGAGAAGAATAAAAATAATTAAAAATGGGTTTAGCCTATTATTATTATAATTATTTTCATTTCACTTACCTTTATTTTATTTTATTTTATTTTAATTTAATTTATTTTACATTCATTTCCTTTTCTCTTTTTCTACTTCCACTATTTCATTCCTTTTTATTTTTTTCCATCCTCCTCTCGTCTCCTCACTCTATTTTGTGTCACTCCCCCTTGCACAGGTGGTGTGCCAGACCCTCCTCCTCATTTGGAAGACCACTGCCCCTCCAAATATTCATTGTTTCCAACGTCGTTGGATGAATACTGAACCTCTCATTACGGCTAACCATCTGCCCAATGAATATTTTTGTTTCATCCACCCTCCGTCACACAATCAGCTGCGGAAGGTTTTTACCCAAAATTGGTGTTTTTCCAAAATCCTACGATTTATTCCGTTTTAGGTCAAATAAAAGTTGTCGACAGAACATGGGATATACTACGAATAAATTGTATGGTGTATTTTATATTTAAGTCTATTTCATTGCTTTCTTTAAATCACACTGTTGTTCCCCTCGTTAGTGCCTACTAGTGATGCCTAAATAATGTGTTTATTTTTATTAAATGGTTTCACCATGATATTTTCAACTCTTGTTTAAGAAGAACTCCTTAATATGTTTTTTTCATTCTATTAGAGACCCCTTTGGGTGTGCCGACACAGTTTTCCTATTTTCCATTGGCCTTTCACCATTTTTTTACCACTATGTGTAATTACTTGGGTTAAGGTTCTAAATTGATTACATTATTTATGATAAATCTTAAACATCGTATTTGGTTTTACATTAATTTTTTATGCCTAAATAACTTTTTTATAAGTATTATATTGTCTTTTTTAAGTAATAAATGTAGTTCCTCTTCCTATACTGATAAAGTGCCACTTTTGATTAATATTGTGTTATTTTTATTAGCTGTGACTTATAGCTAAAATGAATAGTAAATTTGACAATAAATTTTAAATTAAATAGTGGAAGTAATAAATTATTTCTATATTATATATATATATATATATGATTTCCTTTATATTTTAAATATATCGGTCCAGTGAGAGAACATGTGTTCTGTATTAAGGACCCACATTCAGACTCACTGTACATGATGGGTTACCGTAATACATGCTAGAAAAGTGATGTTCTAGGCTTTCCAGGTAAGGGATTTCCCCAGGATGTTTGTATACTATTAAGTGATATCGGTTCCCTAAGGGGATACCGAGTATGGATCAGTTGGAAAATTGGATACGCCTAGCCTCTATTGATACTTGATCACTTATATGTGATTCCTAGGATGTAATCATAGTTACCATACCACGAGTGATACATGGATTCCTTTAATAATTTCCTTGGATAGGATTCTGATATTTGATTTAATTGATTGGACGCTTTGAAGCTAACCTGAGGGACATGCTCAAACTCCACCCCTTAATTTTTTAGTTTTAATATTAATGGTTGAGATGTTTTATTTATACTATATAGAATATTTCTTCATTCTTTGTGATGCCTCTCTTGTGCCTCTAGTGCACTTAGTTTGACACATATATTAGACCTCAAGGAAAAGAAAAAGTTGGGGGGGGGGGTATTCCCTTGTGGAGAGTTGTATTACTTAGGCCTTTCTATATATATATTTACATATATACATATATGCTTTACTTGGTACTCTTTCAGACTCCCAACATAGGCCGAAGCAGGTGGTATGGAACAGGTGTCTGCTTAGGAGCCTAGGCCAAATTGTAGTCTTTTTCAATTATTTAAATGCATTAATTTATTATACATGGAACACTTCTATTAGATTATAGAATTAAATGGAAGGGTCTAGAAACAGTGGATGATAGAATACAGAGAGAATATCTCTCACCCTTCTCAGAAGTCATTTTCTAATCAAGTTGAATTTATATCCACTACTATAAATATAAGAAACTTTTCCACTCTCGATTCATGATTGATTTTTTTTGGTTGGATCATCGGGATTGGGGATCGAGCCTATGCTTGGGATGCCATATGGTACTTATTTTTTTATATTGGTAGATTTTATCAACAATATGTCTATGCTTGTACCCCTTAACCCTGCACTTTTATTGTTTACATTTAGAATTATAAATTGACATCATCTTTGTATTTGTTATGATTGTTCAACTTTCACAATTTATTTATTTTGTTGGGTCATTTTTTTTCTACTGTTGTTTGTTTAATTTTTAATATTACTTTGTCTACTTGTTAGAATATCATCTTACGAGGTGAAATACCATTTATTATGAGGTAATAGTCTCTCTATGGACATACCCAAGGACCTCACTACTAGTCGACAACCTCTGGAATTTGGGGAGATGCGCTTGAGAACTTATGGACCACTATCTTGGGGACCATTTTAGAGGCACTCAAGGAAGGAAATTACAGTTCATCTACTCGATGTGTTGGGACCCTTATCTTTGGTTAATGTTACCCTCTATTAGTTTGGGTTTAACTGTTCTATTTAACTATATCTTTTATCCCACATAATATAAACTGTTTTTCTTTCCTGTTGTAGATCTTACTACATCACCTTCAAATTTATGAGAGTCATACTTGGTATGTATTTACTCACCCATTCATGGTCTTTTACCGCACGTGTCATGTCTTATGCATGCAATGAACATGTTAACAATGATTTCATAGGAGATTAAAGATACTAGATAATGGGAACTATGTATTGTGATCATAGCTTGGTGATTAGTATTTGGATCTCGCATCAACTTACATTACTATTTTTGTCTATTTGTGAAATATTTCTAGGTGGGTGTGTATTTTTCCCCTTTCCTTTTCAGTTTTCACTATTATACTCATATACACTCTAGAGGTTACGCATGTTTGGTTTAATTTTAAGCTATTTCATCTTCTTTACTTTTTCCTATGCACTTATTCATTGAGATGATCACGTGTGTGTGTGTGTGTGTGTGTGTGTGTATAGGTACATAAGAAAAGGTATCCTATTTAGGATATTCTTTTGGTTATTTTCTACATTCCTCCCCCACAGATGTGGGCTTGTGGTAGTTATGCCTCGAGCCCCAACCTGGGTTGGGTTGTGAATGATTTGTATCATAGCATTTCATTCCCTTGGATGTCATTCAGACTATTACCCTTATAAGGTCTTAGTTGGTATTAGGTAACTATTTCACAATATATCAAGTATGACTCTTAGGCTAGTGAGTTCAGTGTTGTTATAGGAGGAAAATATATCCATTTAGTAGGAACTTTCCTACCAGGTTGTTAACTCATCATACTAATACATTAGATGTAGGGATCAATGGTACATGAATCATATTGGATTGATTCTTTTAAATTACTTCATGAGTTAACTCATAATGTTTTTTATATGTATATGATCATCTAACTCTGATACGTCTTTCTAAATATCAGGATACCTCTATGATGAAAGCAAAGAAGAATACCATTTCCATATCGTGATAATGATCCAAAGAGCATGAAGGCCTCAAATTAGTTTCCATCCTAGTATATTAAATATCTATATGATAATTTATAAGAACCCCACCTATTGAGAAGTAGATTATCCTAGAAGAGTTACATGAGGGTTTTCATAGGCTTAGATTGGTCAAAAAGTTCAATCATGATAGGTCATTGAGGTTTCACGGAGAGATAGATCCTCAGGTAGTAGAGGATTGGCTAGAGTTTGTGGAATATTTCTTCAAGATCATCAAAAAACATATGTATTATGTGGTTGAATAGGTAGATTGACTTTTACATGGATCCATTGGGCGCTAGTGGAGCCTTGTTAAATAGATGCATGATGAGTCGACACTCTCATGGACTAACATTTAGAAGATTTTCTATAATACCCCTCATACATGTGCTCAGTCCAGATCCAGAAGATTATGGAGATGTAAAAGAGAGGTATGATGATGGATAAATATATAATGAGGTTGAAACACATTACATGCTACTCACTTAACATGATCTGGGATGGATACTTCAGAGAACTGATGTTTGAGAAAGGACTCTGTAAAGAGATATGTGCCAGTTTGGTACCCTTACGCATCCACACCTATGTTGGGGTGATGGAGAAAAAACTAGTGATATAGAGAATTATATTAGAGGGATTCTAGATAGATTAATATAGTATTGTGAATCACATAGCTTAGTTGTTTGAAGTATCTACTTGGATCCCTTAGGTAGGATCTCAGCGGAGGTGGCCCTTTCTTGAAAAGACTCAGGTGAGTGGTCATGTGGTATAAGGACAAAACATTGCACCAATGAAACCCAGACAGAGGAGGTTATTTTATTATGATGGGTGAAGTCATATAGCATGTGACATGCTTGATGATATGTGCTAAGAAACACAAGTAGATAGCTAAAATACCACCATGATAGAGGAAACACCAAGATCAGGAATCTCCCAGGAAATGGATGAGTGGCCCCTAGGGATGCAAAGTTAGTAGAGGAGTGGGTAAGGATATGGGTGGTGAGCGACTCTATGAGATCCTTCCACCACCACCACTAGGCATCCCATGTCATTCTTAGGGAGATCGTGGCTGGGGCCATATACAAAATCAATCTTTAGAGGATTATGGCGTCACATCACACAAAATGATCGAAGGAAAGATATATGTTTATTCTACTATTGAATTAGTATTAGTAGACACAATTTCTATTAATTACTTCATGTCTATACTCCTGGTGCGAGTGTTGGATCTCCTAGTGGCGGTGCTTGCCCGAAAGCATTATCTTGAGGTTCTTATAAGGAAAGATTCTTCTGTATATTTTATTTTCCAAAAGTGAGAGATATCGCTGGGTTCAGAGAGGTTCATGTTGGTCTTTTTGGTCAGCATTATGGAACCTAATAACATCATATTGGATTTGGATTCGTTTTTCATGGTCTGAGCCTAGATTGATTGTCACAAAAAACAATTCATATGCCTACACACTAATGAGACGATATTCTCCTTTTATAGAGAGAGTTATCTCATGATAGGGAAAGCTTTTTCTATGAATAGGATGATTCATTCCATTACCCAATAGTTTTTTTCTTATATCCCTTGGTGTTTCAATCTCTTCAAGAATCTGGATTCCTTCAGGTGTGGAGGATTATATGGATGTCTTCGATGAGGAAATTTTGGGACTACCTTTGAGGTGTGAAATGGTGTTTTTTGTTGAAATTTATACTAGTATGACTCTAATATCATGTAAGGCTTATCGGATGGACCATACCTATCTCCCAGAGCTATGGTTGTATTTGTATATCCTTTGAGAGAAGTGTTTCATCAGATCCAAAGTGTCACCATGGAAATCTCTAGTCATATTCATGAAAAAGGCAGACTGGGTTTTATATATTTCTGATTAGCCACTAAATAAGGCTAATATTTTTTATTTATACTATAATATTCATGATATTTATTTTTCATAAAAATATTTTTAGATCATATTACAATTTGAACATTATTCATATCATGATTGTAATTCTTTCCTAAAGTGAACTATTACATGGTACATGTTGAGAAATATTATAAATCACCCCTTTGAAATTATCTAAATTTCATATTTTATTATCATGTTTTCTATTCCATTGGTATCAATTCATAATTTTGGATAACTTGTGGATTCACAATGGAAGAACAACATTTTGACATTAAACCCAAAAAATTATGGGTGAAGTGAATTTGAAGGAAACCCAACAAAATAAAATTTTCAAACATGTTCCAATACTACTAAAGATTAAATCTTACCAAGATATAGAGAAAATCATGTGAAACATTTCATTAAACTATTTCAAAGTCAAATTCCATCATTTGTTGGGTGATCTATGCCTTCAAAATTTAACATCAAATTCTGATCTTGATTTTGAGGCACAAAAAGTCATCCCACAATTTCAGGCATAAATATTAAATGAATGATTCAATTGGGTTAAAAAAATTTAAATAATTTATAAAAATTTGATATCTAAATATTTCTCTTTTACCAGGAATCCCAATTTTTTCAACTTCATTGACGTTATGGCACGTCATTGAGGAGACAGAAAATGAATGAATGTTCTTTGGAAATGATAAAAGATTAATTGTACTCCCTATTTTTTCTTCCATTTGGCCTACCTTAGTTAATTGTTCGAATTTGAGGTGTTTGGATCTACCAAAGGGACATAAAGACTCCATTTAAGGCAAAATGTGGGATAAATAAGGGGTATATTGAGTATGTTTTATTTTAATGTTATGCTACCAATTTGATGTTGTAATAACATTTCTTTCTCATATAAGTTGTTAAAACCACCATATTATTTTATAAAAGTTCTATATTTATTCTTATTCTTTTCTTCTTCACATCATGTTGATACTATTTCATTAATGTGTGAATTTAATCACATAATAAAATGTAAAACTCTGCACACAATGGCAAAGTTTTTTTTTATTTCATTGATTTCACTTCATTAATCATGCACCATTAACTCGACTCTCATCTTCCATTGAAAGGTTCACATCGATGGATGGTTAAAAATTTTATGGATTGATCCTAGGGAGTTTTGTGGGGGTCGATTCAATGTTATTTCATGTTTATTCATATTTTAATCAGTTCATTATATTTGGATATCCATTCGGGAATTTATTCCCTTATTCCTCTTCACCAACATTAATGATGGCCTATGTTTTAAAGTAGTATGATCCAATTCATTGGATTTATCATTAATGTTATCTTATAATTGAAATAGTTATTATACATGGAATTTTGTAAGGATTAAATTGGTGAATTATTTTTAGGAATTAACTCTTTTTTGGGTGCGTCTTGAATTAGTGATTTCAAATTTTCTACGAAAACAAATACATCCAATCTAGCCCTAGTGACTACATAAGATCGACTAATATTTATTAATTTTTTCTATCCAGATCATTAAATATTTCATTCTTAAATTCATAAAATTATCTAAGGAACTTTATTTTTCTTATATCCCAATGGAAATTAACACCAATGTTGTAAAATTCATACACAGTCCAACCAAAATGTCTAAGTGTCTTAATGTTACTTATTCATTCCATGTGGTTTCAAACCCTATATATAGTACAATGATCACTTCTACTTGTGGGGTAAATTTTTGTGTCACCAAAATTTGGAACCTTTTCCAATGACCCATGTAAGTCATATTGATACTAATTTTATTCTCACCCATTTCTATTTTCTCAAAAAATTATCTTATCTTTCCCACTTTATGTTTTTATATGTCCTGAGAATCTAGAATCCAAATTTCAGTATAGTCCAATAGAGTATCTTACACATTACACCATCATAAAACCCGGATGGAATGAAAAGGAAAATTCATATTTAGAAGCCACTTACATAGGTAATTTCTTTGATCAAACCTTAAATAATTATGCTACACATAGAGAGACATTCAATCATTAGGATGATGAATGATTAAAGAATAAATCCCCATACCTCTCAAGGATAGTTGAAGAGACCAATCATAGGGAGGTACATTTTGTTAAAACTCCTATCCAATATATTCCTTGTATGTTTCTCCAAAAAATATATAATTAAATGGAAAGAATTAATTATAAGGTTTTATATTTAATATTAAAACAATAAATAATTAAAAAATATGAGTCACCCATCTCGACATTGACTTACCCTTCCTTATACCAATTTAGAGTGTCTAGTTTCCCAAAAACCTCTTATGAAAATAATTAAGAACTGAAATTTTAATTTCGGATATATAATTAGGATAAAGGAATTTTTGATTGGTATTTAAATCAAGGGGAAACTAATTTGTTTTATTCATGAGAGGAAAATTTGATATCATGGATTGAGTGTCCAAAAAATTAATCCATTGTTGATTTTTCAGAACCAAATAATACTAAACCAATTCAAATAATATTTAAAATTGTGTCTATACAAACTCATGACCCTGAAATAGAATGTTTGAGTGCTGAAATGTATTTTCCATAGGAACAAATTTCCTTAAAAATTTTGGAGAATAAAATAATTTTGATTCAAATTTACTATCTTCATTAGTAAAATTTAGTCAATCAAAAATCTAAATTATAGTATTTCCTTCCCCACTGAATTATTTCTCCATAGGTGATAACCAAGACATTTCACTTTTTGTTCATTTTTTCCTTGAAACCAACAAATCTGGAAAGATCCACGATATCTTAGGAAATAATATGGAAGAAATTGGATGAACAATTTTTGATATTCCATGGACCTTACCACTCATTGGAGAATATATGTTTGTAATTCAAACATATTCTAAAAAAAGTATCTCTATCAATCTTATAGAAGTGTTAAACAATGAAATCCCTAAAATGTTGACATTTGGTGTTGGGTTAGTTGGGGGTCCAATTTGAGAAAACAACATTAAACAATGATCTTTCCAAGAGGCATGTCAGCATATTCATTGATTTTATTTAATTTTATTTTATGGTTTGTTAGTTAATGTACCTCAAGGGGTTTCTGTTGTGTTTTAATTATGTTGTTGGGTGAGATTTAAGTGATTTTGAGGTTAATATATTTTCTAGAAACTAATTTTTCCTCCAAGAGATCAAATGAAATATTCTATCATTGATGAGACATATCTGATTGGTAGAGAGGTCAAATGAGTAATCTAGGACATCATGAAATTCAAGTTCATCCACCATGTGACATTGTTACACATTTATAATTTCAAAATTATTTTTGAACTCCTCTTTTGTACATCAACCCCTTATAGGTTTTAATTTCATTTAACACTGAGTATAGTGTTATTATAAGTTGTTGGGGTGAAAAGAAATAAGAAAAAAAAACTTTTTATTTCAAGGAAATATTTTTGGGTGAAAAAATGGATGAAAACAATTTCTTTAACATTTAAAATGATAACACACATTTAAAACATTAAAACTAAATATCAAATAATTTTTCACCCCTTGATTCTTATTTTATTCTATGTTTAAGTTCATGAGCATAGATTTTGGAAACTATGGTTGTCTAGTGTGATTTTTTAACATTTTAATTTTCATCCATTTAATAAAAAATTTATAATGCATGTAGGTTGGTTTTTGGGTATAAATTTCAGTTCTTAGGTCCATTTCATCATAGCATTGTGTTTGGGGCCACTTTTAGTTTAATTGGAGTATCCAACAAAAAATGGTAGAGAACACATAGAGAAATTGTTTTTCCACATGCGTGGTGTCTGAAACATAGGTATCGTGACTCCATAGTTGAATTGACCAGAGTTGGGCTTTACATATCAATTGTAGAGCGTGGAATTTAAAAAATGCGTGTTTTCATAAACTTGGGGATCAGACACAATAGTTTTCTTTCTAAGGGTAATTCATTTTATATATTTTGTGGTTCAATATAAAGATAAAATTTGGGTAGTTATCTTAAGGTTTAATGTGATTATCACATATAACTTCTATTTATATTCCACTTGAACAAGAAAAAGGGGCCCCATGTCTTCTTTGATGAACAACACATAATCACGCTAAATTGAAATTCTATGAAATGTGGTGATGAATTTTCACAAAGGAATGTTCTTTGTAATGTCCCATCCCAACTGACCATCAAATCGGTGGCCGGACCGGTCACCATATGGCCTCAAGTGCGTCTCCCCGTATGCCAGAGGCTGTTGACTAGCAGCGAGGGTCTCAGGTGGTGATAGTAGGGAGACTATACCCTCATATCAAAGTAATACCGCAAGATTTTCAGAGTAAATATCATTTAGTAGCTGAAACTGTAATCAATAGAAAGACAAAAGTGAGAAACATGTAATATATATTCAATTAAAGGTGGCCAAAGCCAGTTTACATGATACAGGGATGATGAATGATACAATTTGAAAATAGGAAAAAATTCATCATGCTCATAATACAATGCAAAAGAATAAAGAAAAGACAGCAAGGTCTGATAGGCGATCTCATGAGCATCCAAAGATCCCGCTTGGTCCTTTTCTCCTAACTGCTCAGGTACAAACAACACAAGATATGACCTAGGTCCTACAAGCAAGATGGTCTACTCGGGTACCGTAGTGCAATGGCGGCCCGAGTAGGGTCTGAGATATAAATCTCAGTAGGCCGGCACCATCGGTGTCTAACCCAATCCAGACAGTGCATAGGTAATTAAACAGTAAGTAGTCAACGCAGGATTCAACAAGTAGGTCAACATAAAATAACAACACACGTTGAGGTTTCCCAAAGGAAACCTGATGGCTATACCAGCTTCGGCTCGTTGCAGGGATGTCAGTATGATCATGACACTACAGTTTCCCATGTAAATATTTATAAAAATATGGCGTGGGTTAACATGCCTCCCACCCATTAACTGAAGATAGTGGGCACGAGGTAAGAATGCCACTTGTCCCTAGTATACAATGTCAACGAGGTAAGAATGCTTCTCGTTCTTAAAAGATACTAGAAAGGGGTAATAATTCCTCCCTTCCATCACATTCCTTTAACCAGCATAGGGTATAACTGCCTCCAATCTGTCACATTCATAATACTGGAATGGGGTATAACTACCTCCCATCCAAACTCTTAAATCATCACTAGACGTCAACTGGATAGGGGTACAAATGCCTATCTTCCAGACATGTATTGTCAAACTAGAAGTAAACTGGAAAGGGGTACGAATGCATCCCTTCCAGACATGTACTATCACATTGGCATGGGGTATAAATTTCTCCCATCCAAACAAGTATTTGTCACTAGGTGTCCTCAACATGCACTCACCTTTATTATCATTCATTCATGTAGCATTAGCATGTCCACACCCACAAAACAAGCATGTCTATAGGATATTGCTTATGGAATTACCTCATGAGAATTCAAATAATCATATCAAAATCACAATAAAAAATATAGCCCATATCCATGTAAATGGTTAAAATCAAATTCATACAAGGAAAACCATCTCAAGTATTACTATCACATCATTTATCGTATTCAACACATTTATACCTAATGAAACTCCTCTTAAGTATCCATATCAAGACATTAACATTTTCATCACATTTATATAAGTTACATGAGGCAACCCACTCATGTACGGTATTGTCTAACCCCCAATTCATTATCCATTCCTTTTATATCATTTCACAGTCATACACGGATTTATAAAGAATAAATAGGTTTAATGGACTACCCCTCCTAGGTAAGTCCCATTAACTAGATCCATTCCATTAACATAAGCCGTGCTTATTCCATTATCATAAGGCATGGTCTTACCACCCTAATCTATTCCATTCAAGTTTAACCATTTCATTGCAAGATCGCAACGATCATGCTTTAACCATTTGGTACAATTCATAGGAAACATGACATCATCAATTAACAACAAAGCATAGCAAGAATTTAGCAGGAAAGCATAAGGATCTACTTCCTACTTTTATTGTGAAGATAGCACCCCTCTGATCGAGGGGTTTTATTATTAAATTTTTAGTTTAGTAACCAAGCAACCATTTTAATCTTGTCCCTGCAATTCACACTCTTTGCACGGAATCATTTAATTGAAACTAAACTTTCATAATTAACATACTAAAACAGTACAGACATAACTCATTAATACTTCAATTTAAATTAAAGGCAATGAGAGGGACCCTACCTCAAGGTGGGTCCATCCTTCCACTACGGATCTTGGTGCTTTATAACTAAGATTCGCCTAAGTTCCGTCAACCCAAAACACGACCAAAACTCCAAAGCACCCAACCAAAACATAGTAGGAACCCTTTATAACTACTAAAACACTCATTTAGAAGATGGGAAAACAAGCCACAAGTAAAACCCTTACCTTGGAAACAAACCGGGGGATCAAAATCATCACAATCCACCTCACCTTTGGTGGAGGATGTTGTACACACACCAACAAGGTTTGGAGGGACCTTCTGCAAAACCCTAGAACAAGCGGAACAAGAAAGAGACTAAAAAAACAAAACCCTAAACCTAGGGGTGCTTTGCCGAATGAAATTAGGGCAAGGAGGAGCCCTAAAATCAGCCAAGAGTATAGGAGGAAGGATGGTGGAGACTTACCAAAGAGATTCGAAGGAGGAATCACCATGAATGGAGGAGTAAGAAGGTGCGGCTGAGGGGGCTTGCGCGCGAGGCCGATGGCTCCAAAGGGGATTGGTTTGTGCAGGTTCTATGAGGAAGAGGGGAGAGTTTATTAGTTTAGGTTTTCTTTAAAATTTCTTTTAAATATTTTAAAAACCCAAACAGGGCCCGACTCATGGCTTGGGCCGCATGGTTTGGAAAACTGTGCGCCAATCGTGCATCCCCCACTGGACACCCACGACACCCCACACGGGCTGGCCGTAGGGTTTCGGTAAACCGTGCGCAGGCCGTGCAGACTCCTCTGCCTCCCTGATTTAGGCCGCACGGCTTGTGGCACACAGTTTGGGAAACAATGCGCCATCAGCTGTTCTTTAAAAACCAGCCGTCTTCAGGTCCGACACTCCTGTAACCCCTCAAGACACTCAGAAAACTTAACGGGAATTCACCCATGTCCAAAAACATTAAAAAGAAGGATCCGAACATTCGAAAAATCATTCTGAAGCTCGATCATAAATTGGACCGGTTCAGTAATTGAAAAGATCAAATTCCTTCACTTTTTAACCCATCTCATAACGCGGGTCATTAAAACCTTCCCACCTTAGAACTTCTCATTCTCGAGAAACCATCGGGAACAACGCACACCTCACTCGACCTACAAGGGCCGTGAAGCATCGTTCAAAAGTCCGCGTTACGTTTCCAAACGTCCCACACACCAACGATCATCTACTTAAGAACACGATGCTTAAGCCTTCAACACCTATGCCAACGCTCATTTTCCAAGCAAAACACCCCAATGACTCTTACCCGAGCCTGTCATACTAGAGGCATAAACTCATCGTCATCTCTCCAAGAAACCAATCAAAGGTACTTCCCACCTTATATTTTTAACGTTAAATGGTCAAAAATCAAACCACCACTCCACCATCTTTGGAATTGTCTTTAAAAAGCACGCACCAAGTGTTCCAATGATGCACCTAGCGCGATTTTGAAATGACCAAACGGTCGATTTCCCATCGACCTAAAATCCCAAGTGAAAAAGAGTCAAGCCACTATGGCTGACTATTCAAGAAGATTCCCGACTTAGATGGCCGACACTTTATAAGCTGAACAATGATGCCTTACCCCAAGGCATGTCACACTTACAACGAGAACGTTCACCGATCCTCATACCCAACTCCCGATGACGTCTCTAAGATCAAACCATGAGAGAAACCATGCATCCCACATGAAACGCCGAAAGAGAAAAACCAAAAGAGATCAACAACTTTTAAACATTAGCGCGGCGTAAGACCGACACTCTCTTAGTGAATCCAGGATGAAGTCAAGATAGGGGACATGCTCGTCATGTATCAGAGTACACCAAGGGGATTAAAACAGATTCCAGTCAGTCATACCAGACTACTAGAAGGAAGAAGGGTCGAACCACCACTAGTTGACTTTAAAGACAAGACTCAGATTCTTCTGTCGACACCTCAAGATTTCTAAACTGATCATAATACCATTTCCACATAAGGCATTCCATGACCAATCAAGATACACCACTAAAGTCCTCCACAACAAACATTGTTTTTCAATTGGGGGGGGGGGTTGCATCTAAAGTGAACCAGAACAAAGTCATGCTGTTGAGAAAGCAAAGACTTACAACAACATCAAAAAGCCTTGAAGGCCTTCATGTAATCACGACCATATCCAAATGGTCTGTCTTGGCATGTTATTTCTATCTGGAAGTACACACTTTACTAAAATGGCATGACACTTCCCACCTTAGAAGTTTCGGTATCACCGCGAGAAGAAAAGACCATCTGCTCATAAGAGAACTAGTTCACCAAAAACTAAACGGACATATGTCTCTCCTCCGAGCCACAATCACCATGATGAGACGTAAAAGGAACCCAAAGCATCAAGATCGGCGTGTCACCCACCCGAGTATTCCGAAAATCTTCCCGAACATTGGGAAAACTCGATTCTCAAATGCTCAGGTCACTCTACCATGGAGATGACCCAAGACCAAACACAACAGCACAAGAGATTTAATTGAAAGTTGTATCACCTTATAGGACCGTTCACATGGACGACAACTTACCAAACATCCATTATTTCAGGAGTCAAACAACCAACACACAACCAACCATGCCCGAGGCAAGTATAACCAACTGATATAGAGCATTACCTAATTCTCAAGCCCATAACAAGATCAAAAGAAGCATGACCACTCGTCAGAAAAATGGTGTTAATGGAAACTAGAAGTCCTATAAGGGACAACGGAACCAGAACGATACAAAACATCATAAAACTCACCATACAGACAAGGCACAAAAGTTATAAGGGTGATACCTACCCCAGGCTTGCCCCTTACGAAAACAAAATGTCGACCCAGACATTTGGTCATGCCCAACAAAAGTCATCAGGCTCAAGACTAACATTCAAGTCATTTTCCCAAAGAAAATGAACTCCCACAGAAAACACCTACGGTTCCGTCTCAAGGCACTTACAAGAAAGAATTAACTTACCCTCACATGGGGTTTCAAAGAAAGACACCACTACAGGTTCCTTTTCCAAGCCCTTTCTATTTAATCACATCTATTCTTTTAATCACTTTAAAATATTCAATTCAAAACATCAACTAACCTTTAAAAACCAAAAATCACTTGGCACTTGATCATTTTTTTAACAAACAGCTCAAAGAAAAACATGCAAGATTCAACATACTTCCTTTTAAACGTTTAACATTCATCAGACATCTCATCTCTTTTCAGGCAAACTATCATGATAAATTCATTTTAAAAACTTCAGGTGACCTACGAGGGTCCCAAAAAACCAAAACACTCCAGTTCAAAATCAAACAACTTTTCCACACACAAGAAATTCAAAATAAATCCTACCATCACATTCCCCATGGGTTTCCATTTCCTAAATCATGAAATTCCCATACACTATACGGGTTGAAAATTGGCTTCTAACAGATAGAGCAAATCACATTTCAGAAATTAACATGATCAAATCAACAGATCAATCATATGGGTGGCCAAATACAAACCTATAAAGTGCCCATACACTTTACAAATTGGAATTTGGCTCCCTTCATTCAAAACCAATTCAATTCATGTTACAATTTAAACATTAGTAGCCCTTTTTCAGAAACGTGATTACACAGGTTACCCTTTCCCAGCCATAAGGCACCCATACACTACACAACTGAAAATTCCCTCCCATTGTAATTTCAATCATTAAATTTGGGCAAAGCAACCAATTCCATATTAACTGAACCTAGCATGTTATCGAAAGTAGTAACACAGAAACATGCTATATCACAGAAGCATGGAATAACTACCACAAAACCTATCACAACAGTAGACATCAGATCATGCATCGTAGATGGCATGGAATAATGCAAGGCATGTGATTTCTAACAAAGTGACTATATGATTCATGAAATGGAATACCCTCGTATCATCAGGTTGCAACAGAAATGAAACCCACAATTACATCAATAGTATCAACAAAAACCATGTGCATCACCCAATGGTGAAATCAAATCAACCACAATAATCAAAATCATTAAAATAACAATTTCATTCGAGGCAATTTGGTTTTTTGCTTGTACACAGGTTAGCTACTAACGAGCACACCTTATTACCAAATTCCATCTCCTTCCTATCCCTAGCTATTGTCGCCAAATATTAAAATAAACCAGAAGAAGAAACTCTTCTGAAAGAACTTTGTAACGTCCCGGCCCGGCAGACCATCAAAACAGTGGCTGGACCGATCGCCAGATGGCCTCAAGCGCGTCTCCTCGTACGCCAGAGGCTACCGACTAGTATAAAGGGTCTCAGTAGGTGATATTAGGGAGACTATACCCTCATATTATAGTAACATAATAGTATTTTCAGAGTAAATATCATTCAGTAGCGGAAACCGTAAGCAATTGAAAGACAACAATGATAGACATGTAATATCCATTCAATAAAAGGTGGCCAAAGCCAGTTTACATGATACAGGGATGATGGATGATGAAATGTGAAAACAGGAAACAATAAAACATGCTCACAATACAATGAAAAATAATAAACAAAAGACAACAAGGCCTGATAGGCGATCTCCTGAGCATCCCAAGCTCCGGCTTGGTCCTTTGCTCCTAACTCCTCTGGTACAAACAACATAGAAAACGACCGAGGTCCTGCAAGCAAGAAGGTATACTCGAGTACTCTAGTGCAATGGCGTCCCGAGTAGGTTGTGAGATATAAATCTCAGTAGGCCAGCACCACCGGTGTCTAACCCAATCCAGACAGTGTGTAGGTAATTAAATAGTAAGCAGTCAAAGAAGTATTCAACAAGAAAGTCAACATAAAATAAAAACACCCATACAGGTTTCCCAAAGGAAACCAGACGGCTATACCAGCTTCAGCTTGTTGCCGGGATGTCAATATCATCATGCCACTATATTTTCCCATGTAAATAGTTATAAAAAGATGGTGTGGGGTAAGCATGCCTCCCACCCATCAGCTGAAGATAGCATGCACGAGTTAAGAATGCCTCTCGTCCCTAGTATACAATGACAACAAGGTAAGAATGCTTCTCGTTCTTAAAAGATACTGGAAAGGGGTAAGAATGCATCCATTCCATCACGTTCCTTTAACCGGCATAGGGTATAACTGCCTCCAATCTGTCACATTCATAATAGTGGCATGGGGTATAACTTCCTCCCATCAAAACATGTAAATCATCACTAGACGTCAACTAGAAGAGGGTAAGAATTCCTCCCTTCCAAACATGTACTGTCACACTAGAAGTCAACTGAAAAGGGGTAAGAATGCATCCCTTCCAGACATGTACTATCACACTGGTATGGGGTATAACTTCTTCCCATCCAAACACGTATATGTCACTAGGTGGCCTCATCATGAACTCACCTTTATTATCATTCATTTATGTGGCATCAGCATGTGCACACTCACAAAAAAAGTATATCTATAGGATACTGCTTATGGAATTACCTCATAAGCATTCAAAGAATCATATCACAATCACAATCAAACATATAGACCATATCACTGTAAATGGTTATATTCACATTCATACACATATACTTAAATCAAACCATCTCAAGTATCACTATCACATCATTTATCATATTGAACACCTTTAAAACTAAGGAAATTCCTCTTAAGTATACATATTAATACATTAACATTTTCATCACATTTATATAAGGTATATGAGGCAACCCACTCATGTAGGATATTGGCTAACCCCCAATTCATTCAATATACCTTTTATATCATTTAAATGGCATACAAGGATTTATAAAGCATAAATAGGTGCTATGGACTACCCCTCCTAGGTAAGTCCCACTCACTAGATCCATTAAATTAACATAATCCATTCTTATTCCGTTATCCTAAGGCCTGGTCTTACCACCATAATCTATTTCATTTAAGTTTAACCATTTCATCACAAGATCGCAATGATCATGATTTAACCATTTGGTACAATTTAGAGGAATCATGACATCATCAATTAACACCAAATAATAACAAGAATTTAGCTAGCTAGCATAATGATCTACTTACTACTTTTATATTGAATACATCGCACCTCTGACCAAGGGGATTTATTATTAAATAGTTAGTTTAGTGACCAAGAAACCATTTTAATCTTGTCCCTGTAATTCACACCCTTTGCACGGAAGCATTTAATTGAAACTAAACTTGCATAATTAACATACTAAATCAGTATAGAAATGATTCATTAATACTTCACTTTAAATTAAAGGCAAGGAGAGGGACCCTACCTCAAGGTGGATCCAGCCGTCCACTCCATCTCTTGGAGCTTTCTAACTAAGAGTTGCCTACGCTCCGACAACCTGAAAGACCAGCAAAACTCCAAAGCACCCAACCAAAACACACCAAGAACCCTTTAGAACTACTAAAGAAATCATTTAGATTATGGGTAAACAAGGAACAAGTAAAAACCTAACCTTGGAAACAAACTGGTGGATCGAAATCACCACAATTTGCCTCGTCTTTGGTGGCGGATGTCGTACGCACACCAACAAGGTTCTGAGGGACCTTCCGCACAAACATGGAACACATGGAACAAGAAAGAAACCTAAAAAAACCAAACCCTAAACCTAGGGGTGCTTGGAAGAAGGAAATTAGGGCAAGGTGGAGCCCTAAAATTGGCCAAAAGTAGAGGAGGAAGGAGGGAGGAGACTTACCTTGTACATTCGA
Source organism: Viscum album (assembly GCA_963277665.1). NCBI lineage: Eukaryota > Viridiplantae > Streptophyta > Magnoliopsida > Santalales > Viscaceae > Viscum > Viscum album. Next base: position 42,150,544 of record OY728140.1, on the reverse strand, counting down.
AGGAAGAATCGCCAAGAACGGAGGAGGATGGAGGTACGGCTGAGGGGGCTTACACGCGAGGCTGACGGCTCCAAGGGGAGGGATTCGTGTGGGTTATGTGAGGAAGAGGGGAGAGTTTATTATTTTAATTTCTATTTAAAATTTCTTTCAAATATTTTAAAAACCCAAACAGGGCACGACGCACGACTTGGGCCGCACGGTTTGAAAAACCGTGCGCCAACCGTGCATCCCCCACTGGACACCCACGACACCCCACATGGGCTGGCTGCATGGTTTGAGTAAACTGTGCACAAGCTGTGCAGACTCCACTGCCTCCCTGATTTAGGCCACACGTCTTGGGCCGTATAGTTTTGGAAATTGTGCACCAGTCGTGCGCCTTCAGCTGTTCTTTAAAAACCAACCTTCTTCAGGTCCAACTCTCCCGGAACCGCTCAAGACACCCAGAAAACTTAACGGGCATTCACCGATGTCCAAAAAAATTAAATAGAAGCATCCAAACCTTCAGAATCTCGTTCTGATGCTCGATCTTAAATTTGACCAGTTCAGTAATTGAAAAAGTAAAATTCCTTAACTTTTTAACCCAGATCAAAATGCGGGTCATTATATTCTTGGTATTGGGTTTCTATTTTTTGTATATTATGTTTTAAATTATTTGATAGGTTTGGTGATTGTTTGATGTCATTTTGAAATTGTGATCATTGTATGGTAAAATGTTCATGGAAAATGGAATTCAATTTTCATATTTTTGAGATCCTTTTTTTATGGAATAAGAAAAAATAAAGTTTATGGGGGGGGGGGTTTGATTAGGCATTGAATTAGTAAAAGATTACTTGTTTATATTATAATATTTATGATTTATGTTAAAATGTTCCTGGAAAATGGAATTCAATTTCAGCATTATTTCACATCATGATTGTAATTCTATCTTAATGTAAACTATTACAGGGAACATATTGAGACATATTGTAAATCAAACATTTTTATTTGTGTCTATTTCATATTTCATTACCAGTTTTCCCATTCTATTGGTAAGAATTCATCATTTTGGATCACTTGGAGATTTACATTGGAAGACCACCATTTTGGACATTTAACCCAGAACGTTCTGGGTGAAGTGAATTGGACATTAGCCCAATAAAATAACAATAGTGTCCATAATCTAATCCCAATGAATCTGAAAAATTTCCTATAGATAGATTAAATTTTTTTCAACATTTCATTAAGCTTGAGACAAGTCCAATTATGACATTTTTAGGCACTACTAGAAAACTGGTTTTATCTAGTGCTCACTAAAGGAACTGTTAAGAACACACTTTCTAAGTGCTAAAAAAAGTGATTTTAAAGGGGGTCTATAATAGTGCTAAAAATTATTGTTAATGGGGTACCTTTATCAACACTTTTAAAAAATTGATGATAAAACAGGCATTTATCAGTGCTTCTAAAAAAGTGCTGATAATGAGGGGTATTTATTAGTGCTTCTAAAAAACACTTTTAAAAGGGTGGAATTTATCTGCACTTTTTTAGAAGTGCTGATAAAGACACCCCTTTTCAGTGATTTTTTACTTTCGGTGATAAATGGCATGATTCCAAAAAATTATATTACATTAACAGACACTTGTAGCATAAGATATGGTCAATTGGAGGCCTTATTGATTTTTTGGCCTCAATATAGGTGATCAAGGGTTCCTATGGGTCACTGAGGTTTAGATCTCCCTGTAAGATTTGGTTTGAAATGTGGAATAGGGAAAACAGACACCCATTACTGATTTTATGGTTTTTAAATGGCTTTGAGTCTGAAAAGCCCTTAGAATCCCTAAAAACCCTAGAACCCTTAAAAATCCTAAAAACCATGAAAATATCATAACTTTCAATTTGGGAGTCATTTTAATCTCCACAACTAGTCAAATAAAATATTATTAAATGAGATAAATCCATATGATATTTAAATCATGTGATACTCAAAGTAATATAATACAATATAGGTCCAAAAAAGGTAAAAATCGAACTTGAACTTCAAAAAACCATAAATTTTGATCTATGTGTCCATTTGGGATCTACTACATATCAAATCGAAGCATGTGAAGTGGTATATTCCATAATGGGTATCTAACTTAGTTAATTGATCTCTATCTAGTTTTAAACCTCATAAATTCCTATAAAGAATCCAAAAATTATTTTTTCACCAACTCCGATTTCTTAAACTTCAAACAGATATAACTTCTCATCTTGGAGTTTGTTTATCCTATACCACTTATTATATCAAAAATAATTTCATAATATTTTCTTTGATTGGATGTGGAGATGAAATGGACTCTCATATCAGAAGTTATGTTCATTTCATGGTTGTTTTGGGGTTTTTGGGTTTTTAGTATTTCTTAACGTTTTTATGTGTTTTAGGGGTTTTTAGAGTTAATATTAATTTTAAAAAATATATTAAAATAAATATCTATATTAATATATATACACATAACGATATATATAAACATATATATATAAATATATGTATAACAAAATATAATTAAATATATATAAATATATAGATATATCAAAAAATATAAAATAAAACAGTATAGTGGAGTTGAAAAGGTGCTCGTGTATAAGATGTAGGTCTCTAGTTTGAAACTCACTAGAGGTAGGGGTCCATGCTTATGGTGGGATTTTCTAAAGTTCTGAAAAAGGGTTTGGGGAAGAACTTGTAAAGGGGAAGCATTAATAAGGGGGTGTGAAAAAAAATTAAACCCTTAAACATCATCACTTTTATCAACACTTCTTATAGCGCTGTTAAAGACTTCCTTTAGATGTGATAAAAAATCACTCCCATAGGGGACCTTTATCGACACTTTTTTGTGAGAGCTATTAATGATAACCCTTTATCATCACTTACAATATCAGAAAATCTACAAGGCTGATAATTCAATTTTAATAGCACAGTTAAAGGGATGATTTGTACCAGTGAGGGTGATCCAGGAATCTCAATCTGAACATTAAATTCTATGCTAGATTTCAAGACCCAAAAATTCATCTGAACATTTTGGGTAGAACTCCTAAATGGATGATCTAATTGAGATTGAATATTAACAGAATATAGAATAAGTCATGATAATTTTTTTTTACCATGAATCCAAATTAACTAAAAATCATGGTTTGTACGGCATTTTAATGAGGATGGATAAAATTAATGCATACAATATTTAAAGTGATGAAATGTTAATTCTCTACCCAATTTCGTCCACCCTTTGAAGTACCCTAGTAAATGGTTCAAAATTGAGGGGGTTTGGATCGACCAAAGGGACTTCAAGGATCTACTTAAGGTGTAATTTAGGATGAAAATGGGTGATGTAGTGTCTTTTTTCATTTTAATGTTATGCTCCCAATTTGATGTTCTAATAAGAATTTTTTCCCAGGTATGTTGTTCAAAACACATTAGTTTTTTATAAAAGTTCATCATTTCTTATTATTACGTTGTTCTTTACTTAAAATTAATACTATTCCTTAATGTGTGAATTCATTCACACAGTAAATTGTGAAATCCCTCACACAATGGTGTAGTATTCGTTATTTATTTGTTTTCAATTATTTAATCCCACTTCTTTAAGTCATCTCTCATCTTCCTTTTAATGGTATACATCGATAGAAGGAAAACAATTTTATGGGTTGATATTAGGGAGTTTTTTGGGGGTGTGTTGAATGTCATTTCATGTGTGTTAATATTTTAATCGGATCATTATTTTAAAATTTCCATTCAATGAGTTATTTTATTATACATCTTTACCAAATTTAGTGACAACACATTTTGAGTTCTAGTATGATCCAATTACTTGGAGTGATAGTTAACCAGATCCTCTAAGTGATTTAGTGATTATACAAGGAATTGTGTGATTATTAAATTGGTGAATGATATTACCAAATTATATCATTTTTTGGATTCATCTTGAGTTAGTGATTTAAAATTTCTAGTAAAAATAATTTTTCCAATCAATCCCTAGAAAAATCCTCTAGTCGAATCATATTTTTAAATTATTTCTATCCAACTAATATGGTGTTTCATTCGTTAATTGAAACCATTCCTTTAAGAAACATTATTTTTCTAATTTCCCAATTGAAATTAACCCTATAGTTTTTCAGTTCATAGATAATCCTCCCAAAAAGTATGACTGTATCAAGGATACTTCTTAGATCCCTTTGGATTCAATCCCTAAATTTATTACAACAACCACTTATACATGTAGGGTAAATTTGGGCATCCCTAATTTACATGGATTATCATCACCAGAACTAGTCCACGATAAATGGAAAGTACACCTAAGGACCTCTTTGACTAGATTTGAGGTGTGAGATGGGTCTCAAAAATTGATCTCAGGTATATCTACCACCGGTTTAGGTTTCTTGAGGCTAATATCCCAATGTAGGCATTCTGATATTACCAAATAAACTATGAGTTCCTAGTGATTCTCTTTGGTATGACAGATTCCCATTCCTTTTTTATAGATTTAATCAAACAAATTTTCAATCCATACTAAGACCAATTTGTTGTTGTTTTCATTGATGACATAGTCATATACTTCATATTAGTGGAGGAACATGTAGTTCTTGTTTGGTATCCACCTAATTACATGTCATAATTCCGAATCATTATTGTCCTAGGGTGTACTAAAATAGATTTTGGGATGACATCCCTAGATTCGTAGCCCCTTTGACCACCCTGACATAGAAAAGGAAGTCTTTTACCTTATCTACAAAGTTCCTAATGGCCTTAGAGGAGTTGAGTTTGAGGATGGAGAGTGCTCCTATTTTTAGTGTATAAGAGGAGGGTGTGGAGTTTGTAGTGTATTATAATGCCTCATGGGCTTGGCTCTAGTACTTAGAGATATAACATCAGTTAGTTATTGCATACGGGTCAAGGTAGTTGAGACACCATGAGAAGTACTACATGAATCATGACCTAGATCTTGAAGATATTCTCTTTTCCATAAGGATGTGGAGGCACTACCTTATGGGGGTGATTTTTGGTTTACTTAGACCATCAAAACCATAGGTACATCTTCACTTAGAGATACTTGAACTCAAGATATTGGAACTAGTTGGAGTTCCTACAGGACTATGATTTTGAGATAATATATACTCTATGGAATATAAATGTGTAGAAGATTCCCTTAGAAAAAGGTCCCAATATTGTATAGTTCAAGAGGGTTTAGAGCAGCTGGCCTCCCTACAACTGAACCTGGTGGATCAGAAGGGTACATCATTTCATCAGTCAATGGCACTGACTCCTCTACTTCTTGAGCCTATTATAGAGTCTAAGTAGGAATACATTGACTTTGAGGTCTTTTGATACTTGATATACATGGAATATTCACCATATGGTTATTCTAAAAGAGAGAATCACATCAATATTTTCTAGGGATGGTGGGTGGTTCCAGTCATTATGTGGGAGGTGGTGATGAGATAGTTCAAAAGTTCTCCCCCAGTTGTATATCCCGTTGTGGGGAATATGTATAGAGATATTCAATGGTATTTTTTGGGGCCTGATATGCGATAAATCATAAATGATTCCATCTATCATTTCTTCAATTGTCAGTAGGTGAAGGATAAGAACAAGGGTTTAGAAGTGTTTTTTTTTTCAGTCCCCTGAGATACCGGAGTAGAAGTGGGATGACCTATCCATGTAATTTTTGATAGGTATTCCACACATAGAAAAGGTCCATGATTCTATCTGGGTGATAGTTGACCAAATCATGAAGTTGAAACACTTCCATTCCATTAGGAAGTAGAGTTCGTTGGAAGGTTTGGGGAAGTTGTACGTATGAGACATTGTTCTCCTTCATGGTGTGCCCTTAACTATTGTGTCTGATCATGGCATGGAGTTTACATAACCCTTGTGGAGAGGATTGTAAGAGAAATTTAGGACACAAATGAGGATGATTCCATCCTTTCACCCCTGAAATAATGGGTAGACGGAGATCACTATCTATGTGTTGGAGGATATATTTAGGGTGTTCATGTTGGACTTTAGATGGAGTTGGGAGGATCAATATACCTATATAGAGTTTACGTACAATGAAATCTACCACTCTACTATCGACAAGGAACCTATTGGGGCCCTCTATAGTAGACTATACAGTTCACATTTTTCTAGAAAAAGATCGCAAGACTTCTATTATGGGCCCCAAGATGGTGCAGGTGATGAAGGAAAAGGTCATGGTCATCTGATAGAGGATAAGGACATCCCAGAGAAGATATAAATACTTTTTAAATAACTGTTTTAGGCCCATGAATTTTGACTAGGGAGACCACATTTTCCTAAGAGTATCCCCATGATGAGGATTATTCAGAATCATCTAGGGATCTGGGCTATCCATGAGGTTCATTAGTCCATTTGAGATCGTTCAAAGGATTAGTGATGTTTCTTACCAACTCTCCCTACTCCCACAGCTGGAGTGGGTGCGCAATGTTTTCCATGTATCATAGCTTAGGAGATTCATATATGACCCCATATACATCATTGATTGGGGTGATATTGACATTGAGGATAAATCCACCTTTGTGGAGCACCCAGTGGGCATGGAGGATCGACTTGAGAGGACCCTATGTGGATTGACCACCCCTTTTATTCGCATGTCATGGTAGCATGGGAATGTTCAAAAGAGTTCTTGGGAGCTGGATAGGAATGTACAGGCTTAGTATCCTGATATTCTTCTTTATTTATGATTTTTGGGGAAAAAATCTCGGATCGAATGATGTAGAGACCCTGTTTTTTTTCCATTCAAGACATTGAAATATTTCTTTATATATTTCTAGAGCTTGGTATGGAGACAAAACATGATTTCAATGAAAATTGTTCCTGAAATTAATTTTATAATTATATTAAATGTAATTTATATTACTCAAATAAAATTTCATAAATAAAATAAGAAAAAACATAAAAAATTATCAGATTTGAAATTTGATACTATGGTTTATTCTGGAATACAGTGTTTTCCCTATCATCGACATAAATATTCCAACATGGGGCATTTTTATATCTCACTCGTTGGTGGTATGTTTAGTGGATTAAATAATTAATTATTTAATTCATTCATTAATTCATTAATTTAATTTGATCTATTTTTTTAAATATACGTCCATATATATTTACCCAGGGTTAACCTTATAACCCTGGGACCGTTTGCAGTTTCTCATTCCTCCACCACTGGAGAATCACCTTAGATGATGCTGAACATCAGATTGGATAAGATCATGATGAAACAAAAATAAAAGAATCCTTAAATCAATGGTGAGTAATTTATTATATTAATAATGATCTAATCACCCGGTAGGACTAATAAACTTTTGGTTTAAACCATTTTTGATCTAATTTATTTATCATATCAACACATCCTATTGATATGTGAAAATTCCAGACTAATCATGCACCTATATACCTAATTTAAATGGTTATTTGGATTTTTTCTAACCTCACACTCCAGTTATTTATTGTTGACTAAGAAACCATGGACAATGTTTTTTTTAAAACCTTTTTATTTTCATTTCCCCCTCTTTTTCAATGCATTCTTAAATGGTTGGTTATAATGGTCCCAGTTTGACTTCATCGGGAAGTACCAAGCCTGATCTGACCACCAGAACCACAGAGAAAAGAAGACACTACTAAAAATTCTGGTTTTTGTGCCTGCTGATGCGGGCGACCGCCATTAGCGGTCGCTAAAGAAGGTATTAGCGACCGCCAATGGTGGTCGCTAATACGAAACTAAAATTCCAGCGCGATTTTTTTCCTGCGCGCGCTTCTTCTTCTTTCCCTCCTATAATTTTGCCGCTGCAAATAGTCACCGCCGCACGCCGCCCCACGACGCCGCACGCCGCCGCATGCTCCAACACGCCGCCTCATTATGTCGGACGATTCTTCCCTCGTGACCGCCGCCCCACCCCACCGCCGCCGCACACTCCCGCCACACGCTCCCGCACGCCGCACGCCACCGCACGCACCGCCCACCGGCCGCCGTGTGTCCGCCATAGCCAGTGGGGAAGGTCTGTGTCCCTGCAATATGCCGCGAGATGAGAGGAGACCCGCATGCGCCTGTTTCCTTGATGTGAAACAGTAGCGACCGCCATTGGCGGTCGCTAAAGGGCTTTACCGACGAAGCAACAGGGACCGCCAAAAGCGGTCGCTGGGCGGTCGCTAAAACTGCTATTTCTAGTAGTGAGATCAAGGATTGGATTGATGGAATAATTTTATATTTAGGATCATTTGGAGTTAAATATGACCATTTCTATTATTATTTTTATTCTAAATTAAATATAGAAGGAGGCCAGTTGCGCGCGGTGTGAACCAATGCATATTGGGATTCAGAATCTGAGTTTTCAACCACCAGATAATGGGAATACACCAAACAGACTTAGATCCATAAGTTTCAGTTGTATATATGGATGAAATTGAAGGAAATGACAAGATTAAATTAACAATATTTGGATATAATTATCTAGATAAAAACCATCAACACACCATGTATACTGATGAACACATGGTGTGTATCCACATGAGTGTGGTGGTAAGGGTTTTGGAAATCTATAAACATGTCATGATGTTTATCCCTCACACTCTATGTAACTAATACATGGGTGGATGATCTATGTGATAGACCATACAGGAGGGTCACTATGTGGGAGTATATGGATGGGCACACTACTATGTACCTAAGTGCATGGACACTGGGTAGAGTGCACAAACCTATACTAAAGTACAAGGACATGACCAAGGTGAAAAGGCATAGACCCTAAGTACTAGGAAACAATATTTATACTCACTACATGTTGTGTAGACCTACATGGGTAAGGATCTATGTACCAGACATGGACACAACCTGACAGTGAAGAGGGACCACACACCATGTGGGTTCCCCCACACATCGTGTACCCTTTGGTTAATTTTTAGAGAACATCAAGATTCAGTATCTCATTCATTTGAAGTCTGATTTTTTCAGATGAGTATCTCATACTGAGTGTTTTTTCAGAAGAATGTGTTGGTTCCCTCTTTTATGGGTTGGGAGATACAATGTGGACTTTTCAAGGCACATATATTATTTTAGGTAATGCTTGATGATGAGAATGATTTCACAGGTTCACCATAGACTTTCTGAGTGGTACTCTCCAGTTGAGCTTGGGAGTGGATTATTGAAGTCCTTCCTAGTGGTACACTGTAGTTCATATGTGTAGTGGGTACTCAACATAATTTAGAGTGGTACCCTCCAATTGAGTTGGGTAGTGGATCCTCTATGTCCTTATGAGTTGTATGCTCCACTTGAGCTACGTATTGGGTCCTTGACATCTTTTGACTTGTACCCTCTAATTGAGTTGGGAAGAGGGTCCTTGACCTATTTTTGAGTGGTCACCACTAGATCAATTTGACAATGGGTCCTCAACATCTTCTAAGGGGTACCCTATAATTGATCTTGGAAGTGGTTCATTGATTCCTTCTGAGTGGTACCCTCCACTAGAGTTGGGCAGTGCATCCTCAACGAATTATTTATGGTACCCTCCAGTAGAGAATGTGTAGAACCTCCAACATGTCATGGTTTGTTTCTCTAAAATATATTCTAATTATAGCCTATATTTCATAAATCACCGAGCCTATATATAATAAAACATGGTTACTTATATGAGATATCCATAACCTAGACATTAAACTTAAATTTTCCAACTCTGTGATATGAATTTAAAAAATATGACATACACGGTGCTGATCAAGATAATATTTAGAGTTTGATAGAATTAACTTAATTTTCAGTGAATACTAACCTACCCTTATGAATAGTAACTTACCTTTATGAATAGTAATATGACTTTTATGAATGGTATCCATACCCTAGAGTGTATAAGTGAATTTAGGCACCTTAAAAATGAAGATGTATGTTTTAAGTGTTTATGTTTTTTGATTAAATAATGGTTTTAATTAAATGTTAAATTAATCATATTTATAATATTATTTATGAAAAATGGACTTCATTTTTGGATTCTACATTTCAAAAAAAATTAGAGTGAATTTTTAGGATTTTTCTGAAATACTTAAATTTTTGATGAATAGTAAAATGTGATAATTTACGATAAATTCTAAATAAGGAATTCATTGAGTCGTTGATGATGATCTACTTTTGTAATTTCAATTGGTTCTAAGTCACATGCATATATTTCTATTCTTGTTCATCTAATACTGACTATTGGTTTTCTTGAGAGGAAATAATAAATTAATGATTATAATATTAAGAAAACTCATCTCCCCTCCACTATATAAACCACTCCTCACCCCCTCTTCCTCCCACACCATTCAAGCTTCAATAAATTCTTAAATTCTTCCAAATACTCTTCCCAAACCCTCTCCCCACGTCCAAGACCAGCTGGTATCACTAAAAGGAAAAAAGCAAATGCCTTAAAGAGATTCTCAAAGGAGGAAATCTCAAGAGGTAAACTCTTTTTTTCCAATTCCGTAATTTCTTTTAAGTTCTTTTTTTTTGTTTCATTCCTCACCTACCTTCATCCAAATAGTATGATAACTCCATTAACATAAATTTATTGGAATTTTTTTATGCTAATGATATATTTCATTATCTTCTCCCATTTCCCCACCCTTTATTTGGAAGAAATGAAAGCACCGTTTGAGATGTGCTAATTTAGCACATTCAAGGAAAACCATTTATCAATTTATATTATAATCATTAATTATGGTCATGAAACCATTTATGTTAAATTTGAACAAGATTATTATATATTTAATATATCCTATTTTTGTTTTTGTAATCCTTTGGTACAAATATTATTAAGTTATAAAGAAAAACATGTTCATTGTAATCAAACCCACTATTTAACCAAAATAGTTGTCACTAAGGTTATATATATGTAATAATTCAACCTCACTCTAAGTAAACAAATTAAATTTAAAACCACATAATCTCCTATAAGTTCACCAATGGAATATAAATTCATTTCTGGATAACCTCTTCCATCTTTCATAATTATCCGAACTTGAATATAAGTGAACCGATCTTTTAAAAACAAGTAATCAAATGATCCCAATCAATGAAATTGAACATTATAACTAATAAAAAATTCCTTTAATAAAATAAAATGGGTTATAATAAATCATTTAAATATAATATAGGTTCAGTACTTAGCCTAATTTTTTTATTCATGTCTTTAATAACAAGTTATGAATTCCTTCAAGCATAAGGTAAGGGATCCTCTCCCTCACTTTTATTCAAGAATCTCCCCAATGTTGTGCCCTTTTATTTTTAATTCCTAATGATGCGGTGTGTTTTTGAACCTCCCCTATACATCCCTTGTGACATATAAATAATGAAATACCCATTTACCTCTCATTAAGCCATCACAATAACACTCGTCACCATGCCGAAATGTTTGTAAGGGCTTTCCCATATCACATTCATTTCTAATATATTTTCATTGTTCGCCAATTATTTACTATATGTGGTATATGTGTATTGCCATTTGATATATAATAACGTTATTCTATTTATATTAATGTTTTTAAATAATTAATTTGAGAGTTATTAAGTTCTGGTTATATGATTTGACCGATTTCATTGTGGTAAGAGACTTTGTCTCACCTACTATTTTGTTGTGACTAACTTTTTAATATGCACCTAATAATAATTATGTGGTGTACCTACTACCAAATTGAGACCATGTTTTATTTGAAATTATATTTATATTAAATATCCATAATCTCATATCATGGATATGTTTGTTGTCTAAACCATATACCATTTTACATACGGTGTTTATTTGGAAAGTTATTTTAATTATGGAAATATTGATGAATCTGTATTCTCTACTCTATAAAAATTTTGAAAATGAATATTTCTCTTATATTGAATCAATTTATAAATAATCCTTTGGATATGTAGTGGAGGGTGGGGCCCGCTACAGCCCCTCGATGCATCGGTAGGTCTCATGAGAGAAATCAGTTTGGCGACAAACCCTTCGAGTTTGTTTCCAAAAATCAGACGGGTTTCTACCCATAGAACTAAACCGTTCTAATGGTATTATGGTTTCATGTTCTAGATACATGACATCCAATTAATAAGCATTCTCTTTATTCATTGTCATTTTTTACTATCCATGAGGTTTTCACTATGACAAAATCTATGGATGCAGTTTCATTTTCAGTTTATTAGTGGAGTGAGTTTCTCATTTATTCACCATGCCACGTTAATTATGTCAGATTTATTATCATTCAATTATACTTGTATTCATGATTCCACTATTTTTAACCCTTACTGAGTGTTTGAGATCACCCCTTTCATTGTTTTCCATCAACAGGTGATGAAGAGGTGATCTTTTATTGAGTTCATGTGGTTATAGTTTTTGGTTTTTGCTATGTATTGTATTTTGTAACCTTTTCCAATGTAATTTGAGTTACATCTATGTATATAGTTTTCTAAAGACTACAAAAATGATCTTTCCATTGGGATTTTATTTCTTTATAACCATGCCAATATCACAAGTAATGCACCGACTCCAGCCTAGAGGGGTTGGGGTGTTACAGTTGGTATCAGAGGAAGTTTAGAAGGAAACTTGGAAACTAGAGTAGGAAATATATAGTAGGGAACAATTCCCTTATGTTTTATTTGAGTGAAAATGGAAAATAACATCCTAGTATTTTGGTAAGGAATAGATTATGTGAATATTACTAGAAAATACATCCCTATCAGGATACGAGCTGGTAGAGGTGGCTCTGGAACAAATGTACCTAGGAGTGAAAACTCCGACAAGGTGTTTTGGGCGTATCTTGGGGTATCCTGGTACATGAAAATGGGCCTTGTTGTACTCTCGGTTACAATACTCCTGGGAGATATTCTTAGGATACTTTATGTTTTCCTTAAAAGCCATTATGAAGGATTGAACTTTAAATTTTTCCTTAGAGAAACCATGTTTATGATATTTTCTAAGCATAGAATTTCAATTTATATTTAGTTATTTCTATTTTAGATTCATAAACTGATCTAGTGTATGCAATTATTTAGAAATGGTGCCTAATGAAAAAAGGAGAATCAATACTCATGGACGGTGTAACGATTTCCCCACTGAGCAAGACAGCATGGTCAATGTCGGAGCAAATTAGATTATGACCATATTGGGACAACATACCTTGGTCGTGACGAATAACCATGATACACCTATGTTGGATCATTTCATGTGGAAGAAGCCCCCATCTTTAGTGGGACTACTAATTCGATAGTAACCAAGCAGTGGATCAATTCACATGAAAAAGTATTCATTGCCTTATGATGCGATTAAAATGGGAAGGTAGTGCTAGTAGTATATTGTCTCAAGGGTGACGCAGATCAATGGTGGTATTTGATCCAAAATACCATGGAGGAAGAAGAAATAGAAGATATGGAATGGAGGAATTTTAAGGAAATATTCTTTAAAAAATATTTCCCTCGTGATAAATGTACTGAAATGAAGATGAAATTACTTATATTAAAACAAATGGAAGAAGAAAGTGTTGCAGAGTATAAGGCTACCTTCACAAGGCTGGACAGGTTTGTCGTAGATTACATACGTGACTCGGTAGACAAGATTGATCATTTCTTTGAAGGTATTAATCCAAGTCTTTTAAGGGCATTGGATTCTAAATCATTTTCATCATATGATGAAATTGTATCATGTTCCATCAAAATAGAGAGGGAATTTTCTAGATCAAATCTTTTCAAAGGAAACCATGATAAGAAGCGGTACTCTGATAACAAAGGAAAAGGAGAAGCACCAAAGAAGAGAAAGGGAACAAATCTATTATCATTATGTGAGAACTGTGGAAAGAATCATCCTGGAAAATTCTTGAAAGGAATGGGAGTATGCTATTAGTGCGAAGAACAGGGTCATCGATTTGATGAATGTAAGGGGAAGAAAAAATTCAATGATATTCAATGGTACAATTTCAGAGAGATGAGACACTATGAATATGAGTGTCCTAAGAGCCAAGGAAACTTTACTCAAAAAAGGCCAAGAGAGCAAGGGAGAGCCTATGCAATTACAACCACAAAGGTTAAAGTTTCTAATGACATGGTGGTAGGTACTTTAATTGTTTCCTCAGACTTAGCCAACACTTTATTTGATTCTGGACTATCACATTCTTTTATATCTTCTTAGTTTTCTAAGAAAATCAGATAGGTCCAATTTGATTTAATAACGAAGTTGTCAGTCAAAACTCCTAGGGGATGTATCATTATAGAAAAGCCATGTCGACTAGCCCCCATCCAGACACCAAAATGTGCTTTAGTTGCTAACCTTATAGTCATACCAATGACTGAATTTGATATAATATTTTGTATGTATTTGCAGTCAAATTATGATGCGAAGATTTATTTCACGAGAAATGATGTTACAATTTTTGAAAATGGTATAGAATCTCTTATCTTTAGAGAGGATACCCCACCATATGATTCTTATCTAGAACCACCCCTAGTAGCTCTAATAAATGAAATACTTGGAGAGGAAGATAAAATAATATCCATGGGAGTGGAAAGAAATCTTCAAATTGAAGATTTTCACATAGGGAAAATTGATGTATTTCCAGAAGATTTACATAGAAATCCACCAGAGCTGAAACTTAAGTTCTCTATTCATTTAATTCATGGTGCATGAACTATATCAAAGACACCCTATAGAATGGAAACTGTGGAATTAGTAGAGCTAAATAAAAAACAAGAGGATTTGAGTGAAAAAGGATTTATTCGACCTAGTGATTCTCCATGGGGAGCCCCTGTACTCTTTGTCAAGAATAATGATAGATCCATGAGGCTTTGCATTGTTTATATGGAATTCAATGATATTATAATAAATAATATGTATCATCTACCCCATATTGATGATTTATTTGATCAAATTCATGGAGCTCAATAATTTTTGAAGATTGACCTTCGATTAGGATATCATCAGGTGCATGTAAGGAAGGAAGATATTCCTAAGACATCATTTTGAACTAGGTATGGGCATTACAAGTTTATAGTGATGCCTTTTGGACTGAAAAATTCACCCTCTATTTTCATGGATTTAATGAATAGTTTTTTCCAGGAATATCTTGATAACTATGTTGTGGTATTCATCGATGATATCCTTGTATACTCACAAAGTTAT
The DNA here is from genome assembly GCA_963277665.1 of Viscum album. Taxonomy (NCBI): domain Eukaryota; kingdom Viridiplantae; phylum Streptophyta; class Magnoliopsida; order Santalales; family Viscaceae; genus Viscum; species Viscum album. The sequence continues at coordinate 42,135,397 of OY728140.1, read as the reverse complement.
GAAGACCATGGGAATCAATTGTGGTTTATTATGATAACTCTTAGAAGAAATAAATTATATGGGAATTTTGTCACGTGCAAACTCTGGCTTCAATAACTTTCTTTTCATGGCCATATTGTCTCTAAGGATGCAATCCCAATTGATCCTGAAAAGACAAAGGAAATCCAAGAATGGCCCACACCAACAAACATAACTAAGATATGCAGTTTTATTGGCTTAGTAGGTTACTTTCGGCGTTTTTTTCGGAATTTTGCCCGACTGGGTAACCAACTAACCAAGCTCACACATAAAGGAGTTACGTTTGTGTGGAAAAAGTAATATACATAATGATTTGAAGAATTGAAAAGAAGATTTATCAATTTTCCAATTTTGACTCTTCCATCTAGAAGTGGAGGATTTTTAATATACAGCGATGCATCAAAGAATGGACTAGGTTTCATCCTTATTAAAAATGATAAAGTTATTGCTTATGAATCAAGATAGTTGAAGAATCATGAGAACAATTATCCAACTCCTGATCTTGAGTTAGCAGCCGTAATCATTGCTATAAAAATATGGAGGCATTATCTCTACAAAGAGAGATGTGAGAATTATACAAACCACAAGAGATTGAAATAAATTTTCACACAAAAATAACTCAACATGAGGCAAAAGAAAAGGCTTGAGTTACTCAAAGATTATGATTGTTCAATACACTACCACCTGAGAAAGGAAAATAAGGTGGTAGATTCATTAAGTAGGAAAGATCATTGACTTCTGACTCAAATTCGGATTGAGGGAGATCCTATATTTTTGGATCTACTAAAGATGTGTATGGGAATTATTAAGGAAAGGGAAACATCATTACTCTTTCAAATGATTGCTAAACCATCTTTATTAGAGAAGATAAAAAGCTCTCAATCTAATGATGAGAATCTGCATAAGAAAATTATTGTTGTCAAGGATGAGAGACTGGATGACTTCGTGTATGAAGAATGAGTTCTGATATTTGGGAAGATGTTATGTGTTCCATCATTACCTGACCTAAATAGGGAACTATTATATGATTCTCACAGCTCAAATTTCTCTATACACCCAGGTAGCACCAAGATGTTTAGAGATCTGAAGGAAAATTTTTGGTGGGATAATATGAAGTGGGAAATTGCTGACTACGTGTCAAGATGTCTAGTTTGTTTACAAGTGAAGGCAGAGAGACAACATACCAACAGTGTGATGCAACCCTTACCTATTACTATGTGGAAGTGGGATAATATTAGGATGGATTTTGTCACTAGACTACCGAGGACAATTACAAGGAATGATGCAATATGGGTAATTTTTTATCATCTCACAAAATAAGCACATTTCCTTCCTATAAGAGAGGAATTTCCACTTGAGCGCTTGAAAAAACATTATATTAAAGAAGTTTCAAGACTTCATGGTGCACCTATATCAATTGTATATGATCGAGATCCCCAGTTTACATAAAAATTCTGGAAAGGTCTCTATAATGCTTTGAATACCAAGCTTCGTATGAGTACTGCTTATCACCCCCAACCCGATGGATAGTCTGAAAGGACTACTCAAACTTTAGAAGACAAGCTGAGGTCATGCTCTCTTGACTGACAAGGTATGTGGGATCAATAGTTTCCTTTTGTGGAATTTTCCTACAACAATAGTTTCCATTCCAGTATTCAAATGGATCCATATGAATCATTATATGGAAAGAGATATCGAACTCCAACCTGTTGGGACGAAGTTGGTTAGAGGAAACTTATAGGCCCAGAACTTATTGAAGAGACCACGAAAAAGGAGAAGAAAATACAAGCCGATATAAAATAAACCCAAAGTATGCAGAAGAGTTATGCTGACAATAGGAGAATGGACTTGCAATTCCAAGTGGGTGATCAAGTATTTCTGAAAGTATCTCCATGGATGGGTGTCTTAAGGTTCGGTAAGAAAGGAAAACTGATCCCCAGGTACATCGGACCATTTGAAATTCTGGAAAGAATCAGAGCTGTCACTTACCGTTTAGCGATGCCGCCAAATCTCTCTAGAATTCATGATTTGTTTTATGTTTCATTGTTAAAGAAATACATTCCAGACCCAAAACATGTACTCACATATGAAGAAATTGAACTGGAACCTGATTTGTCATACTGTGAAACGCCTATCAGGATTGTTGAGATAAGGGAGTAAGTATTAAGAAATCAGACAACTCATCTAGTAAAGGCTCTTTTGAGAAACATGAATATGGAGGAAGTAGAATGGGAACCTGAGGATGTTATGAAAAATAATCACCCACATCTTTTTGGTGAGTGTTATACATAATCTTTTGAGGACGGAATTTCTGAAGGAGGGAATAATGTGGCACCCCAAACACTTCATGGTATGTTTCTCTTAAATACATTCTAGTTATAGTCTATATTTCATGAATCACTGAGCCTATATGGAAGAAAACATGGTTACTTATAGAAGATATCCAAAACCTAGCCATTAAACATAAATTTTCTAACTCTGAGATTTGAATTTTAAAAATCCAACACACATGGTTGTGTTCAAGATGATATTTGGAGTCTGATAGAATAAACTTAATTTCAGTGAATAGTAACCTACCCTTATGAATAGTAACCTAACCTTATGAATATTAACTTACAGTAATGAATAGTAATATGACTTTTATGAATGGTATCCATACCCTTGAGTGTATGAGTGAATGTAGGAACCTTAAAAATGAAGATGAGTATTTTAAGTAGTTATATTTTTCGAATAAATAATGATTTTAATTAAATATTTAATTAATATTTTTTAGAATTTTTTTTGAAAAATGAAATTCATTTTTGGATTCTACACATCGAAAAATGGTTAGGGTGAATATATTGGATTTTTTTGAAATACTTAAATTTTAAATGAATAGTAAAATGTGATAATTTACGATAAATGATAAATAAATTATTTATTGAGTCATTGATGGTGATCTACTGATGTAAGCCCAATTCATTCTAAGTCGCATGCATATATTACTGTTCTTTGTCATGGAATACTCACTATTGGTTGTCTTGAGAGAAAATAATAAATTAATGATTATAATATTAAGAAAACTCCTCTCCCCTCCACTATATAAACCACCCTCACCCCCTCTTCCTCCCACACCACTCAAGCTTCAATACTTTCCTAAATTCTACCAAATAATATTCCCATACCCTCTCCCCACGTCCAAGACTTTCTGGTCTCACCAAAAGGCCAAAACAAATTCCTTAAAGAGATTCTCAAAGGAGGAAGTCTCAAGAGGTAAAGTCATTTTTCCAATTCCTTCATTTCTTTTAAGTTCTTTTCTTTTTGTTTCATTCCTCACCTCCCTTCACCCAAATAGAATGAAAACTCCAGTAACATACATGTACAATAATGTTTTTATGCTAATGTTATATTTCATTATCTTCTCTCCTTTCCCCGCCCTTTATTTGGAAGAAATGAAAGCACCGTTTGAGATGTGCTAATTTTGAACATTCAACGACAATGACTTATGAATTTATATTATAATATTTAATTATTTTCATGAAACCATTTGTGTTACGGTTGAAACAGATTATTATATATGTAATATATCCTATTTTTAGTTTTGTAATACTTTTGTACAAATGGTATTAGGTAATAAAGCAAAACATGTTCATTGTAATCAAACCCACCATTTAACCAAAACAGTTGTCACTAAGGTTGTATATATGTAATAATTAGACCTCACTCTAAGTAACCCAATTAAATTTAAAACCATTTAATCTCCTGGAAGATTACTAATGTCATATAACTTCATTTCTGGACAACCACTTCCATCTTTCATATTTATCTGAACTTGAATATAAGTGAACCGATCTTTTAAAAACAAGTAATCAAACGAGCCCGAACAATGAAATAGAACATTATAACTAATAAAAAAGACCATGATTGAAATAAAAAGGGTTATAATAAATCATTTAAATATATTATATTTTCTATAATTATTAATTAATAATCCTAATTTGTTTATTCAGGTCGTTAATTACAATTCAAGAACACCTTCAAGCATAAGGTAAGGGATCCTCTCTCTCACTTTTGTTCAAGAATCTCCCCTATATTGTGCGCTTTTATTTTTAATTACTAATGATGGGGTATGTTTTTTCACCTCCCCCATAATTCCCTTGTGACATATAAATAATGGAATACCCCTTTACCTCTCATTAATCACTCACAATAACACTCGTTACCGTATTGAAATGTTTGTAAGGGGTTTCTCATCTCACTTTCATTTCTATGATATTTTCATTGTTTTCCACTTATTTATTGTATGTGGTATTTGTGTACATCCATTTTATATATAATAAAATTATTCTCTTTATATTCATGTTATTGAATTATTCATTTTATAGTTATTATGTTCTGGTCATATGATTCGACCGATTACCTTGTAGTAAGAGACTTTGTCTCAACTACTATTTTGTTGTGACTAACATTGTATTGTGCAGATAATAATCCTTATGTGGTGTACCTAATGCCCATTTGATATCACATTTCATTTTAAATTATATTTATATTAAATATTAATAATCTCATATCATGGATCTGTTTTTTGTCTAAACCATATACCATTTTACATACGGTGTTTATTTGGAATGTTATTTTTATTATGGAAATATTGATGAATCCATATACTCTACTCTATAAATACATTGAAAAGGTATATTAATATTTTATTGAATCAATTTATAAAAAATTATTTGGACATGCAATGGTGGGTGGGGACCATTATAGCCCCTCGATACATCGGTAGGTCTCATGAGAAAAATCAGTTTGGCGACAAACCCTTCGAGTTTGTTTCCAAGAATTAGACGGGTTTCTACCCATAGAATTAAACTTTTTTAATGGTATTATGGTTTGATGTGCCAGATACATGACATAAAATTAATAAGCATTCTCTTTATCCATTTTCAGTTTTTACTATCCATGAGGTTTTCACTATGACAAAATCTATGGGTGCAATACCATTCTTAGTTAAATAATTGTGCAATTTTCTCATTAATTCCCCATGAAATATTGATTATGTCAGATTGATTAAGATTAAATTATTATTGTATTCATGCTTCTACTATTTGTAACCCTTACTGTGAATTTGATCTCACCCCCTTCATTGTCTTCCATCAATAGGTGATGGAGAGGTGATTGTTTATTGCGTTCTTGTGGTTGCAGTTTTTAGTTTTTATTATGTATTTTATTTTGTAACCTTTTACAATGTAATTTGAGTTACATATATATATCTATTTTCTTCAAGACTACTAAAATGATTGTTCCTTTTGGATTTTCATTCCTTCTAACCTTGTCAATATCACAAGTAATGCACCGGCTCCAGCCTAGAGGGGTCGGGGTGTTACAGATTGACAGTGGGTCCTCGACATCATCTGAGAGGTACCCTCCAATGAAGCTGGAAGTAGGTCCTAAACTACTTTCAGAGTGGGACCCTCCTATTTTACCATGTCATGGGTTATATTCCTTGAGCTTATGCCCGTTGTCTATGCAACACTATAAGGAATCATGGTTTTACTTGGATAATTATATATCTGTGACACATGAGGTTTTGGTAATCATTGATGGAATTTTGGAAAATTTTCAGAATCCTCTTACTAGGATGATATATGAGATAGAGATCCCCTTACTCATTCATTTGGTATTCTTTTTACTAAGAACATATATATTCTCCTATATCCATACATTTGATTTAGTTACTCTCTATGGTTTGTAAAGACACATGTGTTATGCCATATTCTTTCTGTTTTTAGCTTCTCATGGTTGGATGATCTTAATCTCCTTTGATAGTTGGAAAAAACTGAATGTTTACTTCACCTTCTAACCATGTTGATCCCCTTATAATTGGACGAGATTACTATCTCTTGGTTTGTGTTAAGCTGTTTTCTTTCATTGTATCTTGTATCCTAATTACTACAGATTATCTTGAATTCCTATTATATCTCTTACTACTTCACCTTTCTCTTTATGGGGAATCCTAATTGGTATGTATATAATCACCCCTGCATGGCCTTTTCCTTCACAAATTATGTCTTTGAAGATAATGGTCAAGTCGATGGTGAATTCATTGGATCCTAGGGATACTCGATACTGGGGACTGCATTCAGTGGTTGTAGCATGGTGATCATGATTTGGGATCTCTCAACATTTTAAATTTCTTGTTTTTTTAGGGTGGGGAAAATTTTGGGTTGGGAATTTATCATACTCTTATACAACCTAGAGGTTATGAATTATTTGTTTAACATATAATTGTTTCATATTCTAATATGTTTTTATTCTACACTTTTTCATTGATATAGTCAGGTGTGTGTACATGTACTTAGGAAATGTACTCCCATTTAGTATATAGATTTTGGCGCATGTTGCCACCCCTAGCCCATGTAAGTGGGATTGGGGTACTTGTGTATTGATCCGTGACATTGTCCAATTCATGAAATGGGTTAACCTCTTTTAATTGTATGTTACTGGGATATGATTTTTATATAGATATTATGAATGTGACTTATTTAGTCACTCAAAATGAATCTATGTTTGAGCACAAACTATCACCATCAAACTGATGGGTAGTTTGAATTAACTATTCATACTTTAGAAGAAATTTTGAGGTAATGATCGCATGGAAATAATAATATATTTTATTAGTATTTAGATTTTTTGGAATTTATATTTAATAATATATTTATTTTATAAATTCAAAAACACCCTTATAGTATTTTTTAAAGTAATAAATACTGCACTTTTACTTGATGGGATACTGATTATAAATATAATCTTGTAAACCCAAATCTCACGGAGGAGACAACAACAGATGTGAAGAATATTCCAAAACATATTGAGTCTTTTGAAAGAATCAAAAAAAAAATAATCCAGATAATCAATGTAAGTGATTATAATTTCAAGTGTGATAACTTGTTCTATTGAAGTAATCTCTATACAAAGTGGTGATAGGTTTCAATAATAATGTGAAACTATGTCCTAGGTATATATGGTCTTATGAGATTATAGAAATAACTAGAGTTGTGGATTACCATTTAGTAATTACACACATACACTCTATTTTTTCATGATTTATTTAATCTCTCCTTATTAGGGATGTAATTTTCCTAACCAATGCATGAGCTCACCATTAATGAAATATAATTTAAACCAGTATAAAAAACCAGCCAAGATAACCTAGTATCCTGAAAACCGAGCTAGCTCTAACCTAGACCAAAAGGATTTCCCAATCCTTATGGGGTGGCTACTATCACCTAACATCATACACGATAATATTGGGAATTAAATTTCCATAATAAAGTAGAAGAAAAAAATAAACAAGTTAGTCTTTTCAACCCTCAAAATGTATAAAGTACCAAAAAAACGAATAGTTATATCAAAACATACATCACCAAAGTACTCATAAACTAGAAATATAGACCCAAAAATCATAATGGATGAATCATTATAATCCAAAATTATAAAGACCATCCACCACCTCCAAGTGGATATTTACCTTTGCTCAGACCTAGAAAGGGGAAATATACAAACTCTTGATGGAAAAGGTAGGATGTAAGCTATAATTCCAAGACGGGTCTCTCCAAGTATTTCTCAATAGATTCTATTATAAATAAAATAAAATAAATTTATGTATAATAATGATTTTATATAATATTTAATATTTAAAACAAAATATTATTTCATTTCAAGGTGATAGAGAACATTTCAAAAAAATAGTAGTCATTTGGATATAAAATATTCTATATAAATAAGAAAGAATAAATAAAAAAATTCTATAAAAAATGGAATATATAATAAAAATAATCACAACAGGAACCATGGTCATCATCCCAATGGTATTAAATTTTATAGTAATAGTATCCTAAAAAATGTCATATCACTGTTGATATAAAGTATGTCTACACATATTCATCAGGATCAGGCTGAATAGGACCCATCAACATCCCATTAGGGATATGATGTACCTATCGAGTTTATTCCTCGAGTTGGCATCAACAATCCATCACTAGGAAATTACCATACTAGAATTTCATTCCCAAATAACCCACTAACTATATAGGACCTCATGTTCTCAATCAATTAATCAAATAACGGTAAATTCAAATCCTTTTAAATAAATCATCATCTACACTTCAATTTCACAACATTCAACTTCATTATGCCAATTCGAATCCAAAAAAAAGAATGGGTATTTACTTGCTTCATGCGTTTCCAATTAAAAACCTATCATAAGTTTTCATCAATTAAATTTAATCCCATTTCCCCAAAACATTTCTTGAATCAATACATTAATCCCATAAATTTTAAAATAACCCAGGAAATATAATTCACATTATAATTTTGGATTTTTGCAATAATTAATTCCATTTGAAATTCCATATTCAAATTCACATTAAATTAGGATTTTAGAAATCAATTTAATAGTATTTATAAATCATGTAAATTATGGTATTAATTATATAGACAATATGAAATTAAATGACATACATTTAATCATAAATTCAAATATCAACACCCGCAACAAGATCTTTTAATGAAGAATGATGGTGGAATTGATCATGAAATCACACATATATTCTAGATTCAATTAAATAGTGTTCAGAAAATTTAAATACATGTTCATATATCAAACTATAATAAGGATAGAAGGAGAGATCATGAGAATACAAATGAGGGTATATTCACTTAACTGAAGGAGACCAAATGAGATATTCCACAATTCAATGGGAAATAGAAATGGGTTGGAGGAGAAAAAACACCCCAAGAGAGCATTCCTTTCCATATAATTTGAGTTAGTTCTAATTTTGGTCGATTTTGAACATAAATGGGGATTTAGAAATGTTTTAATAAATATTATGAAAAACATATCATACAAGCATGGTTATCTGGGAAGGGTCGCATGTTTGGACAAATTGTGTTGCCTAACCATGCATCCCACACTAGGGTGTAGAGTCTCTACTAGTTGGGCACATATTTTGTCGAACCATGAAGAAACCATGAAAACACTCACTACCTAAGGAAGGATGGTTTTCACTAGAAGGGTTCATAGATTGGTAAAATAATGCTCCAACCATGAACAACCCATAAAAACTCTTTAAATTTTTAAATTTTACCCAAAACAACCCAAAAACAACAATAATAAACTCATGATAAAAACAAGGGTTAAAGAGGAAATCAAAACCTGTATTTGGATGTTACATCCTTCCCACCATATAAAATTTCTATCCCAATAAATCTTGTCATAAAATATCCATATCAATGAGGTGAGGCCACTACTATATTCAATTTTCCAGGGTCCCATGTCTCTAGAGAATCAGAACCATTCTCTGATAGACAATAGAATAATTTTATCAACCTCCGAAAAAGTACCTTTTTCTCATAATGAAAAATTACAATTGGATACTCATTCATGGATAAATCGTTTTCATAGTCAAGATCACACCATCTCAAAACATGATATTTATAAAAAAAATATACTTTCATAACTAAGATACCTGAAACACATTATTTATCATCACCACCTATAATGGAAGTGATAAAAGGAAACATACATTCGTCACCTAATCAAAAACATCAAAATGTCCCAAAAATCAAGGAGGAGTCATCCCTTTCCACCCAAGTGGTCAATGGACCAAACATGGTTAAATTTTCAAGAAAACCACATCAACAAATAAAACAATATAATGTTATTTGATTATGATCAACATAATATTTATACCATTCATTTTCCATCAATATTCACTAATAAATACAATAAATCATTAATGAAATCTCCTAAACCAATGTCTGTCTAACCATGTAATATTCAGTGATCTCTAAAAAAGACAAATATGATTTACAAGTCCAACCATAAAAGGACTTAAGAGGATCCACTTTGATCTTGGCGTGGTAATTATTGTTGTCAGATAACTCAACTATTTCCAAATGGTCAAACCTATCTCTAGAAAATAGAGAAAGTATGCATGAAGCATGTCCTCAAGAATCTATATATCCCCCTCTGTTTAGAAATCTATCTACGGATGGTTTTCCATACTCAAATAAACCTATGATCCTATCACCTCCTGAAGGCCTCAACAAAAAAAGGTAAAGCAGTGATCTTTATTAGATACTATAGAAGATGGAACTCTATGAAAGTGAAAAATCAATTTCACATATAGATTTCCAAAATCCTCTAAATTATTTGTATCACGAATGGGTATAATGTGAGACAATTTGGTTATACTATCAATCACCACCCAAATCATGTTATTTATTCAAGGGGTGCATAACAACCCAATCACAATGTCCATATATATTTCTTCCCACATCCTTGTTAGCACTGGATGTAGATGAATTGAACATGAAGGTGTCTCATTCTTAGACATAACTTGTTGGTATGTACAAAAATGAGAAACAAAATCATCAATGTACTATCTCATACCTTTAAAAGAGAGTTGTTTCAACATATCATAGAACATGTTTTTGATTCCTAGGTGAAAATTCCACTATGAATTATGGAAATACTCAATCATATCCTCCCATAGGGATAATAGAAAAATAAAAGGATTATGGAAATATATGATACCCTCCATGGAGAATGGTCACTCAGTAATGGTCTCCCCACTATAATGAGAGCTTCTAAATAAATAAAATTTATCATCAAGATGGCATTCCTAATGAATCATCCCAAGAAGAGTGGATTTTAAATGAACAATGTCCAATAATACATCATCCTCTATTTCCAAAACTCAAATATGAAACTATGAAATAAATATCTATCGAGATCCACTCATCTGATGATTCTATCATATCCTAGGTTTAATGTTTCCTACTCAATACATTAGTAATGAGAATCTATTTCCATGAGGTATAAGAAATATCGAAATAAAAATACTATAAGTAATCCACCCAATGTATCTATCAAAGATTGAAATATTATTTTGATAAGACATAACAGAGGCTCTTTTGGTCATGACACATGGTAAACCTTCCCTTGAAAAGGTAGTTCCACCACCTCTTAACTGCATACATAATGGATGTGAGTATAATATGATGAGTTAAATTTTTCTTCTCATGTGGCGTAAGTTTCTGATAGACATAGGCTAACAAATGATCACCATGCCAAATAAAATATCACAAACCTAAACATGATGCATCAAAAAAGATGGTATAAACACAGAAAGCCTCTAGAAGAGTCAAAACTAGTGCAAAAAATGACAATAAATTTAACCACAACAAAATAACTCAGAAATATTTCATCCCAAATAAACATTACCCCCTTCAGAGTGAGAGTGGTCATTAAAGTCTCCAACTTTGAGAAATCTTTTAAAATTTTGATAATAACTAGCTAGACCCACATACCTCCAAATATAAAAAAATTGTGTTTGGTCCCATGCCATAATAGATTTTATCTTTTTAGGGTTAACTGATATACCATAGTATAAGACTATTTTTTCCAATAACTTCACTTACTGAATCAATAAATAACAACATGAATGATTTTTATAATATTAGTTATTTATAAATAATTCCAGAACATCCTTCAGATGAACCACATAATCCTCCATAGACTGAGATTAAACTAGGATATCATCCACAAGGACCACATGAGCACACTATGATACTCATGGATGGTCTTATTCATAAATGCCATAAATACTTAGCGAAAAATGGGTAGGCCAAATATAATGACAAGATACTCATAATGGAAATACCATCTCTAGATTGTGGTTTCTGGAATGTCATATTAATTTATAATCAACTTGTGATAATTGAAATGAATATTAATCTTCTAGATCCAACTCTCCCCTTCCAACATATCAAACAGGTGATCAATTCGTTTTAATGGATACTTGTTTAACACCGTAACTCAAATGAGTTTATTTTTATTAGAACATTGGAAATGTATTCCATCATATTTCATAGAAATGAGAATAGGAATTATCCTAGGTGACAAAATTAGATGTATAATAACTATCTCTTATATATCATTCAACTAAGTATTAAATTCATCCATTTCAGCTAGTACCATGGGGTAATATGGTATAAATATTGGTTGAGTAATAGGAACCAAATAATTAGAAAAATCTACCTCTCTCACCATTGAAAACTAGAGAAATAATAAATAAACACATCAGGAAATGCGATCAAAATTAGAGGGAGAAGATCACTCGAAGAATCTTGATTTGGTTCAAAATAAAACACTAATATTAATTTAACTACTTATGGATTATAATGTATCCTTATGATCATCCTTGTGCCCTATTCTCCCTGAAAGATATAGATCACCTCATCGAGTGCATTAAAGGAGACCTAATGAATATATAATTCAATTCAAGCCTTATTTTCAATAAATAAATCCATCCCAAAAAGTAAATCAAGATGTTTCATATTAGGATTTAGAAAATTTAATTTAATCTTAATATATGTTAATGAGTAAACATAATAAGTACAATAGAGACCATTCTCTCTTTTCGATCCAAGTGTAATGGCAATATCTTTCACATATAAATGAATTTCGATAGGAAGATTTAGAAGGCTCATAATATGATATTATATAAACAAGTTAGATTCACCAGTAACAGAAAAATAGGTCACTATAGATGAATCTATAGTGAGGGTACCTCTAATAGTCATTGGCATTGTGCCAAATTCTTTTACAGACTCTTCCACTACATGAAAACGCTTTTTTTTCTAGATGCCTGTGGCTAGAACACCTTTTTTTGGACTCATCTAAATGCATCATATTAATTGTAGGTGTTGATGAACTCATTCCACTATGTGGGGAAGAGAATATTTAATAGAATTTATGCAAGTCCTGAACATACACATGAACTGCTGATCTTTGGTTCCTCAGTACAAACCTGTTTCAAATACCTTGGCTTGACACACTTGAAGAAAGTAAAAGTGCATATTCTTAGCACTAAATGATGATTAGAATAACCCTCATAATGAGATCCAAAATGAGAGTCATCACACATTTTCTGTCATTATAAGGAAATCATAGAATAACCACTTAGAGAAAAGGGAACTCTTATCCACTGTGACATACCAACCCAGTCTAGTTGAACCATTATATCCCTATCAATCACATTATCATAAGAATCATGATTCAGTAATAATTTATGAAAAAAATATCATGTTGATGGAAAATCTCAAATAATCATGTGTTTATATTCACATTTGGTGTAATATCATGTGAAAAAATCATGAACTCGGAAAAGGTGTTTTCAAAATACTTCACTTTACTATGAGATTACTCAAGTTTGAAAAATTACATATTCTTATTTAGTACCATAGAATCTATATAGAATAAATCAGTGAAAAAAACCCTAATGACATACCACTCAAAACTCAAATTCTTCTTCGATGTCACCATCAAATACCACAATCTCTTATGAGGTTCCTCTAACTCAAAGGTGGAACCATTCACATTAATTGAGTTATTGATTTACAAGATCTAAAAAGTACTATATTCCTCATCCAATCCTCAACCCCTTGAGGATAATTTGAGACTTGTAATGCCAATGGATTCTAGAGAAGGAACTCTTAAAAATGATTCCAAGATTTATACCTCTAAGGTTCCACAACTAGATCCTGAATGGGGATGGTTGTAGGTTCCTGTACCAAATAATTTTCAACACACACAGTAATCTCAACTTTATTCTGGTCCATTAAAGGATTAACCCACTATAATTAATCAAAATATTCTTTAAGGGGTATATTAACATGTCTTCTCAGATGAATGATTATATAAAAAAAATCAGAAAACCATATTTAATACCTCATAAAATTACTCATATACATAACTTTAATAAGGGAAACATGAATTCATAATCCCATCAGAAAAGATATAATGACTTTGATCTTATCCCAACAAAACCAAAATTATCTAAAATAAAATATTTATTTCATATTATTCCTCAAGACACATTTCTCAAACCACTAATGATGACTGACAGATTTTTATGGTATGATTTTCCCAGATAATACCTTGTGACTACCTCTTAATTTATGACATGATACTCTAAACTACATACTAACATCAAGTAATGATGCATAACTTGCACTTATGATACACTTTTTCACATAATAACCTGGATATCCTGGCACCCTGACACCCAAACAAGCTCTGACATAGCCCAATGAGCATTCCAAATCCATAGGGGTTAGAGAATACCTCCTAGAATCATACATTAAAGAAGAGGGAATGAAAAATACATTAAACACCATAATAAAAAATATAAATGTAAATATGCTCAAAACTCCAAAAGTTAAAAATCGTTTAACTAAAATAGGTATTACAAAACCCAAAACATCACACCATCAAAGTAATCAACAACTAGAATGATAATCCTAAACATGGAAAAGTAAGCATCACGCCAAGGCCAAATGATCAAGAACAACCCCCAACTCTAGGTAATACTTTAATTTTCTTAAACCTATTAGAAGTAAATATAAAAACTCTAGGGGAAAAATTAATTATGTGATATATAAATTCTTGTATGGTCTCATGAAAAAATTACATACATATAACCCCAGTAAATACTTACGTATAAGTAATCTTAGAAAAAACGAGATTTGTAAATTTATCCCTTACCTTATGTCCAATTTTTTCGGTATGTGTCTGAGACTCCTGTATAGTGGGTTTAAATATATTATTAACTTGTAAAAGAACCATAATAATATTTATGAGATCATATATGATTCAGTTACGACTTTATATTATCCGTTCATTTGTCAATTCCATGTTAAAGAAGCATTTTGGGTAAAATCGTTTCATTTAGCATCCGTGTTTTGACTTGTAATTATTAATATGATTACATAGATAATGATTACTTAATTCCAGAATATAAAACATTGTTTATATATAATATATATTAATAATATACATATATATATAATATATCTATAAATGGAAATAAATACACCGTTTATGGAGATGATAGGTCGTACGAACGCTTGAACGCTGTTTTTCATTTCCTTAATGAATTGAATGGAATTAAGAAGAAGACATACATATAAGTATATATACATAGATCCATTAGAATTATTATTTCATATATTTCATGATTACTTATTATATATACTTTATAATCATTCTTGAATTGTTAACATGGAAAATGAATCTAATCACATCGTGGAGATGGTAATCCGTACGTACGCACGAGCGATGATATCATTCCCATATTTATTGAATGGAATTGGAGTGGATGATATAATATCTTAGATTCCACATGATGTTATAATAATAATATAGAGTTATTCTTTACCCCATTATACCCATCCAAGTGAGGTGGTGGTGGAAAAAATGATTACACCACGACACGGAGACGGTATTCTGTAAGTTCGCACGCGCGGTGATTTCGTTTTCCATAGGACAGATAGAAGGTGAAATAGGGTTGTTTAATATTTATAATAACATATTAGTATATAATTAACATTTATGTTATTACTTTATAATGAAAAAACTAAAGAATAGGAAGTAGAAGAAGAAAGAAACTGGAATGAGTCGGTAGAAGAGATTACCTCTTCCTCGACGCACCTCTTTCAACAATTTTCATAGGGCAATAGAGTTGGTCTTTTGAGAAGACCAGAACCTCTATGATATAACTATAGAGGTTGATAAGAGTAATGGTTAGGGTTTGGCCGAACTTCAATGCTCAAAAGGGTGTGAAGAGAAGAGGGAAGGAGTGCCCTTTTTATAAGGGAGGAGAGGGGAATCTTTGGAAAAACTTAAAATACTATTTTATAATAAAGTCATATTCGGTTTATAATAGCTTAAAATTGATTCATTTCGAAGATTAAGTGGGTATGGGTATAAATAATCTAAACCAATAGGTTTTAGACAAGTTTAGGTTACTATTGTAACCTTATCATTTAGATTTAACTATATGTTAAAAAATTTAACTTTTACCATGTCTTCTTCTTTTCTTACACTATATGGTTAATAAACATACTATAAAAATTCAGAAGAACCCCAAGTGGTTAATTATTAATATATATAACCTTATCTAAGTCAATTGGCTGAACCTTGTATTGTTAGGAATATAATAACAATTAATAATATAATATTTGTTTTAAAAACTATTTTATGCCAATTTTGACACTATTTGGTAATTGATTTTTGTGAAAATCATAACAACATGATTAGTTAAAACAATGATAATTGAATCAATAATAACATGTAATATTAACCTATATAATTAATTTATGCATAAAAAGTCTCAAATTACATTTATTTGGGTATTTATAACATCAATTATGTTAATATTTCATTAATAAGGTAATTACTGCATCATCATTATGTCATTAATAAATTAAATTATTTAATGTCTAAAAATTATAAATGAAAAACCATTATGTATGAAATATTTTTATATATATAATGGATATTTATAGTCGAATTTATCTTATATATAAACCTATATTAAAAATGTTTTAGTTATTAAACTTTGATTTTAACTATTTTAAATCTTCTTTAAATAAAATAATAATAAGTGTCCTAATATAATCCATGTGGGCCTAAAGGGTTATATTTTATTCCTATGGTTGTTTTTGGTCGAGTTACACATATCCAATAGAATTAGGACATGTGTTCGGGTAATAATAATATCATTTTAACCCTTAATTACCCTATTTACTTTTAACCGTGGTAAATATAAGTTAAAAGTTACTATTCCACAAAAATTATTTTTATCTTATTGAACCACATTTTACTCTTTGATATTAACCGTGTCTCTCGTATTTTCTAAATTCCACTCACAGAAGCGGTAAAATTATGTTTTATGTAAATTTTCAAAATCTCTTAGGAGGTGGGTAAAAGACGGTGAAAAGTTCAATAAAGTTTTTATATATCTAAAATTATTAGAAAATGAATCCAATGAATTAAATTGAAAATATATAGGTATTATGTATCAATTTTGACCTAAAATAAATTTAAATAAAATAAATAATTATTTAAATAAAAAGTCTATTTTTAAATAGTAACCTAGTATTTTCACTATTCATCAAAAATTGAAAGTTTTCAGAAAAATACCAAAAATTCACCGTAGGATAATTTCGATATTCTGAATCCAAAAATGAATTCCATTTTGAAAGATTAAATTTATAATATTTCAAAAAGTGGGTATTACTATTAATAATGGCAATTTTATATAATATTTTAATAACATATCATTGTTTAATGAAACTCGGCATTGGGTACAACACAAGCTATCATGGAAGGTCGCGATTGCGTGTAAAGAAAGCCAATTCAGGGTTGCGTGTAGTGCATGATTCCTTTGTTGTTGTGTATAATAGAATCCAACCATATTTAATTTATACATTAAATATATATATATATACACTCAATGTTTCATAGAATAACTTCTATCAAACGAACTTGAAATTTTGTGTAACACGATCCAAGAATTGTGTTGTGTATATTGAAAGCTAATATGGTGTTTCCAATAGTGAAGGATAATCTTGGTGTAGAAAACACCACAAGACATCAAATAAATAAAATATAATACTTCTCATAAAATCTCAGGGGGTTATAAATAGTTTATACTTGGAAGTTTCTTTCAAAGAAACCCACATCGTAAAAAGGAATACTAAAACTTAATTTTAAGAAGTGAAGTATGAAACATATCGTTTACCCAAATTAACTCATCACTGGGTTTCCACATAGAAGAACATAGGTGAAAATATGGATATGGAAGGGAAATCTAACCGTCAAGTTCTAATAGAGAGTGGTAGAGAACATCGATATGGAAAATCCAACAATCACAAAGCCAAAAATTTGTGATGATCTAAGGTACCATCTGATTCATTATATATAGGGGCACTAGGACAACATTTTTGGTTTTCAAGATCATTTCCCTAATGTTGAATAATTTTAATTAGAAGAAATACTTACTTTATTTCGGTATAATCTCACCTTTGTTCGTGCCTTGAACAATTTCCACTTCATCTCTTAATGAAATGAAGTGGAATTTTTAATTCATGAAGTGTTAGAATATCATGTGATATAATGATGGGTCATTCCATATGTCTCAAAAAAAAGGTTAGCAAAAGTTATCAAATATACATAAGTCCATCTATGGTGAGGTTAATCGTATATGATTCCAAAAATGGACTTATATTTCATCTATCATACCACTTAATAAAATAAAACTAGTTTATACTAACTAGGGAATTCATGTAGTCTAGTGGTAGGAGATAAAGGCCTATCACACTTTGGTTGTGGGTTCGATTCTCATAGCCATGTCTGACGTGACGGGTTGTCGCCCGTCCTGCAGGTTGTCCCTTTTTCTAAAACTACACTATTATAACATTCCATAAATAATATCGGAAAAAGTTCTATCCTTAAACAATACTATCTTATGTATAACTTAATTCATTCTAATCTTTAGGCTTATCGAAAATACTTCGGTCCAAGCTCATAGTATAAAGAAAATGATTACTTGAATGGTCACATAACAAGCACGTGAATACCATCATTTATCCCCCATAAATCATAAGATATATCTTGTTGGTCACATTCCAAACATGTGAATACCTTAATCATGTATTCTTTTGAAAAATGAATTACCATAGAACCTTAGTGAAAATATGAGTACAGTCAGAAGTTTACTCTTTCCACATACTAAAATCCCAATATTTCTATATACTCAAACCATGATATCACTTTGTCCTTATACCAGTCATGAGATCAATAATACTATCAAACATCTCACTATCTTCTTATCTTTTCATTATGCAAATATCTTCTACCTTCCAAAAATATTTGATTAACATTTCATGGTTACCGGTACCATTTATCATATACTTTCCAAAACTCAAGGAAAGACAACAATGTAACAATCCTTAGATTTTTCATTTTTCTATAGTACCTTACATTATGGTGGATAAACATACAATCATTCCACTACCTTATAAAACCACTGACTGAGCTTCATCATTTATTTCATCTCATATATCATTTTTAGTCTCTTCATCATCATCCACATAAATACTACCCCTATGACCATGCTGATTCTCTTCATCAGATTTTCCCTTAGGGCATTGGTTTGCAGAATGCTCATACACTCCACATTTAAAACTTTTAACCGTTTTTGATGTCTTATAAATACCATTATCTTTGTCCATGGTGTTAACTGAACATTTTCATTTATAATTACTGGCTTTATGTCCTTCTTTTCCACACCCAAATTATCTTCCAGTTCCTTTGAAACATTCTCCCAGATGCCTCTTCCCACATGATTTACATGAGGGAAATTGAACTTTCTTTTCACTATGATCATCATGAAACTCCATCTTTATCTTATTAGATGAGTCGGGAAACTTACCAAAGTTGAGATTATTGATCATATTATGAGATTTCTGATTAGGCATAATAATGATATGTGGACTTCCATATCCAATTTCATTTGGTTTCTCTTGATGAATATCATTCAATTGTCCATCATATCCTCTATTATCGTGAATTTTCCTGTTTCCTGCCATTTTCTAAAACCCAAAAAGAATAGTGTGAGAGGAAAAAATCATAATAAAGGGGGATTACCATCAATATCTTACATCTTAGGTTTAATTCTAATATCATTACCATTATTCTAGCACTATAATCTATACTTATACTTACCCTTTGGGACATCCCTAGACATACCATAGAAATATCTCTAGGGATCTCACTAAAGTTTTCACATCCTAGTTTCCAAAGGTTAACTAAAACTTTCCTCTGATACCAACTGTAGAGACACATATCCTGAAGTACACATATATTACATTAATTTTTCAGAATACATAATATAAAACAAAAACAAACACACAAGGACCGTAATAGTTTAGTGTCTTTATAAACTCGGAAAAAATAATCTTCTAATCATGGTGAAAGATCTTAAAAATCTCCCATAAAGATCTTCCCATTTTGTTTTCTTACCTAAAACATTTCTTTATATCCTGGGGAAAATAAAACATAAAAATGGTGAGCTCAAATTCTCAGTAAGGGTAAACATAGAGAACATAAATCAATCCATAAAAAATTGAATGCAAAAACATGAATATAAAATCTAAACATCAAAATCTTGAGCAAAGACATATATCTTGGAAGTAAATAAGGCATATATCATAATGGAACATCAATAAAGATAAAATAGCATTGGAAGAAAACATGTAATCGTGGAAAACCATTAAGCGCATGATATGATTTCCATATTAACCAAGGCATTGCTGCCAAGACCATCTTAGTGGGCGAAGTCCCTTTCTGAATCAAGTTCACTCATCGTTCTAGTCCTGTAACACTGAACTAGATTAAATTACGGTTCTAGCCATGTCTATCTCGTTTGATATAAATCATTACCCAATTCATTAGAGGGAGATATAGGTCCCACCCATCTCATAATTAAAACATTCTTACTTGTGCCACAACAAGAACATAAATCATTCATCATTACCCAAAGTATAAAATGGGTTTTATAAACATAATCCCATCATAACATAATCCATAAAAAATGGATACCATTTCATCATAAGAAAAGTGAAACAATGTAAATCCTAGAGACATTATACTTGTAACATACACATACGAAATAATTCAATCTTATATAGAAAATGGTTTTGATAAAACACTTGAAATGAATTCTTGAGGAAAATATCCTTTCTTCTTCAAAATCATTTTATTTTCAAAAAATGCAATGGAATTTTAAAAGAAAAGGATTTTGTTTAAAATAGTAATTAAATCTTGTAGATTAATCTTCATGAAAATATGGCGTTATGAAACTGTAAAAATCTGTTCATACCGTATAAGTTAAAAAAATGTTCTTCTCGTACATTTTCCTGAAAAGTTAAAAAGTTTCTCATATGGTAAACAAAAGAAAGATTCCTTCCATAACACAATGTAAAAGCCAAAGAGGAGTAAAAATGAATTTAAACATACATGGAAGAATATTAAACACATTATGTAAAACATTTTTATGGACATAGATGAAAAATATAACCCTAGTAAATACTTACGTAAAAGCAATCTCGGAAAAAATGAGATTTGCAAATTTATCCCTTACCATATGTACAATTTTTTCAATATGTGTCCGAGACTCCAATATAGGGGGTTTAAAGATATTATTAACTTGTAATAGAACCATAATAATATTTATGATATCATATATGATTCACTTACGACTTTATATTATCCGTTCATTTGTCAATTCCATGTTAGAGCATCGTTTTGGGTAAAATCGTTTCATTTATCGTCCGTGTTTTGACTTGTAATTATTAATATGATTACTTATATCATGATTAATTAATTACATAATATAAAAATGATTTATATATAATATAGATTTAGAATATAAACATATATATTATTGATCGATAAGTGGAATGAAATACACCGTTCATGGAGACGGTAGGCCGTATGTACGCATGAACGCTGTTTTTCGTTTCCTTATTGAATTGAATGGAATCAAGTAGATGACATAAATATATATATTCACATAAATCAAGTAGCATTATTATGTCATATATTTCATTATTACTGTTGGCGCCAAAAATATGGCCCGAAAGGAAGGAACGAAAAAGACAGCCGGCGCGCTGCCTCGTGAAGCACAGCCGCGAAGCACAGCCGCGGAGCCCGTCCGCGGAGCCCCGCCGCGAAGTACCCCAACCTTGGCGGCCCCGCGAAGCTCCGGAGGCGGTGATCCTCCGCGAGCGCGTTTGACGTTCGCGAGCCGCCGCGAAGCTCCGCAGGCGGCGCGCGAGCCCTGCATCGCGGCGCGCCTTCCCTATAAATACTCGACTCCCCCTGAGTCCCGAGGACGGACAATCCGACCTTTCGGCTTCTCCTCTCCCGAATTGCGAAGCAAGCTTTGCCCCGGGAATCATGAGCTCTGCGAGGTATTTCTACTTCGCGAGACGACTCTGATTTGTTTCGTTCTGAGCCCCTCTTCCGAGAGGGATGCCCTTCGCGAAGCCCAAGGGCGTTCGCAAAGGAAGGGGATTCCCAAGGGAACCCGGGCAGCCGCGGAGCACTCGTGCTTCGCGAAACACCCAACCCATGCTAGTAATCCATATGCCAAGGCAGGATAACTATGCATCGCGAAGCACGTTGCTTGGCAGGACCCCGCTTCGTGAACCACTCCTTCTTCGCGAGGCAGTGTTCCGCGAACACTGTTCCACTTCGCGAAGCACCACCCACTCCCACCTATGCCCCATGCTAAGGCCAAGGCACCCCACTTCGCAAAGCACACTCCCCTGCTTAGCGATTCCTCCTTCCGTGCGACCCTCCAGGTTTGCACGATGTGATTTCAAAGTCCCATGGACAACACCTCCCGTAGCGTTGCTTCGCCCAATGCTTCTTCGCATAGGCATGCTAACGGCTATTGCTTCTTCGCATAGCCACGCTAACGTGGACCCCTCGATGGTTCCTCCCTCGACCCCCCTTTACCATGGCCTTACTGGTACCTTCCCTTCCCCAAGGACCAGAGGGTACCGGTTATGTAAGCCCTAGGGGTGTGGAGTGAACCCACCTCGTCCGAGCTGCAGGACGTTAAACTGCCAAGCACCGCGTCCTCAACACATGACGTTAAACTGTGACCCAACCTCGTCTCCCTCACGAAGGGTCTCCCCCAGCTCGAGCATTCATTACACCGCTCGTCTCCACGGGAATGGAACTCTTCTGCACATGGAATGAGATCCTCCTTGTCAGAGTGGTGTATGTTCGCAGGGGGAGGGTCGCCTCAGAGCGTAAATCCCTAACCTTTGGTACGGATGATTGCACCCGTGCATCTCGGTACTTCCCCACTACCAAGGTCAGTGGAGGACGTGATAGGGAACGAGGCACCTCCCATTGTCGGACCAAGGTCCATCTTTCCCGTGCTTTGTCGCGTCGTGGGCCTCCATCCTAGAGTAAGTCCCAACACCATGGGCCGCCCAACGCGTAAGCCCCTCTTCGCTTCTCATGGACGCACCCTTCGCGACGTGATCGTCAGGTCCTTGCAACCTCTTGTTTCTCACACCGAGCATGACTCACGTGGGCTTAGAGTGAGCACCGACCCTGACAAACCTTCCTGAACTATGAGGTCTTTGATCCATGTCAAGGCATGGTACGTAGGAAGCCTCCATGAGGTTCAAGCCCACCAACAGTGGACCAAGGTCTGCTTTCACGTCGGTTTACCGACAAACCCATTTGAACTACGAGGTCTTTGATCCATGTCAAGGCATGGTACGTAGGAAGCCTCCATGAGGTTCAAGCCCACCATCAGTGGACCAAGGTCTACTTTCATCTGAACTACGAGGTCTTTGATCCATGTCAAGAGATGGTACGTAGGAAGCCTCCACGAGGTTCAAGCCCACCCATCACCCAATTCACGTCGTGTTCTACCTACGTCCAGTATGACGTTAAACTACATCCCGGTCCAGTGGTAAGCCATTGCGACCCAACCCCCATTTGAACTACGAGGTCTTTGATCCATGTCAAGGCATGGTACGTAGGAAGCCTCCACGAGGTTCAAGCCCACCCGTCGCTCATTCACGTCGGGTCCCATTCCAGTCCAGCGGTAAGCCGTTGTGACCACTTGAACTACGAGGTCTTTGATCCGTGTCAAGGCATGGTACGTAGGAAGCCTCCACGAGGTTCAAGCCCACCCATCGTTTATTCACGTCAGGGTTCATTATCGTCCCGCATGACGTTAAACTGTATCATTTGAACTACGGGGACTTTGATCCATGTCAAGGCATGGTACGTAGGAATCCTCCTAGAGGTTCAAGCCCAAATCTCTTCGGACCAAGGTCCAGCTTCACGTTGGTTTACCGGCACCATCCTGAACTATGCGGACTTTGATTCCCTGCCACGGGGATACGTAGGAAGTCTCTTCAAGGCTCAAGCCCAACTTCGCTGTCGCCCTCCTGCGATGGTCCCATCTCATTCTCAACCGTCTCTGCTAGACGTTAATCTTGCAACATACCCTGTGTTGAACATGGGAAGCTGAGGAAAACCTCAGATACGTGTCTATGACATGTAATTCCCTGCGCTCGATGTGGGATGCCTCGGGCTTCCACGCCCTCGAGAAGCCTTATGATTGAGGATAACAGACAAATATGTCAGGTACCCCAACATCCAGACATGCTACTGATGCCTCAAACGTGATTACTCCCCTGACCGAAGGTTGCTGCCCTGACTGGACCCTTTGGAATGTCCCGACAGAAGCAGTGTAATTAACCGGCGTCCATGGAAACATGACACCGGGAAGAGTTTCACGAACTACGTATTAAATCTATAAGGGAGACCCGGACTAGGTGACGAGTTCTGAGGAGGAATCCACAGGAGTAAGAACCGACATCCCATCATCCCGTTTCGATCAAGGAGCAGACGTACCTGAACAAGGGACGAATGCCGCCCGCCTTTGGAAAGCGGGAATGCGGGGCAACAAAGCCGCGCGTCCCCCTCCCCCGCGGACGGACACGCGCGCGCCCCGGCGAAAGCGTCGGAAACAGAAATGGTGAACCCAACGTGAAATTCTTCTCCTCAGCATGGAGATTAGTAGCGTTCGAGACACCAGTAGATTGACGTGTCACCGGATTCAGATATCTGTTGCCTGGTCCCGCCAAGTAAATGGCGGGCCTGTCGTGGAACTCACCAGAAGTCGGGGTAGTAGAACGTGGGGCGCTCCGCTCCGCAGCCTGTTGGCGTGGATCCTTCTCACAGACAAGGAGGATGGAAGAACGCTGGGGAACTGGCTGTCAATCCTTTTCCTCTCAGTACTGATGAGTTGATCCCTTCGTTTGCCAGGAACCAGGTTGCTATTTCAGAGATGCGGTCACCATCCGCTCCTCGCCCGCGCAGGGGCAGGGGCAACACCACTACGGCCACTCCACATGGCGCCACTACCGCCACGACGGCTGCCACGTCACGGGATGCGGGACGTCCACGTCCCCTTTCCCCATCAGAGGTCATCCAATGAAGGGTGATCAACAGCCTCGTGCGCAGGTATGAGGAACAAGGGGTCATCCCGACCAGAGATATGGCCCGTTTGGACCTGGAGGCTTCCAGGCCCCGCCGTCAACGCCGCCCTAACAGGCCGCGCAGGGAGCCCCCGCTCCCCACCTCGACATTCAACCGTTTCGGGAGCCTATCCCCAGAACGCCTTGACGACTCTTCGCCTTACGCCGAAGAGGCAGGCGCGGTCCGGCTCAGCCCGCTCAGGGCCCCGACCCAGGACCCCCAGGCGAGAGCTCCCGTCTGGCCACGTCAGCGCCGCCGTCCGGCCCCGTAGGAAGAACAGGCAGACTATGTCCCTGCACCACCTGCACCGGCCCGCCTGACCCGACGTCAGCGCCGGGCCCGGGCTGAGGACGCTCGCCTAGCCGCGTCCACATCGACAGCTATAGTGGCCCGAGCCACCGCCGACGTACATTATGAAGCTCCCGCCTACATTGAGCAGGGGCACCCCTTCGCCCAACCAAGATTGATACCCCAGCCGCCCCATGGGAAGGCCAGGTTGACTCTCCGGGTTGCAGGCCCCAGTGATGATCGTCGCGAGCTAACCCGCGGTGATGCCACCCCGTACGGAGGTCCTCCCCGTACCACTACTCCACAGAGCGTGGGCCTTCCCCGCTCCGAGGTTCGTCGTGGAGGCATGCCTCGTGCTGCCCCCATCCTGCAGGAAGACCTGCCCCGGGGCAGTGATGCTCAGCGCGGAAACATTTCCCGCGCCCGCTGTACAGGGTATGAAGTCCATTCTTCTGAGGGCATCGTCCATCCAGTCCTTTGACGTGGGGGCCCCCCTACGTACTCTCTGCGACTGGCGATGATCCTTCTCGCCCCAGCAACTCAAGGAGTGAAGGTCAGCCTCGCTCCACTCGCACCGACCATGGAGGCCTTCCCCATGCTCCTGCCGGTTCCAATAGAGGCCCCGCCCACGTGGGTACTGTTCATGGAGGTCCTCCCCATGTACCCTTTGATATTTGCCCTGGTGCCCCCGGCACCCCGGCTGTCTCAAGTGGGGGCCCTCTCCGCCACGGCGCTAGTGCCGCCCCAGGGCTGCCTGATAGGGGTCAACCCTGTCCCGAAGAGCCACCCAGGGGCAGAAGAGCGGGTCGTCGCCACCCCAAGAAGAATCCTGGGAAGGCCCAGGGGGGGATCAAACCCGCCCGCTTCTCCGATTCGGAAGCGGAATGCGATTCAGAGATGGAACCTTCTCCCAGCTCCTCCGTATCAAGGACTGGGGCAGGAACCAGACGCGTCAGCCTCGTTCTCCCGGAATTTGAGGTCCACCGGATTCCCGTCTCTCTCCGTAGGTACATCCAGGAGGAAGAAATCCTGGGAATTCCGCAGGTTTCGACCACGCAGTCACCGCCACCGTCACCCGAAGCGCCCTCTACCTCTATTCGGGATCACGAGGAGTTGTTTTGGGGGTCAACGGTGGTAGAGCCACGACATGACCGGACACCGGTAACGACAATTCCCATACCCGAAGCAGTGGCTGTTAGCCCGTCCTATCGTGACATTGTGGTCAGGTAACCTCGCTCTTCAGAGGAGGGCCCAGAGTACGGTGGCCAGTCTGCTCGCTCGCCGTATTCTCCACCGCCGAGTTTGCTATCCCAGAGGTCCGTCTCGGTACCGCTACCGGTCCCTCAGCCACCCCCGGTTGATGAGTGGGGAAATGTAGGGCCGAACCCCGAGGACGAACCCAGGAGCTTCTGGAGTATTCTTGCAGCGGACTACTTCCCAGAGAAGTTCTGGCCCACGGCGGCACTGAATTTTTGAGTACCCGAGTCGCTTACCCCTGAAGAAGTGGGATGCTTTTGTCGGACCCTGTGGGCGACGCACTTCCGCCTCCGTTGGGAACGGGTAGTGTACCCCAGGAGTCGAGAGCACTTCGAGGAGATTGGCAAAGAGTGCCGCCTAATTGATGCAGCGGCGCTCCTTGCGGCCCAGCACCCCGAGTCGCCCGGTCACCAGAGTGCCCTCCAACGAAAATGCGTCCAGAGTTTCAAGGCACTCCGCAAGATCGTCAGGGAAGCCACCCCCCACGTGCAAGTCCGTGGTTGGGGACGCTATGTCGCTCTCCTCTTCGACCCTATCCGACGACAGCCCGATTCGCTATGCGACATTGAGGATATGCCCTCAAGAGGGGTCACAGTCCACATGGCCGACGTTGTGGATAAGGAAGATGAGCTTGAGTTCCTTGATGGGGAATTACCGTCCGAGGGCGTACCGCCACTACTCGACCCATCAGGGAGAGTCACCCGTCAGCAAAGGAACATGCTAGGCCTCCCCGTACCTACCGAGTCACTGGCACTCGGTCGAAGCACCGAAAAGGGTAAGGAGCATGTCGGGATAGTCAAGCACTCCGACCCGTCCGCCTCTGTGCAGAAAACGGACGAAGACCCTGAGAAGGCCACGTTGCGCCAGAAGCTTGCTGAGCAGAAGAGGCTGGTCGACGAACTCTTGGCTGAACGCGCCGCAGAGCGACGACCTGACTATGGTAATCCCAGGCCAGGGCAGCAGGGGCAGGAACAATTTCCCCCCGGTGAGATGCCTCCGGGCAACCCTGATCATGCTACTGCCGCGGACAGGGCGGAAGCCGGAACGTACGGCAAGAGGGCGCGATACGTCTCGCCAAACCCCCCTGAGCGACGGGGCAATCTGAAGAACCCAACCCGGGTTCCCCCAGTCGCCCAACAGGTTGTCCAACCAGTCAACCCGCGAGCAGCAGAAGCCGTCTACCGTGTTGAAGAACCTGGCAATGCGCTTGTGGTTAGGGACCCCCGTCAAGACAGGGACCCCCACCCAGAGGACCTTATTGCGGCACTCACAGCCCGCCTCGAGGCATTGGAGACACGGCAGGTGGCGGTCCCACCGGATGGCAAGCCTTATCCCGCGTGGGTGGATGATATGCCCGCGCCTCCGGGTTTTGGGAACCCCACTTTCTCGCCTTTTAACGGGACAAGGGACCCACCCCAGCACTTGGCTCATTTCTCTTCCAGGTGTGGCCCCATGCTGGGGACCCCGGCTCAGCAAGAAGCCGCTAAGCTCCGATGTTTTGTACAGACGTTGGAAGGTCCGGCATTCGTCTGGTACAGCCAGCTCCCCATCGGATCAGTGACCGGTTGGGAGGATCTTCGCCGGCAGTTCTTGTACCAGTTTAGCTCCACCACGCGGAAGACCAGCATCGCGGACCTCTTTAAGTGCAAACAGAGGCCTGATGAGCGGGTTGCAGACTTCATCGCCCGGTGGAAAGGAATTACGTATTCTCTCGATATGCCGCTGACTTAGGAGCAATTACTGACGATGTGTGTGGGGAACGTAAAGACAGAGCTGGTACCCTCCTTGATTACCCAGAACTACCCTGGGGGGTTCAGAGATTTCTCGGATAAGGCCCAGCGCCTCGAGGAGGCCCTGCAACAGGCTAGTCAAGCACGTTTTCTGCCCCCTATGATCCCAGCCAGGAGGGCCGCCAGGGCTGAACCCGCCGCAGTGGCTCAAATAGAAGCCCTGAGGCAGCTGGAATTGTTACCGGTGGCACCACCCCCACAACCCCGCAGAGGTCCTCCACCTCAAGCACAGGCTCCTGCCCAGCAGCGACCGCCTCAGAACCGACAGGTTCCCCCGCGCAACGCGCCACCGCCACCTAAGCGAGACAACCAGGCGCCGCCCCCTCGGCAGGCCCCTCCGGTCCCTCGGCCGGACTAGGTCCCCAGGGCTCCTTACCCGGAAAGAAAGTACCATACCTATTCGTTTAACGAAAATCAGGTCCCTGGTTACTTCCGAAGTGCTCTAGAGCAAGGGATCGTGCGTCTGCCTGAGTGCAGGAGGCCGACAGAGGCGCATCTCACAGATCACCCCAACTACTGCCCTTATCATCGGATCTTGGGGCACACCCTCAAGCGATGCTATGTGTTTAAAGACTGGCTTCAGGACCAGGTCAACAACAACATAGTCAAGTTGGGCCCAGCGCCAGCGCAGGTGGCAGGCGTCTTTGCGGGATCAGAAATCGGCAGTGAGATCGAGGGTGAGTGGCAGCAGGTCCCTAGCCGCGGGTCCCAGAAATACGACAACTGGATGGCTCGAAAAACTGTCGTTTGTGCCCAGGGTATCATCCGGGCACGCTTGAAGCAGTCGGAACCTTCAGAAGAAGTAGTTGGCGCCTCAACATCGTCTTCACAGTCGACCTCTTCCCAAAAAGGCAAGCAGCGGCGACGCAAGAAGAAGCAACGTGCACCGCCAGTGTCGTCGTCATCCCGCACTCTCGGCGACTTTATGCCTCCCGAAATGGGCATTCCCCCCAGAATCCGCCCAGCGGTGGATGACTCTTCGAGTGACAGTCAAGGGTACGCTTCGGTTAACACCGTGGAGCTGGTAAAGCCCTATATGACTCCCGACGAGGGGGAACCCTAGGCAGACCGCCCCAATGTTTCCAGCCGAAGTCAACGTCAGCGGAATCGCAATCGCGCCGGTCACCGAGGTATGTCAGCAGACACTTGTGACCAAGCCGTGCACGCTACCGAGACCAGGCAGCAGGCTCAGCGCAGATCTCAGCACGCGCAGACCCATCCAGCACCCTTGGCTCTACCTCCACCGCCGTTCGTGTTGCTGGATCAGGGAGAGCAGCCTCGTTCCTATCACAGCCAGTCTCGCCCGGCGACGGGCCAGCCCCCGCTGTTCGATCTTAGCCCGGCGACTACTCTCCAGGATTCTACTAGCAGGCAGCAGGATGTACCTAGTGCTAGCCGACCGCCAGTTCAACCGGCAGGACCCGCTATGCCTCCAAATGCCGAAAAAACCCCTGTAAGCAGAGGTTCGTGTTTGGCAGGCAAGTATGATGTCCTAAAGCACCTAGTCAGCATTCCGGCGAGGCTTTCCATCCTTGAGGCCCTGCGCTTGTCATCCGAGATGCGCGAGGCACTTGCCGAGGCCCTAAGGAGCCCCCTCCAGTTCGAGACGGAAGTGGCAGCCGCGGAGGCCTTCCATACCGAGACGATTGAAAACGCCGAATGTCAGGCGGTTATCTCATTCTCTGGTGAAGATGAAGACCCTCCTATACAGGGGCACATTCGCCCGCTGTATATCACTGGCCACTTTAACGGTGTGGAAGTCCGTCGCTGCCTCGTTGACACGGGTTCTGGAATCAATCTAATTCCGACCCGAACGCTGCGAAAGCTGGGTTTGTCCGAAGGTGATTTGACTCCCTCTGACCTCAGGATTTAGGGGTACGACAGGACAGAGCAAACCCCGGTCGGCAAGATCTGTCTGAAGACCCAGTTCGGTGGCTTAATTGCCAGCACCGAGTTCATGGTTGTTTCTCAGGACACCGCCTACAACGCATTGATGGGCAGGCCATGGCTCCATCTGCATGCAGCGGTTCCCTCGTCGTATCACCAGTGCCTTAAGTACTCGCTCAACGGCCGAGTAGGCGTGCTCCAAGGAGACGCGTCCCCTTTCGCTTCTTGTGAGGCCCGCTATCTGGATGCGGGTTATTACAAAAGCAAGGACAAGCAGATCCTGGTCAGCGAGGATGAGCCCACCCCAATCACAAGTGATCCCTGGGCGAGCATGGACGACGCCTACATCCTCCCGATCCACCGGTTGGAGGCCACGACCCCCGACATGGGACAATGTTTCGTTGTTTCAGGTACGCAAGGAAGGCATGTTCCCGCGTCCAAGCAACGGCGAAAAATCACCTCGTACTCCTACATCAACCAGGCTCGGGTCATCCCGGAATCTCCTACCCCTGTACGGTACCGGGACGTCAAGCTCATGACAACGGCGGTGCGCCATACGTGTCTATTTCGCCGGGCTGGAATCAACCGACTCTGGCCGACACGTCACCACTGCTTTGATATCATCAAGCGTGGCCCCTTAGGCCGAAGGCCGGATGGGATAGGGTCAAATGCATTCATTGCTACGGTCTCCACGACGAGTGAGTCTCCTGATGTGATGACCGCTGCTGCCCAAGCCGGCACCAGCTGCCCCTCGGGTTTTGAGAGCCTAGAAGTACCTTCCGTCACGGGAAATCCCCCCACGGCTGGGGAGGAAGACTTGGAGGATGCTCCCCCAGCCTTTGAAGAAGGCGTCTCTACCACGGTCGATGAGCTGGTACAGGTGAACCTTGGTAGCGAGGCAGATCCAAGACCCACATTAATCAGTGCAGCCATGTCCCTCGAGGAGCGGCAGCAGTATGTCGACTTCCTCAAACAGCACCGCGATGTGTTTGCCTGGAGTTACGATGAGATGCCAGGGCTGGATCCCCAAGTGGCCGTCCACCGTCTGGGCCTCCCAGTAAAACATCGCAGGTTTAAGCAGCCTCCCAGGAAAATGCACCCTTCCCATGGCTCTATGGTTGAGGCCGAGGTTGATAAGCTAATCAAGGCCAACTTCGTCAAAGAGGTCCAGTACCCCAAATGGCTCGCCAACATTGTGCCAGTCAGGAAGAAGAATGGGCAGATTAGAGTCTGCATCGACTTTCGCGATCTCAATCGCCACTGCCCAAAGGATGACTTCCCACTCCCGGTGACGGAGCTGTTGATTGACGCCACGGCCGGGTTCCAAGCCCTCTCTTTCATGGATGGGTATTCCGGGTATAACCAGATCCGGATGGCCCCCGAAGATGAGGAGTCCACTGCCTTCAGGGCTCCCCAGGGTACCTTTTGCTACCGGGTAATGCCGTTCGGTTTGAAAAATGCAGGTGCCACTTATCAGAGGGCCATGCATCGCATATTCAAACCGATCCTCGGGACATTGGTGGAGTGCTACGTGGATGACCTTGTAGTCAAATCATATCAGCGCCAGGACCATCTCAAAGACCTTGAGAAAGTGTTCGGTTTCCTCCGTTCCCGTCACCTGAAGATGAACCCACTGAAGTGTGCCTTCGGAGTCACCTCCGGGAAGTTTCTGGGCTTTGTTGTCAGATACCGAGGTATCGAGATCGACCCGGAGAAGATTAAGGCCATCAGCCAAATGCCTCCCCCGAGCAACATTCGGGAGCTTCGAGGCCTGCAAGGGCACTTAGCCTATATACGCCGATTCATTGCGAACCTGGCCGGCAAGTGTAAGCCCTTTTCTCGGCTCACGAAGAAAGGCGCTGCCTACGAATGGGATGAGGAGTGTCAGATCGCCTTCGAGGAAATCAAGCAGTATCTGCTCCAACCTCCGGTCTTGATGCCACCCGTCTCTGGAAAGCCGCTGGTCCTTTACGTGACCGCCCTGGAGAGATCCCTCGGTGCGCTGCTCACCCAGAAGAATAACGAGGGCAATGAGAACAGTCTCTATTATCTCAGTCGCATGCTTCTCGATACGGAGGTCAGATATTCCCTTATCGAAAAGGGCTGCCTTGCGCTCGTCTTTGCCGTGCAGAAGTTGCGACACTACCTGCAACACCACGAGGTGCAATTGATCTCTCGGGTGGATCCGCTGAAGTACATCCTGAACCGCCCCATGCTGACTGGCCGGCTAGCGCGGTGGGCGGTGATTCTCCAGCAGTTTGACATCAGGTTTGTGCCTCAGAAGGTCGTTAAGGGACAGGCATTGGCAGACTTTTTAGCTGCCCATCCAACCTCCGCGGATCAATCCCTGGACCTGGATTTCCCCGACGAGACGATCCTCTCGGTCGATCACGCTGTCCCGTGTTGGCAAATGCATTTCGACGGCGCCTCCCGGAGCCCCACTGGTAGAAGGCTCAACGACCCCAAGCTCAACAGAGTGGGTCTGGGTATTGTTTTCATTACCCCGGTGCAAGCCGTCCTGCCGTACTCCTTCCTGTTGTCAGAAGGTTGTACGAACAATGAGGCAGAGTACCAAGCTCTCATCA
The DNA here is from genome assembly GCA_963277665.1 of Viscum album. Lineage (NCBI taxonomy): Eukaryota > Viridiplantae > Streptophyta > Magnoliopsida > Santalales > Viscaceae > Viscum > Viscum album. Next base: position 42,102,602 of record OY728140.1, on the reverse strand, counting down.
CCGGACTCGAGTTGGCCCTTGAGATCCATGTACCCCATCTACATGTGAAGGGAGATTCTGAGCTGGTAATCAAACAGGTTAATGGCGACTACGTCGTCAGGAAGCCAGAGCTTGTGCCGTTGCTGGAGTACACCCTCCTCCTAATGGCCCAGTTCTCTTCTCGGCCAGAGGTTACCCATGTCCCGCGGTCGCAGAACGGCCAAGCGGACGCCCTAGCTGGCTTAGCCGCATCTCTCGCAGAACCCGAGCAAGATGATTTGGTCATACACGTGGCCCACCGTAGAGTCATTGCTCCCGTCACCCAAGAGGACCGTGATAGCCTACGGGTAAGTCATCTCACCACCGGACCCTCCGTATCGGGAGTCCCGGGCTCGTCAGACGCAGTGGTTGAAACGAACCCCGATTGGAGAGCACCTTTTGACGATTATCTCCAAAATGGCCAGCTCCCGGACAACCGGGCCGAGCGCGAGCGAATCCGACGCCGCGCACTTCAATTTACCCTCCAGAGCGGCCCCAGTCTTGAGCAGACCCTCTATAAACGGAGTTTTGATGGTGTCCTCCTCCGTTGCATCCAAGGAGTAGAGATACCTCACGTTATGCAAGAGGTTCACGCCGGTTCCTGTGGCGCCCATCAAGCTGGGCCGAAGCTGTCCCATCAAATCCGGAGGCTTGGGTACTTCTGGCCCTCCATGATCCACGATTGTATTGGATACGCCAAGAGATGCCACGCGTGCCAAGTGCACGCCAACTTCTTGCATCGGCCGCCAGAACCCCTCCACCCCACCATGTTCTCTTGTCCATTTGCGGTATGGGGACTCGATGTAGTGGGACCGTATCCGCCGGCAACAGCCCGCCAGTGTAGGTTCATCCTGACTGCTACAGATTTCTTCTCCAAGTGGGCAGAAGCAGTTCCGCTCAAAGAGGTCAAGGCCCGTTCCGTCGTTGACTTTGTGAGCTCCAACATCATCCACCGGTTTGGGGTCCCTCACGCCGTCCTCACTGACAACGGTACCAACTTCCGAGCAGCTGAATTGAAGAAATTGTACGCTAAGTACGACATCCGGTCAAACCATACCTCCCGCTACCACGCACATGCGAATGGAAAGATCGAGGCATTCAACAAGACCCTCTCTAACATTCTGCAGAATATGGTTGGTCAGAACAAGAAGAGTTGGCCGGACAAGCTCCCCAACGCCCTTTGGGCTTACCGGACGACGACTCGCAACTCTACCCAGGTGACCCCATATTCCCCGGTGTATGGAGCTGAGGCCGTCCTACCCGTTGAGATCCAGCTGCCATCGCTACGCATGGCAGTTTATGATCACCAGACATCAGATGAGGTAGCCGAGATCCGTCTAGCTGAGTTAGAGGCACTGGACGAGAACCGGCTTTGTGCCCTGCACAATCTGGAAAGGCATCAGGACAAGATGGCAAGAGCTTTTGACAAGAAGGTTCGTCTCCGCTCTTTTCTACAGGGTGACCTGGTGCTGGCCCTGCGAGCGCCAATGATTCCCGGAAGGAAACCGCCCAAGTTAGAACCCAAATGGGAAGGGCCTTATATCATCAATAAGGTTTACCCCAATGGAGCATACTCCTTGGTGACCACAGATGGAGAGCGTGTAACCCCTCCCACCAATGCCAGATTCCTCAAGCGATACTTTTCCTAGGGTAAAAGATGGTCCTGCATGACCCTAAACTGCGAGAGGGTCCTGCACGACATTAAACTGCATTGGTCCTGCACAACATTAAACTGCATTGTTCCTGCATGACCCTAAACTGCAAGAGGGTCCTGCACGACATTAAACTGCATTGGTCCTGCACGACATTAAACTGCATTGGTCCTGCATGACCCTAAACTGCGAGAGGGTCCTGCACGACATTAAACTGCATTGGTCCTGCACGACATTAAACTGCATTGGTCCTGCATGACCCTAAACTGCGAGAGGGTCCTGCACGACATTAAACTGCATTGGTCCTGCACGACATTAAACTGCATTGGTCCTGCATGACCCTAAACTACGAGAGGGTCCTGCACGACATTAAACTGCATTGGTCCTGCACGACATTAAACTGCATTGGTCCTGCATGACCCTAAACTGCGAGAGGGTCCTGCATGACATTAAACTGCATTGGTCCTACACGACATTAAACTGCATTGGTCCTGCATGACCCTAAACTGCGAGAGGGTCCTGCACGACATTAAACTGCATTGGTCCTGCACGACATTAAACTGCATTGGTCCTGCACGACCCTAAACTGCGACTTGGTCCCGCATGACCTTAAACTGTATCTCCGTCCTCACTGCAAGACGTTAAACTGCAAGTCAGTCAGTTCTTCCTGACCCAGGCTCAGCCTCAGGCCCCTCGGCCTCTTTGGGCCCCTGGCCCCGTCTCCACCGAGGTCTGGCCCCAGGCCCCCCTCGTTTCTCTCCGACTTACCCTCTTACGGGATCGTACGGTACAGTGTAGGACTACGTTCTCACGTTGGGATCATGTACCATGCCGCACACATCCCCGAACGAGATGTCCCTCGTCCCGCATGACGTTAAACTGCATGTCAAGAACTACGTACGGCTTGATTCCCATCTTCATGGGATACGTAGGAACGCTCGGACGCCTTGTCTTGAGCCCAGCCCCAAGCTTCTTTCTTCCACTATTCCCCCTGGGAATGGTCTCCTTGAAGGATCTTTGTGTAGCAGGGCGTCGTCTTTCTTGGCCCCGCTCATGCAACCCCACTCACGCAAAGATTGTAAAGGTCACACCATGCGCCCACTCCCGTTCTTCTACCCTCCCACGTCCTCACCGCATGACGCTAAACTGCATGGCCTTCAAGAACTACGTATGGCTTGATTCTCATCCTTATGAGATACGTAGGAACTCCCGGAAATTTCGTCCGTTGGCCCAGCCCAAAAGCCAAAATCTTCCCCTCGGGTCAAGACACGGCAGGGTGCACATTTTTTCCCCGACCCACGTCGAGCAAGCCTCGAACCGGCTGCACATTCCCCCCTGGAAGTGTTTGCCCCTTTCGTGGATGAATTCACACCCGGAGGGGCCCCCAAGAACGGCCTGGATACAAAGCCCAAGGGCTCTCCTACTAATCCGGGCCAACGCCCCGAGGGTTTTCTCAAGAAACAAATCGAAACAAGTCCCGCGTTGCGAATTTGGTCAGCGGTCGACGCTCATTTGTTGCCCCCATGCGAGTCACCATAGGAACGCTGTGTTTCGAATATGGTCAACAGTGATTCATTCTGCCCCATCCTGAGGTGACAAACTTCCCCCAGGTGGTGCTAGCGATCGGGCCCACAGCCCAGGATTCCTCACCCGGAGCGTACGGTGTGGTATGCGACTACGTCCTCATTCACGTCGGGATCATGTACCATGTCGTACGACTCCCCTTCCGAGGCTCAGCCTCAAGCCCCTTGGCCTCCTTGGGCCCCTGGCCCCCCGTCCTCATGTAAGACGTTAAACTACAAACCAGTCAGTTCTTCCTGACCGAGACTCAGCCCCAGGCCCCTCGGCCTTTCCAGGCCGCGGCCCAGGACCTATCTTATAGGATTGTACGGCATGACGTAGGGCTATGTCCTCATTAACATCGGTTTTTCGCCACACTGTACACCTTGCTTAGGGATATGTTATTCCCCTCCTCGTCCGGTATGACGTTAAACTACATTTCAAGAACTACGTGTGGCTTGATTCCCATCCTGATGGGATACGTAGGACCACCTGGATGTCCAAGATCCGGGTCCAGCCCCATCTCTCGGGAATCCTCATCCCATCTTGGCCCCTTGGCCCATCCTTCCTCCATGAGGGGATCATATGGTGTGGTGTGGGATTATGTCCTCATTCACGACGGTCTCGTGATGACCACGCCATGCTCCCACCCCCTGCTGATTTGTTTCGTCGACCCCTCTTTTTCGGCGGTTCTCCAATGTGCTTAAGAGTACTCTGGTTCATTACCTGGAATGCAAAGCTTTACTCGGATACCTCCGCACCCGCTTTCCAGGCTTTGCGTATCCCCGCATCAGGGCTTTCACCATCTTTCACACCTGGAGGGACTCCCAAGAACGGCTTGGATACAAAGCCCAAGGGCTCTCCTACCGATACGGGCCAACACCCCCCAGGGTTTCGGACGACAAATCGATAAAATCCCGCGTTGCGAATATGGTCAGCGGTCAATGCTCGTTTGTTGTTCCCACCTCAGGCTAACGCGATACAGACGCTGTGTTTCCTTCATGGATAACAGTTTTCCTCTGTCGCCACGCCAACCCGTTAAGCCCAAATGCCGGGTACACAATTCACACCCTTCATCACTTCATCGTGTCCAAATAGAGTCTCGGGATTCTTGGTACTTTTCCTCCGTGCACGTCTGCGCATTTGAGGAACAAGCTACATCAAAGGTGTCCTTCGGAACTTTCTGCTGACTCCCCTTTAATGGATGCCCCAAGTATTGCAATGAGGATCCCCCCTTGTTTCCCACACTGAGTTTATCTCACGTGGGCTTAGAAATTGGGCTGACATCTGTGCTTACTTGGGAGTTGTCACCATCCACGGTCCGAGCTCTAAGACCATAAACTAAGACTCTCATCTGAAACTACGTTCAAGACCCCTTGTCTTTGGACCCGGCTTGAGTTCAGCGAATTTACCTCTCTAATCCTGCCTTCAGGACCCCGATCACAGGACTGCGTGGCGCAGTGTAGGATTACGTCCTCATTCACGTCGGGTACACAATAGCTGCACCACGCACGCCCCCATTCTGAGGTTCAGTCCTCCTATCCCCTGTCCTGCATGACATTAAAAGGCACCCTTTCAGAACTACGTGTGTCTTGATTCCCATCCTAATGGGATACGTAGGACCACCTGAATGTCTAATATTCGGGTCCAGCCCCACCTCTGGGAGATCTCCTGATTTCCCGGTCACCTAGGCCACTTGGTCCATCCCTCTCCAGCGGGGGGTGTGCAGGTATGCTACAAGGTTTTGGGCACCATGCCCCCCTTCCCCTGGGGATCTGCCATCTCTCGATCACCCTCAAGGTTGAGTCCCTTGGCTCCCTGTAGTGGTTCACCCATGTTTTAAGAGCACTCTAGTCTAGCACCAAGAGTGTAAGATTCAACTTGGTCAAGTCCCTTCCACTTGTCAAGCTTCGTGTTCCCCTCTATTCGGACTTCCATCGTCTTTCACACCCGGAGGGACCCCCAAGAATGGCCTGGATACTACGCCCAAGGGCTCTCCTATCGATACGGGCCAATGCCCTCTAGGATTACGGACGATAAATCGATAAAATCCCGCGTTGCGAATATGTTCAGCGGTCGATGCTCGTTTTGATTAGTCCTCATTTCAGGCTAACGCGACAGGATGCTGTGTTGCGAACATGGTCAGCAGTAATCCTTTGTCGTCACGCCAGCTCCTTCAGTCCTTGAATGTTGGTTGCATGATTCACATCATTTTCCACCCCATCATGTCCAGGTGGAATCTCGACACTTTTGGCATTATCCCTCAGTGCACCTTTGCATGCTAGGGGGACAAAGTTGCAATCTGGCGCCCTTTGGGGCTCCCATGGTCCGAGCTCTAAGACCATAAACTAAGATCCATTCGGGACTACGTTCAACTTGATTCCCATCCTCATGGGATACGTAGGACCGCCCAGACGCCCTGTCTCCGGGTACAACCCATTCAGGAAGCCAGTCTCTCTCCCTGTTTTACCTCCGGATGGCGTACAATTTGATGTGGGATCATGTCTCTGTCAAATGTGTTTTATAAACACTGCGCACATTTCCCGCCTAGCATCGTCTCTGCTACGTCTGCGCTGCATGACGATAAAATGCATGCTTGGTCCTATCATATGGCCCTAAACTGTGACATTATCGTCCTGGCCGCACGACGAAAAACGGCACCGCATTGTGGTGACCTCGCTGTAGAGGACACCACGTTGGGTACTGGCCACGTGCCATGCCATTTGTCAACGCCCATCACGGCTTGATTCTTGTGGCGATATCACGACCTACAGTTCTAGGCCTGTCGCTTCACAAAAAAAAACATTCACCTCAAAGAACAAACAAGATACATCAAATTCCGCTTCTTTTAGTGCAAGGGCCACGTCCGCACTTCCCCTTTCCCCTGGCACTGGTACCTTACCCTGCCACCTTCCAGAACTACGTATGGCTTGATTCTCATCCTCATGAGATACGTAGGAGCGCCCGGGTACTTCCCCGCGGGTCCAGCCTAACCCTGGTGTTCAGTCCCTCGACTCGAGCTCATTCACGTCAGGTTGTGATGTCATGCGTCCCCTGATCCCTTTTTCCAATCCATGGTCCGAATTCTATGACCATAAACTAAGATTTCCCCAAGGGAAAGGAATCTGCTCCCTCTCTCTAATATGTTTCGTTGACGTATTCAGATGTGTTTTGACAAAAAGCCCGAAGCATGGGATTTTCACAGGGACATTCCCCTCATCCCATGACCAAGCTTCGTGAGCTCACTATTTGGATCCTCATCCTCTTCCACATCCAAAAGGACCCTCGGACGACGTGGATACTAAGATTAAGGGCTCTCCATGAATGCTGGACCTAAGGGCCCTACAATCGTTTCGGGCAAACATCCCTGCGGATATTCGACAAAATTTGTGACACGGTCCCGTGTTTCGAACATGGTCAACGGTCGACCCTCATTTGTTTGTCCCCTTTTCAGGCTAACGCGATAGGATGCTGTGTTGCGAATATGGTCAGCAGTAGCCCTCCATCACCACGCCGTCACCATCGTGATCCGAATCTCGAGGGTCATGATTCACACATTTCCACTCCCTCATGTTCAAGTGGAACTCCACCATACTCGGCTCTTTCTCTTCGCGCATCTAGATGCACTGAATGATTGTGTTAGTGTCATTGGGCCGGTAATCACCGAGTATCCCTTTGCCCCAACCTGCCCCTCTCTGCGTCGGGAAATTCCCACCACTACTACTTGTTTCCCACACCGAGCACGACTCACGTGGGCTTAGTAGTTTTGGCCGGATGTGTACCAACACGGTTAGGCTACTCCTCGTCCAGTACGACGTTAAACTGCGCTTCCAGAACTACGTGCGGCTTGATTCCCATCATCACGTGGGATACGTAGAGACGCCCAGGCATTTCGCCTAGGGTTCAGCCCCAGGTATCACAAAATCCTGTTCCTCCCCATTTCCAGCCCTCTGGCCTGACCCCTCGGGGAGAACTATGTAGTTACAATCTTACCCTGAACAAGTTCAGGATGCCCCAAGATCCCATTGGGAAGCGATAGATCCGCTCGCCAGAGAGGCCCTGTCCCAAGAAGGAATGATCTGTGATCAGGTCGATGCGCCCATCTGGCGTACTCCCTCCGCGGTGGTGCAACTACCGAGGTGTTGGATTCTGTTTGAACAAGCCACCACTCCATGTTCCACGCTTTGCGTGTCCCTTATTCGGACTCTCGTCCTCTTTCATGTCTGGAAGGACCCCCTAACAGTATGGATGTCTGACCTATGGTCCGCCAACTGTCCTGGGCCAACTCCCTGAAAGGTTGATCGACAACATTTGTGACACGGTCCCGTGTTTCGAACATGGTCAACGGTCGACCCTCATTTGTTGTCCCCATTTTAGGCTAACGCAGTAAGGGTACCGTTTGTCCGCCACGGTTAGCGGTTGTCCTTTATTGTCACGCCATCCCCACAGCATCCCGAATTTGGGCATCGTGATTCACACTTCCCATTTTCACCTGTTTGAACCGGTTTCAGCGCCCCTGGTGTTGCCCCGATCGTGCATAAGAGCACGTTGGAGAAACGGTAATTCGGCTATCCTGGAAGTTACTCCTCCGATCAAGCCTTCCCAATCTTTCGGGAATCTGGACTGGTTTGAGGGAATTGTCGTCAAACGTCCCGCAAACATTGCAGGGATGCAACAAGGCAATTCAACAGTGGAAATCGTGCGTACTACAGAACTCAAAACAAAGGAGAAAGAAAGAGTTGGAGCACAAAAGTGTTAATAAAAAACTTCTTTCGAGTTCGCTACAATACTCAGGGGTTGACTTCCCCCATGGACGGGTTGACTCCGTCAAAAGAGCGTTGCAGCTCCGCCACCCGTTGACTTGCGGCGTCCAGAGCCTGTTGCCGCTGATTTAACTCCCGTTCCTCTTCAGCAGCGGCGGGGCATAATCCGTCAACCCTGGCCCGGGCCCTTTCCACCTCGGCCTGGATGACAACCATCCTTCCAGAGGTCTGCTCCATATGCTCCTCAGCCTCTGCCAGCTGGGCCTTCAATCGTAAGACCAGCTCAGACTGTGCATCGAGAGTGGCCGAAAGCTCGTTGGCCCGGATCTGCATCTGTTGGACCTCGCCTTCAGCCTCCTGGAGCTTCCTGATGCTGGTCGCCTTCCTCCGCTGCCATCCCACGCTCAGCCCGTGATCATGCTCCCGGATCTTCTCAGCCATGAGGTTTCGGATGAGCGCGTGAGGGCGTTGGGCATCCACTCCCCCAGCACACAGTTCGCGCAACCGTGAGCGGAGCCTATCCATTTCGGCCAGCCATTGCGCTTGGGGAGTGTCCCTGATAAAGCGCGTGATCAGCTTCCACGACCGGCGGCGGACTATGCTGCTGTCTTCCTCATCAGAGGCTGTTTCGTCCCAATCCGCGCGGTCGGCAGGCTCGTACATAGGATATGCCTGCAGGAATTCCTCAGCGGGATCCGCATCTGGTGTTGAGTCTGGTACGACACCTGACGCCGGCACAGGCACGACAGGACGGGGACTGACCGGTCGATCCTCTTCCTCGGAGTCCACCTCGATGACTTCAGGTATGGCCCTACTGGCGGTCCCGCCAGTGATGGTGTGCACCGCAGCTGGAGGAGGTGAAGGGACTATTGTCACCATCACCGGCATGCCCCTGGGAGGGACGCCGCCAGACATCCCAACCAGCCTCGCCGCAGCAGCCCACGCCAGTCGGAGAACTGTATGACAGAAAGAGACATAAACGTTAGTCGACATGGCCCACGTGTGGCAACGAAGAGACCGGTGGAGGAGACTTACGAAGGTTGACTTCTGAGCGCTGCTCCTGGGCCGGTACTGACGGGACTCCGAGACGGGGCCCCCCGTATACTGCTGGAAGATCTGGAGATTTCAGAGGAGCCACCTCAGACCCCCTGGTCCCACCAGACGCAGAACTGGACGCAGCCATAGGCGCGGGTTCTGAAGGTCCCGCATCGTCACCCGCCAAGGAGCGAGAACGAGGCCTACGTACAAGTTCCTCCTGCCTGACCCAAACATTAGTAAGAAGTCCGTAGGGATTCAAGAACAGATCGCAAGAAGAGAAGTTCGGAATGTTACCTCAAGAGCCTCCGCGAAGTCGTCGGATTCTGAGCTTCGGTCTCCGACCTCGCCCTCCTCCAGCGGGTCCCCCCCTCCAGCCTCATCCTCCCGAGAAGAATCCCCTGATTCCTCCGGCAAGGGGAAGCGCTGCCTCAGATCGGCAGCCGATGGCTGTGGAGGGACTGTCTGATTCAACAGTACCCTCACCCGGTCTGTCATTGGGCGAGGGACACCACTGGAGTGGATGTAATCCTCCAGCTCGTTCAAGTATTGCTCCGCCTCCGCTGGAGACACCATGAATCGAGCCCGGACTGGGCCTATGCCCGGTAGTCTCATCTCGAGGCGATTTAGGTGAGCCCACATCTCAGATGGGCTGAGGAATTGCCGGTTGACGTCCCAGACGTCCCAAGCCTCCGGAAAGACAGCATCTTCTGCCATGTCAATGTGACGCAGCCGCTTCCCCGGAGCCTGAGCGGATATCCGACGGAATACCCTCGGTGGCCGCCCCTCCGGATGACCATGCTCTCCCGGAACCACCGGATCCGCCGCTGCTGCCATACCCTCGGCCGGTGCGGGTCTCTCTGCCATGGCAGCCCCGCTGCCACGGGTGGCCCTAGCTGCCCTTCGACCCCGACCTCGAGATAAAGGAGGCCCACCGTCACCAACCCGGATCGTTGGCTGCTTCAGCATCTCCCCGGGATAAGCGGCCTCCTAGCTGATGGCGTACTCCTTCACTAAGCCGAAGGCGGCGGTGGATGGAGGCAATGTGATCTGCATCTTTCCATCCTCACGTGTGAACATGAGCCACAGTTGCCTCATCACACACGGGTGCTCCTCGTGACGCACCTCCCAGTATATCTGCGGGGTCAGCCGCTGGAGGCACCGAAACGGCCTCGCAAAACGGTGTGGGGTGTACGGTTCACAGATCGACTCACGATCTATCCGAGCCACCAAAACTCCACCTCGGAAGGCCAGGAGGTAAGCCCGATGCTCTTCTGTTCCCCGTCCATCATCAGTAAGCCTCCCCGTCGGCAGTGGAAAGGGATGAAAGTTGAACTCGTCCGTCCTCCACACCCTATTCAACACCATCGGAACGGCCAGTTTGAATGGGAAGCTCCCAACTGCGTTCAGAATGGAAGGGCGAAAGTCTGATCCCGGCGGCGAAATGTGGTTTGGATACTCATAAATCCCCCTGATATGCGCCGCGATCCACCCATACAAGAGGTGGAAGGGCCCACATATTCTTGGCGGCTTCTTACCCTCGCTAATGCGCCGCAGCATTCTGAATGGCTTGGCGAGCATCGGGATCCCCAGGTTGATCCGCTGCCCCATGGCCAGCATCGATGCCATGATGAACGAGCTGGGCCGTACCCCCATGCTTGTATCTCTCACTGGTAGGATCCACCCACATATGAGAGCCGCGATGAACGCCGCCCGCCTAACTATTGGCTGTTGTTCGGTGCTGACGCTGAAACCCCAAGTCTTCCATTGGCTGTCCTCCAAAACCCGCCAATACGAGTGCCCCTTACCCCGCTGGGCTGCCCTCGGACAAGTTCGAGGCCTTGGAGGGAACTCTCGATTCTCTGGAAAGTTCAGGAAACACTTGAACCACCTCTTGAAGTGGACGTCCCTCACGGCCTCCTTGTCCTCTCCAGGGACAAGCGCCATCAGCGCTGACGCCAGCCGTGGCATTTGCTCAGCATCTCCCCACATGCTGACAACGGGGAGGAACTCGTCATACATGGCCCCCAAGATCGGGACCCCGGAAATCTGGTGGACATCCCACAGGCTGATGCCCACCTCCCCGTGATGCAGGTGAAAAGTGTTGGTCCTGGACGACCATCTACTCAGCAGTTCCGGCATCAGCGGCTTTGGCTGGTAAATGTGGAACTGGGAGGCCCATGCTGCCTCATACAATCCCACTCTCCTCAGCTCGGCCTCGAAATCCTCGCACGAGGCGCCTACCCAATAGGCCCAGGCCCAGTCGTCGGTAAAATTGCCGCCCTGGCACAGGTCCCACTCATCGGACCATCCCTTCTTCGGATCCTGCAGAGCCGCCTTCAGCATAGTACGGTAGAGAGGAGGGGACGTCTCCGGTTGCAATGGCCTCCCGTCAATGTCATTTACATGATTGTAGAGGCAATCAGCGGTAACGGGTGTGAAATCCTCCCGTGCATGACCATCGGCCGCCCTGAACCATTGGTGCTGGCATGGTGTGCTCCTGAACCAGCAAGCTGGTTCATCCCTTCCCGCCTCAGGGATGAAGACGTCATCCCTCAGCCCGAAGCCGTACAACGGCAGCTTTTTGCACTGTGGATAATCCTTCTGACCTTCCGACAGCAGATCTGTCAGAGAAGTGTGGTCTGAATGGCTGCGAACCATTTCCCCCAAGCCTGGACGGTTGGCCATCTCATCCCGGCGAGCAGCATCTGCGAGCACTCCCAGCACAGCTTCTTGATGGGCCATCTTTAATGTCGACCCTTAGAAATGTTTTTCCCCCTGGATCGCGAAGCTCGGCCGCGAAGCTCGGCCGCGAAGCTCGACCGTGAAGTCGGATCGCGAAGATCGGTCGCGATACGAAGCCGCGAAGTCTGGCCAAGGAAGACAGGGGTTCGCTTGGCGCGGACGCGGAGTCGGAGACTCGCGGTTCACCGCGAAGCTCGATTCACGGAGTGCTGTCGCGGAGTACGCGGAGCTTCGCCAAATCGAGAGCGCACAAAAAGACAAGACACGTGAAGACAAAAGAGGGCGGACCCCCTATTTATAGGCGATGACCCCGGAGCATCGCGGCGCGCCTCACCCGCGTGAAGTATCGCGGCGCGTCCGGATCCGCGGCCCCGGCGAGCATTGCGGTCCCCCTTCGCGATGACGCATCGCGAACCACCGAAAGTTTTTGGCGATTGTCCCTCAGACTTCGACCCTTCGCCCTCCGCGTCTCCAAGTATGAGGGGGGGCATTTGTTGGCGCCAAAAATATGGCCCGAAAGGAAGGAACGAAAAAGACAGCCGGCGCGCTGCCTCGCGAAGCACAGCCGCGAAGCACAGCCGCGGAGCCCGTCCGCGGAGCCCCGCCGCGAAGCGCCCCAACCTTGGCGGCCCCGCGAAGCTCCGGAGGCGGTGATCCTCCGCGAGCGCATTTGACGTTCGCGAGCCGCCGCGAAGCTCCGCAGGCGGCACGTGAGCCCTGCATCGCGGCGCGCCTTCCCTATAAATACTCGACTCCCCCTGAGTCCCGAGGACGGACAATCCGACCTTTCGGCTTCTCCTCTCCCGAATCGCGAAGCAAGTTTTGCCCCGGGAATCATGAGCTCCGCGAGGTATTTCTACTTCGCGAGACGACTCTGATTTGTTTCGTTCTGAGCCCCTCTTCCGAGAGGGATGCCCTTCGCGAAGCCCAAGGGCGTTCGCAAAGGAAGGGGATTCCCAAGGGAACCGGGGCAGCCGCGGAGCACTCGTGCTTCGCGAAACACCCAACCCATGCTAGTAATCCCTATGCCAAGGCAGGATAACTATGCATCGCGAAGCACATTGCTTGGAAGGACCCCGCTTCGCGAACCACTCCTTCTTCGCGAGGCAGTGTTCCGCGAACACTGTTCCACTTCGCGAAGCACCACCCACTCCCACCTATGCCCCATGCTAAGGCCAAGGCACCCCACTTCGCAAAGCACACTCCCCTGCTTAGCGATTCCTCCTTCCGTGCGACCCTCCAGGTTTGCACGATGTGATTTCAAAGTCTCATGGACAACACCTCCCATAGCGTTGCTTCGCCCAATGCTTCTTCGCATAGGCACGCTAACGGCTATTGCTTCTTCGCACAGCCACGCTAACGTGGACCCCTCGATGGTTCCTCCCTCGACCCCCCTTTACCATGGCCTTACTGGTACCTTCCCTTCCCCAAGGACCAGAGGGTACCGGTTATGTAAGCCCTAGGGGTGTGGAGTGAACCCACCTCGTCCGAGCTACAGGATGTTAAACTGCCAAGCACCGCGTCCTCAACACATGACGTTAAACTGTGACCCAACCTCGTCTCCCTCACGAAGGGTCTCCCCCAGCTCGAGCATTCATTACACCGCTCGTCTCCACGGGAATGGAACTCTTCCGCACATGGAATGAGATCCTCCTTGTTGGAGTGGTGTATGTTCGCAGGGGGAGGGTCGCCTCAGAGCGTAAATACCTAACCTTTGGTACGGATGATGGCACCCGTGCATCTCGGTACTTCCCCACTACCAAGGTCAGTGGAGGACGTGATAGGGAACGAGGCACCTCCCATTGTCGGACCAAGGTCCATCTTTCCCGCGCTTTGTCGCGCCGTGGGCCTCCATCCTGGAGTAAGTCCCAACACCATGGGCCGCCCAACGCGTAAGCCCCTCTTCGCTTCTCACGGACGCACCCTTCGCGACGTGATCGTCAGGTCCTTGCAACCTCTTGTTTCTCACACCGAGCATGAATCACGTGGGCTTAGAGTGAGCACCGACCCTGACAAACCTTCCTGAACTACGAGGTCTTTGATCCATGTCAAGGCATGGTACGTAGGAAGCCTCCATGAGGTTCAAGCCCACCAACAGTGGACCAAGGTCTGCTTTCACTTCGGTTTACCGACAAACCCATTTGAACTACGAGGTCTTTGATCCATGTCAAGGCATGGTACGTAGGAAGCCTCCATGAGGTTCAAGCCCACCATCAGTGGACCAAGGTCTACTTTCATCTGAACTACGAGGTCTTTGATCCATGTCAAGGCATGGTACGTAGGAAGCCTCCACGAGGTTCAAGCCCACCCATCACCCAATTCACGTCGTGTTCTACCTACGTCCAGTATGACGTTAAACTACATCCCGGTCCAGTGGTAAGCCATTGCGACCCAACCCCCATTTGAACTACGAGGTCTTTGATCCATGTCAAGGCATGGTACGTAGGAAGCCTCCACGAGGTTCAAGCCCACCCGTCACTCATTCACGTCGGGTCCCATTCCAGTCCAGCGGTAAGCCGTTGTGACCACTTGAACTACGAGGTCTTTGATCCGTGTCAAGGCATGGTACGTAGGAAGCCTCCACGAGGTTCAAGCCCACCCGTCGTTTATTCACGTCAGGGTTCATTATCGTCCCGCATGATGTTAAAATGTATCATTTGAACTACGGGGACTTTGATCCATGTCAAGGCATGGTACGTAGGAATCCTCCTAGAGGTTCAAGCCCAACTCTCTTCGGACCAAGGTCCAGCTTCACGTCGGTTTACCGGCACCATCCTGAACTACGCGGACTTTGATTCCCTGCCACGGGGATACATAGGAAGTCTCTTCAAGGCTCAAGCCCATCTTCGCTGTCGACCTCTTGCGATGGTCCCATCTCATTCTCAACCGTCTCTGCTAGACGTTAATCTTGCAACATACCCTGTGTTGAACATGGGAAGCTGAGGAAAACCTCAGATACGTGTCTATGACATGTAATTCCCTGTGCTCGATGTGGGATGCCTCGGGCTTCCACGCCCTCGAGAAGCCTTATGATTGAGGATAACAGACAGATATGCCAGGTACCCCAACATCCAGACACACTACTGATGCCTCAAACGTGATTACTCCCCTGATCGAAGGTTGCTGCCCTGACTGGACCCTTTGGAATGTCCCGACAGAAGCAGTGTAATTAACCGGCGTCCATGGAAACATGACACCGGGAAGAGTTTCACGAACTACGTATTAAATCTATAAGGGAGACCCGGACTAGGTGACGAGTTCTGAGGAGGAATCCACAGGAGGAAGAACCGACATCCCATCATCCCGTTTCAATCAAGGAGCAGATGTACCTGAACAAGGGACAAATGCCGCCCGCCTTTGGAAAGCGGGAATGCGGGGCAACAAAGCCGCGCGTCCCCCTCCCCCGCGGACGGACGCGCGCGCGCCCCGGCGAAAGCGTCAGAAACAATTACTTATTATATATACTTTATAATCATTCTTGAATTGTTAACATGGAAATTGAATCTCATCGCGTCGTGGAGACGGTAATCCGTACATAAGCACGAGCAATGATATCATTCCCATATTCATTGAATGGAGTTGGAGTGGATGGTATAATATCTTATAATAATTATGATTTTATAATAATCATATATATTTATTCTTGACACCATTATACCCATCCAAGTAATGTGGTGGTGGAAAAACTGATTACACCACGGCGTGGAGACGGTATTCCGTACGTACGCATGTGCGGTGATTTCGTTTTCCGAACGATGGATAGAAGGTGAAATAGGGTTGTTTCATATTTAAAATAATATATAATTATATAATTAATACTGATGTTATTACTTTATAATGAAACAACTAAATAAGAGGAAGTAGAAGAAGAATGAAACTCGAAAGAGTCGGTAGAAGAGATTACCTCTTCTTCGACGCACCTCCTTTAAACATCTTCTTAGGGAACTAGAGTTGGTCTTTTAAGAAGCCCAGAACCTCTATGATATAACTAGAGAGGTTGATAAGAGTAATTTTCTGTGTTTGTTTGAGATTCAAGTCTCAAAAGGGTGTGAAGAGAAGAGGGAAGGGGTTCCCTTTTTATAAGGGAGGAGAGGGGCACCTTTGAAAAAACACAGAATATTATTTTATAATAAAGTCATATTCGGTTTATAATTGCTCAAAATTGATTTATTTAGAAGATAAAGTGAGGAGGGTTCGAAATACTATCAACCAATAGGTTTTAGACAAGTTTAGGTTACTATTTTAACATTATCATTTAGATTTATCTCTAAATTAAATAATTTAACTTTTACTGTGTCTTCTTGATTTCTTACACTATATGGTTAATAAACATACTATAACAAGAAAAACGAATCCCAAGTGGTTCATTATTAATATATATAACCTTATCTAAGTCATTTGGATGAACCTTAGATTTTTAGGTATATAATAACAATTAATAATTTAATATTTGTTTTAAAAACTATTTTATGTCAATTTTGACACTATTTGGTAATTGATTTTTGTGAAAATCATAATAACATGATTAGTTAGAAAACATTTAATTGAATCAATAATAACATGTCATATTAACCTATAATATTAGTTTAATGCATAAAAAGTATCAAATTACATTTATTTGGGTATTTATAACATCAATTATATTAATATTTCATTAATAAGGTAATTACTGCATAATCATTGTGTCACAAATAAATTAAATTATTTAATGTCTAAAATTTATAAATAAAATACCATTATGTAGGAAATATTTTTTTATTTCCAATGAATATTTATAGTTGAATTTATCTTATGTATAAAACTATATTAAAAATGTTTTATTTATTAAACTTTGATTTTAACTATTTTAACTCTTCTATAAATAAAATAATAATAAGTGTCCTAATCTAACCCAAGTGGGCCTAAAGGGTAGTATTTTATTCCTAAGGTTGTTTTAGGTCGAGTTACACTTATCCAATATTATTATGACATGTGTTAGGGTAATAATAATATCATTTTTACCCTTAATTACCCTATTTACTTTTAACTGTGGTAAATAAAAGTAAAAAGTTACTATTCATCAAAATTATTTTTATCTTATTGAACAAAATTTTACTCCTTGATATTAACCGTGTCTCTCGAAATTTCAAAATTCCACTCACAGAAGCGGTAAAATTATGTTTTATGTAAATTTTCAAATTCTCTTAGGAGGTGGGTAAAAACGGTGAAAAGTTCAATAAATTTTTTATATATCTAAAATTATTATAAAATGACTTCAATGAATTACATTAAACTTATATAGGTATTATGTATCAATTTTGATCTAAAATAAATTTAAATAAAATAAATAATTATTTAAATAAAAAGTCGGTTTTTAAATAGTAACCGAGTGTTTTCACTATTCATAAAAAATTTAAAGTTTTCAGAAAAATACCAAAATTTCACCCTATGATAATTTCGATATTAAGAATCCAAAAATGAAGTCCATTTTGAATGATTAAATTCATAAAATTTCAAAAATTGGGTATTACTATTCATAATGGCAAGTTTATATAATATTTTAATAACATATCATTGTTTAGTGAAACTCGGTATTGCGTACAACACAAGCTTTCATGGAAGGTCACGATTGCGTGTAAATCAATCCATGTCAGGGTTGTGTGTAGTGAAAGATTCCTTTTTTGTTGTGTGTAATAGAATCCAACCATATTTCATTTATACATTCAATATATATATATACACTCAATTTTGTGAAGAATAACTTCTATCAAACGAACATGAAATTTTGTGTAACACGATCCAAAAATAGTGTTGTGTATACTATAAGCTAATACGGTGTTGCATATAGCACAAGATAATCTTGGTGTACATACACCACAAGACATCAAATAAATTAAAAATAATACTTCTCATAAAATCTGGGGGTGTTACAACGATCTACTAAGGAATGTGTATAAAGGTTCTAAAATCACCCATAGACACCTCTCATATCAAAGGATTTTGATATATTGAATAAGGGCCGATCAGGAACTCAAACCAAGGTTAAAGAAATTATTAATAAGTTTTTGGAATAAAACTATCCCACATGCGTGGTTATTTAGGAATTTCCACATGGTTAGAAAAACCAGATTCCATAATTGTGCACCCCTAGAATGGGGTTCATTGTTTCAACTATGTGGGCACATTTTTTTTCAAACTGCGTGATAAGTGCTTTGTATACCAATTTTATATGGTTTCTTGGTTTACACAGGTGGGGTTCATATTTTTCAAATATTGTGCACTGACAACAAATTGCCTAGAAAACCTCCGAATTATTCCAAATTTCAGCTAAAATAAGCTAAAACAATCCATAAATAACAAATGATCAAAACAAGGGATGAGGAGTACCATAAAAAAGTATCATCATGTTATAAATAGATTCTTTATATTATGAGAATCCTTCTAATTTATTTGATAGTAAAAAGTATGTGTTGCTAAATGGAATGACTCATCTTGTAAATGAAATTTGAAAACAGAACAAAATATAATAGTAAACACGGAATGTTGAGAAACATATGATGATTAAGCAGCTACATTTATTTAGGAGGTGACATTCTAGAAATTTGGATAAATTTTTTTTAATGTGGGAAGAACATAACACTTGATATTCGATTATATTAAGTAATATTTTCTTTCCAAAGAAATAATTGTTTAATGCACATAAATTTATTCATCAATGTTATTAAATCCTATATTTTCATATTATATTAATTTTATTTTATGAAATTTATTTCATTTTTGAAGTCATAATGTAATAATTATCATAGGAATAATTTTTTAGATTTTTTAGAAATAGATTATTTTTATTAAAATCCTGAAAAATACATATTTTATGAAATTATAACCTTAATTGAATTAAAATTATATAAGAATAAAAATAAGGATTATTAAAATATATATAAACCAAATAAATATTTAAAAAGTAATATAATTTACATAAAAATATATTTTCGAGGTTTGAAATACTTGTTTAACATCACGGAAATCAATGTAGTGTTATTGTTAATATAAGAACAGTTTTTTACATTTCACATTAATTCATATATTTATATGGTTCCATTTAGGATTTCTTAGGTTTGTGAAAAATATAAGAATAATTTGTTTAACATAATAGAATTAATTTCATTGTAATTAATAGTATGATTTATTTTTTAGTAAAATTATATTTTTAAATAAAATATATTCTTATTGAAAAAACATTTCATCGCGTGTTGGGTGTTTATTTTTAAATAATTTATATCTACTTATATAAATTAAATTTAATTAAATGGACTCCATATTATAGATCCTGATTTATATATTTTTTAATGATTCCATATAAATTGTTGGTTACTAATATTTGTAATATTGGTAAAAACATTTCTACCACAATAAGTGTAAAAATTTAATAGATGGTTTAGAACTAAAATCACAAGTGTTAAAATGAAATAATAAAATGTATACATAATATTTACTATTCATATTTCTTCCCGAACTTCTCTCCAAAAAAATTACATTTCATTTTTGATCTATTTGGAATGATTATAGAATTAATATATTTTAATATTTTGGAATATTTCAAGAATGTCCTTCCACTCATTTTTAAAACAAAACCATGTTTACAATAATATACACATTACAAGATCCTCTTAACAAAACAAAGCCAACCCAAATCCTTTTAGATCTCCCATACCCATCTTCAAGAGGTTTTCATTTGGTTGGAATATCTTACTATGATGGATTTAGTAAAAAAACATACGGATGCCATCCGAATAAGAGGTATAACTCTTAATGGATCGTTTTATTTTTATATATTCTATCACCAACTTGAAACCACTAATTACCACTATGATATAATAAAATATATTCTTACCATATAATGAATAATTATTATTTCTATTTTAAACCCATTGTTTATCTACTTATCCCTCTAATGAATATTGAAAAAGTCTTTCATGCATATATGTCGGCAATGGCCTCATGAAGACAATATATTTTATTTTTCATCATTTCAAACCCTGATTAGTCATAATGATTGATAAAAATTAAATAATAAAAAATGTAATATATTTTTTTAAAAAGTTATGATTCTATAAATATAAAACATCATTTACCCTATTACCCTTCAACCTTTAAATAAAATGATAATATCCCTCAGGCATACGTGAGGACCACCACCCACACAAGTATATGTGATTGATTTTTAATATCCTCCATTCATAAATGGTTATAAATATGTATGTAATTAATATATAAAATATTTACTTTATGATAAATATTCTATAGATTATATAGACCTGAGAAATATTCATCTACAAAAATTACCTAACAAAACCATATATGAAAAATGAATTAATTAATACTCTAAAATGATAGTTTTAATAAATAATTATTAATAAATAGGCGTTGAAATGTTAAAAGTGGATAAAATATGATATTATTTTTATTTTTATGTTTATAATCTTGATTTAAAATATATTTATATTTATTATAATGGTTTTTAATAGAACATATGAAACAAATCCTATCCTGAGGTGAATGTTTATTTCAAAATCTATTCAATATTAAGGTTTTATATGATTAAGTTTCCATTGGATAAATTATTGGATATTTCCATACATGACAAAATATATCTTATTACGATTGAATTATTTTTCTATTATTTAATTAATATATATATTCTTGAAAACATTTTCTTCTAAAAAGACAAAATGAATGTTTTTAAGTTAAACCATATTTTTACTATTATAACAAGAATATTTGTCATACATGTCAATGTTTTACATTAAAATGAAATTAATATTTTTTATTATATTACCAAATAAATTATAGAAGTAATTTTCACCCATGTTTGAATTAATATAATTTTTTTAAATGGTATATGATTTTCATTTTTCAAAGGATATACTTGTTATAATTTTATGAACAAAATCTTGATTTTAATGTTTACTATGATGATGAATTTTCCGACCATCACGAATGTTTTTTACTGTGAAGAATCCATTATATTTTTCCATTGTTTTAACCAATGAGAAACATTTTATTAATAGATTTGGAATATGTATGTTTTCAAATAATTTATTTCTAAATGATATGATTATTCTGGTCAATAAATATTCTTGTGATATTTTTAATGAATTTATTCTATTTAAAAATCATTTGATGATTCATATAAATTAAAAGAAATATTTATATTGATTTCATCCACCATATTACTATAGAAGGTTTATGATATTATTATATTTAATGATTGGGAAAAATATTATAATTTCTTGTGCTTTGTTTTATAAAGAACATTTATTTTTATTATTTTTTGATTATTATTTACCCGTTTCATATGTTGAATGAATTGGACTTAATAAGTGATCGGTATGGATGATTATGCCCCCAAAAGGCATCGATAAGAATCATGAGACAAAATTATTTGAGAATTTCGTTAAATTGTTATCTATTTATATATTATTTCTTTCCATAGAGCCTTGGTGGTATGATTATGATGTCTGACATTACATATTTTATCACCATAAAAGTATTTATTTTCGTCAATGCCATTATATATATATTTATTCCATTCATGGATATAATCCCCTAAATTTTTTATATGAATTATTTTATTATTTTTTATCAACTATACTATTTCTTATTTTAATAGTCATTAATATCTTATATTGTGTTCTTTCCCTCACTGCGAATTAGAGATCAAATTTATTTTTTTCTTTTCTATATAATAACATGATTATATCAATGAATGATTTATAGGAATTACTATAATAAATAATAATGTTTACAAAAATTGTTTTCTGATTTTTTTTGTTATTAAATATAATGTGAGATTCATATATATATATGGATAATCTCCTAATACTAGTAAATAATTTGATTATTTTTGGGTGAGATCCCTTGATTTCATTTCAAATGTTGTAAAATATCCAACTAATACGGGTTTCTAGAGTTGGATATTTCATAATCCCTATTTATGGAAGTACATAGAGAAGAAGGAAATGAAATTGACATAAGGGAGGTTGTGTTCTATCAATTAACGTTAAATTTAGATGGTAGTGTAAAATTTAATCTAACAACCATTTAATAAATTCTTCTATACACCAAAAATTATATTATTAACTATGTGTTACTATAATATCT
Source organism: Viscum album (assembly GCA_963277665.1). Classification (NCBI taxonomy): domain Eukaryota; kingdom Viridiplantae; phylum Streptophyta; class Magnoliopsida; order Santalales; family Viscaceae; genus Viscum; species Viscum album. The sequence continues at coordinate 42,080,689 of OY728140.1, read as the reverse complement.
CATTATTGTGAGTATTAACCTTTGATGAACCCTAGTATGATTGAAATAAATAATCATCATTATGTTATATTATGATTTAAATTAATAATTTATTTAACATTTAGAGGGAATTTTTTAATGTAAATGAATATTTGAGAAGTTTCATTTCTAATATTAGTTCATAATCTAAAAAACATAATGACTTAAGATATATAATTATTGAACTCATAAAAATAATTAGAAATCCATCACAGGGTTCCTTGGAGAATATTTATTTGACTAGGTCTCAAAGATTACTCTTTAAGAGATAATTTTGGGAGAATATTTTGTTAAATTATAAGAATAGAATAAGAAATTATGTTTTTAAATTAAGTTTTACGGGGAAATATAAGTTAAAAGTGTTCACTATTGAATATAAGACATAATTAACTATACTATTATTTCTAGCTAAGTGAAACTATTGATATTGTTGTTTTTTAAAATTGATTTGGAAATGATGTTCAAAATGAAATTAAATATGAAAATAGAAACATAAAATAGGGTTAAAATAATATACATCCAATAATGGTAAAATAATGAATAATTATTACATTACTATAATAAAAATAAATTAATACAAACAAAAAAAGATATTAGAGGACACAATTAATGAAAAAAAAGTATTATTTGATTATGGTTTCAACAAAGACACATAGAAACCTCTATATAGGGCACACAAATATAATATCAATGGAGGAACTTAATAGCTATTATTATAGAATGGTTGAATGAAAACGATCAATGGTATGACATAGAGGCTTATATAAAAAATTTGATATAATATCTATGAGAGTAGTTCCCATGGGACTGACAAAAAATAATATAATTTTTGAATTAAAAAATTTATCATAACACAACATTTTAAAAAATAGAAAAAAATAATAACAATTAATACTGCTAGTAGAAAAAAATAATGATCCATATCTATGTTTACAAAAAGTGTTATTATTTTTATTATCAATTAAAATTATGATATTGTAAATGTGTATTGGGAAAGAATATGAATTGTTAGCACATCCATAGAAAATTTATTTCAATTAGTGAAATGTCATGGAAAATCCAATGGAGTTTCATGTAGTTGTTCCAAAAAAATTATGATCATCAAAATGAATCTTTTATTCTTTTCTTGACTCTAAATCTATCTTCATCACAACAACACAACTCTAATTCCCTATATTCAAGATTGTGTCATCCATCTGGGGTTCCAAAGAACGATGAGGGAAATGAATTTGACTACATTATCCTTAATAATATAATGTACTCTTATCACCCTAGTGTTATTATTAATGAATAAAATTTCCATTTTCATTTAATTATTCTCCCATTATTAGCCTCTTTGTTTTGTATCCAATAAAGTGTTGTTTTATTTTTTTTCATTTGGCTGAGTTGATGGCCTAATTTTAGAAAGACTATCCATTAATGATTTCTTTATCTTCATCTTGTGGTCTAGTAGTGTTTCTATTTATAAGGGTTTATGTGAAACAATTACTATTTTGGAATACAAATCATTATCTCTTTGTGGGATGTTTTTGGTTTACAATCATTTAATTGATTAGATTATGGATACTTATATATAAATTTTGAAAATAACATTATGCTAGCTTGTATTGGGTTGGGTGTTGATATGGAAATAGTGATTCCAGAAAACTATGATCTGATGAAAATCATGTGGCGATGTTTTAAAGATTATAAAAGAATAGTAGAACTTGTAATGGTACTAGATATTGGTATCTTTGGGGAGTCTGTGAATTTAATTATATATATTTAATATATATTATAAAATATCAATGTTTCTTAATACATTAATTTATTTTCAAACACATCATTCATTGAATACTATAAAATATGTTCAATTAATTTCTTGCATTCAATTCTCATAATTTCATTTAACAAAAAATTAATCCAGAATAATCATAATCTTTCATCCCCAAAATTTCAAATTCAATTCATTTTAGAAAAGTTTAACATAGGTTTCAAATTTTTTCATTACTTTTTATAATAGATTATTATTAATATGAAATGTGAAATTATCAAATCAACCATTTATAATAAGTAATTTTGTGTTTACCACCTATCACTTCTGTTATTTTTCATTTTTCTTTGTTGAAATATAATGGTTTTTTAATATTTTGAATGTCATATTCACAAAAAAAATTACTTTTTAACATTATTTTATTTCTTTGTACAATTAATATTTCCTATTTCATAAGGCCTATAAAATAACATTTCTATATATTTTAGGTATTTTCACACTGATGAAAAGACCATGGGGATTCCATTTCTGGATATTATAAAATTATGTTGTTCTTTTTAGTAAAATATTTACAAAATTATTTGAGAAATTTTTCAACACATAAATTACAACTATACAAATATGTCAATAAATGTTTCAAAACATTAATTATATACATCAATTTTTCTAAAAATCCTGTAAATATTATTATGTAGTTAATTCATTATATTTTAGATTCAAAAGTGTTTTATCAGTATTTTTTCAGGTTTTTTGTTAGGTTGGGTCATGTATCTAAAGTAGTCAAAAGTACAATTTTTTTTAAAAATATATATAATTAGATTTTATAATTTTTTTAAAATTATAAAAAACCAATATAAGTAGGCATATATGAATGTTTTCTAGTAATTCAATAGAAAAATGATGATGAATAAATTATTAAAAAATGATTTATTATTATATTATATACAAATATATCTCCCCCACTTTGTCTCCCTCCTACACTCAACTAAAAATACATTGAATTATTGTACTAATCCAATTCATATATTAATCATTGTAATTTTTCTAGAAATAATGGTGTTTATGAATGTGAATACCCATGATTTTTTTTATTTATGGGAATGTGAAAATTATGAAATTTTGGGATTGTAATTAATTTACAAAAATTATATTTTTTATTTTTTAGATAAGTAAGTGGGTTTTTTGATTTATATTAGCTATAGTTATAGAATAAAATCATCGTGGATTTTGGTGAAGGGGCTTAAAGTAGAGGTTAGAGTTTTGAGAAATAAATATAGAGTTTGGGTAGGCTTGTGAGACGATATCCATTCCACTATAAAACTATAGGATATATCAATTTCTAGTGTGGGGTACCAAGTACCAAATAGTTCTAGGAAGAATGTGGGTAGTATAATGTTTCCACCATTAAATTTGTTCACATGTATTTGTTACCTTGTATTTCATAGATGAATTATATAAAGTTGTTAGAAATTTTATGTTTATCGTAAAACATAATAACAAAAATTATATATTCATATAGGCTCCACTCATTCTATCCAACCATCACCTCTTCTAGGGATACTAATATTTTCTCTATAATTCACGAATCATTGATCAATTTTGGTTCTTATAGATATTTTAAACTAAACTAATACAGTTATTCCATTATTATTTATTCATAAAATCTCTATCCATCATCTATATTTTATATTATATTTAATGATATTTTTTTTGATTTGACCATGTATTTTTGAAATTACTTCCAAACATAAGGATTCTACTTTTACTCTTAAATGAATCATTCAAAGAGTTGTTCCCCCTCAATTCAAATCAACCTTTAATAGAATTATTTTTGGGAAGGTTTTTCTTGGGTTTTAATTATTTATAAATTTGAAATATAAAATGATTATGTTTACCAAATATGGATTAGGTATTTTAGAAAAGTTAATAAATTGTTGATTCATTCATCATGGTTTTCATTAAGGTTTAATGTTTTTGTTTATAGTGGGTAATTTAATTATATTATCTGGTTATGGAGTATTTATTTAAGGGTTTCAGTAGGAAATTAAAATAGTATTTAGACTAGTAATTCTCGACAATTATTATGTTAGGTGGTTCCCTAACATTCATTGAATACCTGGGTTATACTTATAATTATCCATCCACAAGATTTATAAAATACTACGAAAAATAAATCAATATTTTAATAATTATGAATTTTTTTTAAAAAATTATTATTTTATATTTGGTTAAATATTTTAAATATATTTCACTTGAACAAATGTAATGGGTTGGCACATTATTATTTCCCATAAAAAATTGATTTCCAACCTAGTGATACGTTGGTTTTACATAAACCCATATAAATTTATTTAAAATGGAACACATAAAGTATATAAATTTTTATTTTCATTAATTTTGATATATATATTAAAAAATATTAATTTTTATGAGTTATTCACTATTGGTTGATATATTAGCTTTCATAGAATCTGTTGTTTTCATTACGTGTTCATACTTAGTTCATTGTGTATTTACCATTAAGGATATCCTCTTATTTATAATGTTATGGCCAATGAACCAATAGAGTTAACTGTATGTTTTAATGTGGGTTTATATTTCATGTTTTAGAATCTAATATCTATGATTAATGATATATCATCATTTTTTATGAAAAGTAATTAAACCATCCATCATCTATTTTTTTATATTGAGTGATATATTAATTGTGTATTGGGTATTCATAATTAATGTTTTTATTAAATGGATAATCATTATAAATTATTTTTTAGTTGAAAATTTATCATATTTTTTTTAAAAATCACTTTATTCCACATCACCCTAAATATGGTACCAATCATCTTACACAAGTATGACCTTTTTTAATAAATAATATTGTTTGTGTTTTTATAATGATTCTAAAAAAGTTGACAGAAACAAGTTATATATTTAAATTTTATTTTTTATTTAACATAGATTATTTTCTAATATATATTCATTGTTTTATTTATTTGATGGATTCATTTCTATAATAAAATTATAAAAAATATTTCTCTCCCTGTGTTTTACTGATGATTTTATATTTATAAAAGTATTACTTCATTAATCTTGGTTTGATATTTTTTTTGTGTTAATATAAACACTTTCAATGAAAAAATGAATTTATTTAATTTATAAAATACTATGTACCATTTTTAATTGGAGACTTTATTCTCACCTAAACTATTGGATTTCAGAGGTGGAACATGCCTTTATTAAAGGAAGAACCATACAAGGAGCTGTTTGTCTAGCTTAGAAAATGTTAACAGATTTTAATTAGAAGGTGTGTAGTTATAAAATCATCATAAAACATGACATTAATAGATATTATGATTGGATTGAATGGTTCTTTATTATCACTATTCTTTCGTACATCATATTGTATTTTTCAGACATTTATATTCCTAATCATTCATTTCTCTATCTATGGATATCAATTTAATATATGGGTAAGAATTATGTGTTCTTTAAATTAGTTCAGGGACTACATTAAGGTGATCATATATCTCCCATTATTTTCATCTTGATTGAGGACAATTGTAGTAGGTACATTACTAGGAATATTCATGATGGTAGGATTTCCCTATTTTGGACTTAAACCACATCCAAGGTATCTATCATCTCATTATGCAGAAGGAATAATTCTTTTTATGAAGTGAGAAAAGTGCTCAGTTCAAGAGATAAAAATGATTATTAATATCTATTTTAATTTGTGTGGGAAACATGCTAATCATGAGAAAATAAGCATGTAATTTTTGAACCAGTGTAATGACCGGAGAATGAGGTGAATTGCGTCTCAATTAGGCATTAATAAAAGAATCATACCATGGAGTATCTTGGGGTCCCCCTCAATTTTAGTATTCTTCGGTTGTATCATTTTGATAATTTGGTTAATAATCTTACCATCCATATCACCACCTAGAAGAGACGCTACTTGTCTTTTGGTGGAAGGATAATGCTTATAAATAGAATAATATCATCCTCTGTCATTCAGGTCCTCTTTGTTATCTAGGTCTTGAAAAAAGTTACATCTAATATTGAGAAGATCTTGGGAAAATTCTTATGTGATTCCCATCTTGAGGGGTAACATCCTTGGGCCTCATAGGGTATATTGGAATGGTTAATGAGAGAGGGAGGAATTGGTGTATGTAGTATTTATGAGATAATGCATAGGATGCATTCTAAGATGGATTGGGAGTTCCATAACGATTGGTCTCTCATGGTAATTATTTTTTTATCGACAATTTTTATTTATAGAACATCTTAAAACTTGGTTTTAGTGAAATTCGAATAAATTGGTTATGGTAAATTCTATAAATTATATTTCAGTCGATTTTCCTATAATGTGGATGACTTATAAATGATGTGTTTTTAGTTAATGTTTTATAATGACAATATTAAATAATAAATATTTTCTTAATCATATTGGTGGGATTTTTGATGAATATTTGTTAATTTATTAGATTAATTTATTTTCATATCTTTATTTCATGTTTTTTTCATAGTAATATTGACAAATTATTTGAATATTGTGATTTAGTTCTATATTAGTTGACTGTTTATGTAATGTTTATATGTATCATTTATTATCTTATTATGATGATGGTAATTATATTCATAAACATAATAGATTTAAGAATATAATGATTATAATTAATTAAATGTAAATATTAATTATTACATCATTGATATACTTCCTCATATTTTTAATGGACATACATTTTCTTATATAATGTGGAGACTGTAAAACCTATATTAGTTACCATGTCGAAGGCATGAGAATGATTGTATATCCATGAATCTAACACCCCAAGACATTAAAATATTTTAATTTTTGAATAATTTTTTTATATATATTTCTTTATACAAAACACCATTTTAATCTTATGCTACATAGAATATTTAGTTAGCCTACGTTACATGTAATATAGAGTTTTACATTTATTATTATTAATGTAACCGTTATCTCCTAGCCATTAAATTAGAAGTTATGAATAAGATTACCTAACTAATTAATATATATATATATATATTATTAAATCTAATATTTTTAAATTCTTCTAAAATATTTTATAGTCATAAGATAATAAAATATCCAATTTTAAGTATAAAAATCTGATTTTTTAAGGATTTTTTACCTCTTCTTAATGGCGAGCCTATTTTAAAATAAAATGTCAAAAAATTTATAAATTATATATTTCAAAATAAACAGCACTTATATATTATAAATTTCATAATTATTTTAGTGTGTATTTTTTTATTTTTTTAATGTCCCATTTTTCGATGAATAGTGAAAAATAATGAATTTTAATTAAGAAATAATTTTTCATCTATATAATTTATAGTGTAAAATTTTAGTTTAAATTAGTTTAAATATAGAAGTAGTTAATTTTTACATATATTAGTACAATATAGATAATAATAATTATTTTTATATTGAATTTAGATATAAAAACATAGCAAACGCTTTAACATTTTTAAATTAAAACCCTACTTTGTCATCATGTCTACGAGGTTAATTTTAAATTCATTTCTACCACTTATTTGATTTAAATTTTAAAAAATTGATTCAATATATAGAAATAGCATAATTTTTAATTTTTAATAAGTTCAACTTAGTATTTTTCCAAAAAATATCAGTGAATGCAGTAAAAATAAATTACAACGATTAAGGTAAAATTAAGCTTCACAATGGACTAAACACTATTCCTAAGGATTTAAATGACATAGACACTTTTTGAAAAGACATTTTTTGCCAATATTTCCACCATTTTCTCTCTTGGATTTAATTTTATGAGTTATTGGGACACTATTCCATGAAATTGACCAATATAACATGTTAAATAAGGAAAATGACAAAGAAGGAACCTTCTTTACCATAAAACATTATTATGACGAACCGGATCTGGTCCCCATCAAAACTGGCACTATACCAGGCCTAAAATAAGGCCTAAAGGGCGTTCCTAATCCCCATGGGCTGGAACAATTTTCTAGGTATCATAAAATGAAAATTGGGAATGATTTACCGGTGTTTACAAACATAAAACAACCAGCAAATCCAAATATTTGAATCTGGATTTTTTTTAACACAATCAACTATTACAAAATTTCAGAAGTGAACTACACAATTTAAAAATTATAGAATGTACAAAAACAAAAATGTAAATCCATAACTACCTCAAGGTAAGGGGTAATCACCCTCAAGCAATCTCTATGAAAACGCATAAAGAAGGACCCCTAAAAACCGTAACCACTAGCACTAAAAACTGTACCCAATCCTGCAACAAAAAAAACCAAGTATACTTACACCCATAGGTGTAATTAGGGTGTTATAAAAATCAAAATAGGAAACCACCACTAAGAGATTCCATGTGATAAGCATTCAAATTTTAAAAGCATGCAAGTTTTCATAAACATGAAGTGCTAGTTACAATTTCTAAAAGATACAACTCAAAAAAACAGTTTTCATGTGGGCTAATTTAAATAATCAACACTTTTATAATAAATTCCAAAGCTATAGAATTTTTTCATCCATCCATACTTTATGCCAACAGTAAGCACAAAACATCTAATTAGCATAAGAAATGATAAATAACCCCTAGGAACTGGATTGTTGTGGGTCCTAGGTACATCGTATCTCCGTGAAAGTAACTATCACAATATCTGTTATCATGCATGAGACACTGGTATGGAACATACCCATAAATTAGTGGTCCCCAATCATCATTATCATCATTTTTTAGTTAGTGTTTAAAGCATCAATCTTGCTATGTGAAACTGAGGCCAAACCCCATAGGATCACTAGCATACTAGTACATGTCCACCCACCTAGATACTCGAGCTTCCCTCTTAAGCTCAAACAAGTTCAGCAAGCCATGAAATATAATTTTCACATGAATATACCACTTCCACATCACAAATTCAAAAACAATCCCACTTTTATATCACACAAGTCACATAATCCCCTTTTTCCTTCAAATTGATTTTGAAATCACACTCACACCAAAATAGCCCACAACACTTTTCACATCACTTTAACACTACATCAAATCCTTTAAAATTTTTAATAAAACATTTAAAAGGTGATACACATCACATAATAACCCACACACACATGCCACATAACCCCCTTTTTTACCTTGAATTTTTTTTCATCAAACTCACATGAAATAGCACCCAAATATGTTTCGCACCCACATCACAATTTAATAAAACATTTCAGAAATTTTCAAAACATTCTAAAAATGTTTTTCATCTTAAATCACCTCTTTACCTTTCAAAACCACATATTATGTGAATAAAATCACCAAAAAATTACATGTACATCATTTTCCCACTTTTTTTAACTCACTAAATCATTTTCATTTTTCATAAAACAATCCCAAGAGGCATAAACCTGTTTCTCAAACGAAACCCATTCTAAAACCACCATTAAATTCCAGAATCATACCAATACCTATCCAAAACAGAATTGGAATCCCTAAAAATAGTTATTAAACCACCCCCTAGTGTTATAAAAATACATCAAATAACACCACAAAAGGTACACATGAAAAACACACATTTCATAAATCACTTTCAAGAAGTTCAAAATGGATTCACACATTAAACCCATTTAAGACCCCCCATTCAAGGCCCCCGTAACACTAATACATTACCAAAATAGAATTGTAATCCCCTTTCAACTCTAATAAATCACTTTCATATGTTATAAAATACACCCAAATATTACCCCAAGAGTCACACAAGAAAAGCACCCAATCTAAAGTTAAAATAAAGCTATAAAATTAAACACTTAAGAAAATACATAAAAAATAGGGGTTTCCCCATATAAACTATATGAGGAACATGAAAATCAGTAAATCAAGAAAGATAACTTGTGAATAATTACTTACACATGGAACCACCTACCTTTTGAGTCGAAACCCTCAAATATTTGTGCGAAACATCAAGCACACAACCACCACAACAAAAGAAAGATAAATCCCCCCCTAGACCACAAGATTTTACTAAGAAGAAGCAAAATCAAACCTTGTGTTTTAACCATAACTTCTAGAAATTTTATAACTTCACAAAAGATAGAGAAAACCCTATAGAGAATGAAGGAAATGAAGAGAGGAACACTAACTTGAAGGAATATTAGAGTTTCCCCACCAAACACCCCATCAAAGATAGGTTCCATGGGAGTTTGAGGGATCTTGGAGGCCTCACATGGGTTCTTGGGTCAAATGTGGGAAGAATAGAGCGGATTAGACTTATTTCTAGAAAGAAAAAAATGTAATTTAAAAGTATTTTTAATGAATTCGACACACCTGCACAGTTTTCTTGCACAGTTTGGAACCGTGCGGGCAAACCGTGTGGCCTATTATAGACACCCAAAACCATTCCATTCTTCTCCAATTTCAAGTGGTATAAGGTGGAAACCAATGGGGAATGATAAACCAATGATATGGGAGAAAAATACCAAATGAAACCATCCTTTTCACCCCAAAACTCATCCAACTCATGGGTGTAAACCACCTCACCAACTTACCCCATAAGTGGTGTAACTAAGAGTGTCACTAAGACAAATAAAAAAACACAACCTTAAACCATACCTATGACAAAATAGAATTCCAATTACCATACAATATCCCCAAGACTAGGGTCATAGATTAGTAACACAACAGGAACCCAAATCTCAAACCCAGAACACCCGGAAACCAAGAGAAAGCCAAAAAACAAAGGAGGATTTGAAACAAATCATGGAATCAAAAATCCAGGTGTGATAATTATCCCCACCATAAGTCTTTCCACCCCCAGAAATCCATAGCAAGTCCAAAGCAAAAAACATACCCAACCAAGAAAACGAGATGTACTCCATTGCCAAGTTTCACCCCCCATGTCCAAAACCCCTCTAGTGATCAATTATGGAAGGAATACTCTCACAAAAAAAACATACATTACATTATTGAAATGATCAATCACATTCATACATTATCCCAAAATAAAAATCCTCAAAAACTATCCGACCAAGATTTTACCAGTTTACCCAAATGAACAAAAACAATGAAAAAGGTTACACTTTCCTTTCTTTAACCGGCATGTTGGGCGTTCTCAAATCCCAATGTTTACCCAAGGAAGATGTAGGTAGTTAGATATCTCTGAACAAGACTACCTACCACCAAGACAAGACCATGGATGAATATGAGTTACTAGTATGGGGAGACATTATGGGCTCCTCACCATAACAGACAACTTAATTTATTTTTGAGATGGGATCAAGACACCCACAGGGGGAGGCCCAAACGGACTCCCTAGTACAAGGGGTGTACTTCAATTTGAAATTTCCGAAGGAACATATATGAGAATAATAGTGGGATTCCCCACCATAACAGCCAACCATCTTAACTGAACATCATAGTCATTCATAAGAAGAACCCAAATTTAAAGAGTTGGGATGACCACATAGTTAATCCACACAGTTCGAGGAACCGTGCGATGACCATTTGGATCCTTCTACTTGCATGGTTTTCTGGGGAATGGTTACTAGTAACCATTCAAAAACAGTGCACTCAACATATCTATCTAAATTCCAAACCCTACTCCATAAACTCAATGTAAACCAAATGGGAAAAGAGTGTCATTGGGTGATAACATTGGAACGAGGCCCTCCACCGTTGTCCACCGAATAGGAAAATCAAACACAAGTTGATGAAACCATAGGTTTAAACTATCCCCATATTTCATACTAAATATAGGACTTTGTACAAGGGTTTGAATGACCTTGGGACTACCCCTAACAATGTTTTAGCTGCACTGTGGAACCTATGGCTGGAGATCAAATTATTGAAGCATCTTTGGCCTCATAGTTTGGATTTAGAATCCCCCTGAATGGAACATCCTCTTCTGGTGCTACAAAAAACTACACCACAAACCCCGATGGGTTTACCAAGACATAACACACTCCAAAACTCAATTTACCCTATATCTACATTTCATGGAAACAAGGGATTAGAAGACGCACACACATCACACCTTGTTTCTTCTTGTGAGAAACAACAGAATGAAATGAAACATATAAACACCTTCCTCTAAGATAGAGTATTTTTTATGTTTTTCCAATGGATACATACTCCCAAAATAACATATACTCTCATAGGATTGCATGAACTTCACCTTTATAGTCAAATGAGGACAATAAATCACAACACGTCACCAAACATGACCAATGTGGATGATGGAAACAATACAATGAAAGGAATCTTATGCCAAGTCAAAAAAAGCACAAGATTCCGAAAAGTGGCCATAATATTTAATAATGACCAGATTTCCTACAATGGCGGTTTAAGATGAACTCATACTTCTAAGAGACTATGAAGCACCAACAGGCCCTCTTAGACATAATCTAGATACTCATCCATGAAAACTACCCCAAACCACTTCCACATTTGATGAATCTGGTAGTTTAAGAAACTAAGGCCTCTTTCAACCTTCCACAATCACTCTCCCACTACAAGGGGATACAAAAAACAAAATTGGAAAGGGTGTAGACTTATTCTAAAAAGCTCTAGAAAATATTCTTTATATTGATCAATATGAGGATTTTCAAACGGAGAAACAATTCGGGTTTCACTTTAGTCATCCATTAACCCTTAATGGGGGCATACCTTATCCATCAAAAAAACCTAAGGACCCAACCAAGATGGTCCATTAGTCAAGACATGCCACAAACCAGATCCAAACACATGAAGGGATCCACCATAAAGGCACCTCGAAACATTTATCAATAGAGACCACTAACCAACCCTTCAATCCAACTTACCGACCAAACAAAAACCCAAAACATGGTTCAAATAAGAGGGGTTCTTGGAATCAAAACATCCCAAAACATAAATATTTTTAAAAACACATAATACTCACCATTCCTTACTGGTCATCATGACATCATGTTTTCCTTTAAAAACATTTCTTTGAAAACAAATGGTTCAACGATTATCATATCCACCAATAGTACCCTATGGGCCTCACACATGCATGTTTCTATGCCACACTAGGCACCCTCCTCATATCCATCATGGCACTCATCCAATCATGCCATTTACCTCCAGTTATCCCATATATCTCCATGAATCTGGTCTCTCATGGAAATACCAAATGTTAAGAAAAAGTCATGTCACTTTTCAAAACGAAAATGTTCAACCAATACATTTTTTTTTGAAGACCGCTAACCACGAGATCAAAATACCAATTTAAAAAATAAAAAACTTTTTATAAAGACACAACCATTCAGATAATAATTCACCTTCAATTTATTCAATTCAATTTCAAAACATATCACCCTATTAAAAAACCTTTCATTAGTTTAGATAACTCTATTGGAAACACTTTTTCCAAACCAACTTTAACATCATTCCTACTTTCAATAGATTTGTAAACACACCATTTTAAATTTCAAAACAATTATGTAATTTCATTTAAAACATTTCACAAATCAAAAAACTTCCACTTTATTATAAAACCATTAAACAAAACATTACGCTCCTTAAAACCATGTAATGTTTTCTTTAAAACCAAACATTCAATATTTCAAAACTAAAGGACACATGACAATGCGAGGGGAAACTAGCTTCACTGGGTGACTTGGACATATAGTTGGAGGCCATACGCTAATCACTTAACCATCACAGAGAGTGTTCTATGGAGATATCCGCAGATGAAAATGGATTTCTAGGCCCGACGAGCTCATTGAGACCATTAACCCAACTCTCTTTTCATTTCCCATAAGCATCATCATACTAAGAAAACTCAAGGACTCAGATAAATACGGAATTTCCCTAGTGACATTAATCCCATTATGAGGTGTGGTGATCAGAAACACTACCCATAACCTGAATACCAAGTCCCAAAAATCCTTATTCTAGACTATCCTGATTGTTCCCCAAGTAACATGACCCAAACAGTTAACATGAACCTCCTTTGATACCATTTTTCCCTGAACCAGATCTGGTCTCCATTAAAACCGACACCATACCCATCTCGTGACAAGGCCCGGAGGGCATTCCCAATCCCCATGGGATGGAACAAGTTCCCGGGTATAAAAAACTAAAAATTGGGAATGCTTTACCTGAGTTTTCATATTTAAAAATAACCAACAAATACAAACTTACGAATCTTGATTTCTCAAACACAATATTCTTTAAAAAAAATTTAAACTGAACTATAAATTTTAAAAAAATTCCAGAAGACCATTACGAATGTACAAAACAAGAAAATGGACATCCAAGAACCACCTCAAGGAAAGGGAGAATCACCCTCAAGCTATCTCCATGAAAATGCACGATGAAGGACCTCTAGAAACCCGAACCACTAGAACTAAAAATTGTACCCAAACGTATGAAAAAATAATCATGTATACTTATACCCAAAGGTGTAAGTAGGGTGTGAGACAAATACCAGTTGGATTCCAGTACAAATAGATTCCATGTGATTAGAGTTCAATGATGAAAATCAGGCATGTTTTCATAAACATGTAGTGCAAGTTACATTTTCTAGAAGGTGAAACTAAAAAAAATAGTTTTCAAGGTTGGATAATTTAAATAATAAACACTTTTAAAATCAATTATAAAGCTAAATAATTTTTCTATCCAAGCATACCATATGCTTATGGTAAGAACAAAACATCTAATGAGTACAACGAATGGGAAATAACCCTTAGGAAATATATTTTTGTGTTTCCCAGGTACCTCGTATCTCGGTGAAGGTAACCATCAAAATATCTATTCTCACGCATGAGACACTAGTAGTGAACATACCCATAACCTAGTGGTCCCCAATAATCATCATCATCATAGTTCAGTTTTTATTATAAGAGTCAACCTTGTTATGTGAAACTGAGACAACCCCATAGGATCACTAGCCTACTAGTACATATCCACCCACCTAGATACTCTAGCATTTCTTTTGAGATACAAAAAGTTCAACAAGAAATAAAATAGAATTTTCACATGAAAATACCACATCCACATCACAAATTCAAGAAAAAAACCACATGTATATCACACAAGTCACATAATCTCCCTTTTTACTACAAACTGATTTTAAAATCACACTCACACCAAAATATCCCACAACACTTTTCAAATCACTTCAACACTTAAACAAATCCTTTAAAAATTTTAATAAAACATTTCCATGGTGACACACATAAAATAACAACCCACACATTGTAACATCCCAGGTAAATGAAGAATAATATATTTTCATAGTTATTAATATTTGTAAAATAAATATTAATTTTACTTTAAAAGGGTTTCTATGTTCGATAGCATACCCGATACGCAAAAATGATTTTCATTGAAATCATACGTTGCACACTAAAAATAAAATATTATTATTTTAAATGGAAGTTAACTCCTAGATGTTGTATTGGCGGAAATGAACAAAACTAACTAAAATATGATTATACACGTTTTATAAATGTATTTACTTTTATCCAATAAAATTTAGAGGCTTAAAATGTGAATGAATCTAATTTTAAGCATAATGTTCATTAAAAGGCCGATTTACCGCTTTTTAATGGAAAACCCTCCTTAAATATAGTTATGGTCACTTTAATACATTATATTTGACCAAATAAAATCCTTATTTAGAATGGGATCATCAAAATTTACTTTGTGTAAATTTTTGGAAATTTTTTGATAAAGTCCATTTTTAATGAATAGTGAAAAATATTGAATTTTAATTCAGAACTGCATTTTATTCTAATTTATTTATATCATTAGATTATTTTTTAACTGGTTTTAAAGTGTAATTATAATATATTTTTTCCATTTAATCAAATTTTGTTCATTGGTATTAATTTCACTTTGAATTTGGACATAAACATGTGTCAATCTTTTAATAGTTATTATTTTTTAAAAATATGCTATTTGTTTTAAAAATGGCAATTAATTTTAAATTAGTTAATGAAAATTATATGTTTAGAATTGGGTAAAATAGGCATCATTTTTGAATTTGGAATATAAATTATATCTTAGGATGAATTATTTCATTTTTCTGAAAAACTTCAATTTTTGATGATAGTGAAACCACTTAGTAGTAGTTAAAAAAACTGATTTTTTCATTTAAATGAAATTCTACTACTTCTGTGAATTGAATTTTGAAAATTCAACATACAAGGTCGTTATTAGTAAGTAAAATTGCATTCAATAAGATGAAAATAATTTTTGGGGAATAGTAACTTTTGACTTTTATTTACCGCGGTTAAAGGTAAATATGGTAATTCAAGGTAAAAAGAATATTATAATAATTCAAAATTATCTTAGCACTTGTTTAAAACTTATTTGTTGAGTCATTTTCGACCATGGTCATCTTTGGGTCGATTGTGGGACCTCCTTGAGCCACTTGGGAGTGATAATGACACTTTAGATTAATTAACTTAAAGTAAATGCCAAAATAACAAAAACAAATATCTTTTAGTAAATTAATTTTTACAAGGCATTATATAAATTATTATTTCGACTATAACTATTAATTGTAAAGACAAAAAAATTTACTACATCTTGGTATTTTTTTTATAATTTATAGAAATCTAATAAATTAATGTTTTTATGACCCAATTATGATGCAATGTTTACCTAATTAATAAAATATTTAATTAAATAAGATTATAAATATTAAAATAACATCCCAAACCTATCCACATCTTGTTGGATAATTTTATCGCGACTAATAGTCATCTTATCTTCAACTCTAATGATTTTGGGACCTTTAGAAACTGAATATGATTATATAATAAAATAATATTATCACACTTTCCTAAAGAGCCCCTCCTCCCCCTTATAAAAATCTCACACTTCTAACCAATTCCTCACAACTCTCAAGCCCTTTTTATCATCTATAATATGACCAATTAATCTCCCTACATCCCTATCCTCCTCTTAGATGGATTAACTTATGCATAAGGGACTTCGAGAAGTCTTTTTGGTTCAAACCAATGGAAGTTACCCAAATTAAAGGTAACCGTTTCTCTTAACTTCTTTTCTTTTATTTAACTTATCCACCCTATAAACTGTTTTATTCCTTTATTTTATAAAAAAACAGTATCATAAATATACTAGGATGTTCTTATGAGAATAATTCGAACAAAACATACACACACCTTCATCTAATGGGTGAAGAACATACTGTTTCTGTGGATGGAAAACTAACACCTCAGGAAACAATGATTGTTCGATTATCTCCTACCGCCTATCATGGTGTCCATTAATATGTCACTATATTTATATATGATATATATTATGTTTATTTTTCCATTATTCTTCTGTATTTTGCTTTTATAGTAGACCTTTATGGTTTCTATTATGGGTAAATGCGATAATTTCATTTGAGGAAGTGATGCCTACCACCCCCTCAAAGTGATATGACTCGTTAATGCCATATGTGGGACATATAAAGGATGGAGTTAATGATATTATATATTATATTGTACTGGAATTATAATATATATATGTATCATTATGTTTTAATTCCATTAAATTCATAAATATAAATGAAATTAGCGTTCATGCGTACGTACGGATTACCATCTCCATAAACAGTGCGTTTCATTTCTTACCTCCAAATGATACGTACTGTTATATATATATATATACTGGATATATATGATATATATGATATCGAAATAATTAATGTAATTCTAGATATAATGGTCTATTGACCACATGGACAACATGTAAATATAAGGTGTTCATTTTTTACTCAAGTACCAAATATCGACAAAATTAACGTTATTAACTTAAATGATTACATAATGTTGATAACATAGTAATAAGTTATATAAAAAGAATAATAAACTTGAAAATGTTTCTTAATCAAGTAGAAATTATCTTTAGTTTATTATTCATGATATTATAGAACGATCGAGTCAAGTCTGACACAAGGTAAGGGACTTCGTCTCAATCTCCTTTCATTGAGGCATATTTTGTTTTAATACACAATTTTATTTTATACGTTGTATAAACACCTTTAAATTTTACACTTATTCAAAATTAATCCTTTCTCTATGAATTTTTTTACTAAATGAATAAACGAATGTTTCTTTTAAGCATACGCAGTGACAACGACCTTTCCGCCGCCGTGAGTATTATTTGATCTTTTGGCTTCCTTACCAAGCCATAATGTTTTTAAAAAGAAAATAAATACCATATAATCTTTTTATGTATTTTGGTATTGAAAATGGTTTTGATAATGGATTTGATATGTCAATATATTTAAATGATATATTTTTATTACAATGTGAGAATTTTATCTTTTCTTTATGCTTATGTTAAATGTTATGATCATGTTATGGTTCTTGGGCATTATTTATGTATATGGGTGGTTCCGTGATAAACCTAGGGTGGGTGAGCCCGAGATAGATCTCTAATGCATTGGGTAACATGACGTAGGTAAATGTTAATGTTTCTCCTAATATATTTAGGGAATATACTATGATGGGTATTCCAAAGTAACTCCTTATGTAGCTCTGATAGCTACAATGTAAGTATGTTATGGATGATACAAGTTACCTTTACGATTTATGATTTTTATGTGTTATTCGTAAGTCTTATGTTTTCATGAGGTAAGTAAAAGAGTTTATGTTTTTTTATGAATTTATGAAAACATGTTTTCTTTCTTTGTTTTATAACCCTTACTGATCTTTTTATGCACATCCCATGTTTGGAAATGATTTCATAGCACTTAGAGATGAATAGAGTCAAGATGGGATCAAGGAGAAGTCATGCTGTCTAAAACATGGGACTAGACATGACTCATTTTTTTCAAGAGTTTTTATTTTGTTAAAAAAATTGAAACTATGTAGACGTTTCTACTTTGGAATCTTTTGGGATGTAATAGTTATGTCCTAATTCTCTAAAACTCTAAACCTGAAAAGATCCCAAATGTGAATTATTCATTTAATTTAATATTATGTAATGTTTAAGGCCGGGTCCTTATAGTTGGTATGAGAGGCTGGTTTAGATAACTTTAGGAGTTAGGGTATTGTTAAATTAATATCCATAAAGTAATTTATGTTAATATTGATATCATATAGCATTTACATATTACCATGTTTGTCTGCCTAAGATATTTTTGTGTTCAGAATGGTTTTTCGCAGAGGAAAAAGGGTAGCTATGTTGGGACGAAATTAGGAGGAAGAAAACCTTCCAAATCAGCAACCTGAGATGGTTAGAATCAGAACTGAATAGTTTGTTGCAGTAATGGAATATTTGACTCAGGCTATAAATGGTTGTGGTATCCATGCACGAGATCAGCCAGATCAACCATAGATGAACATGTTAGTAGTGGAGCATTTCACGAGGCAACATCCCCCATCATTTAGAGGATCGTCTGACCCTGTGCTAGCTGAAGGGTGGATTAAAGCACTAGAGATGATTTTTTATGTACTGGTTTGTTCATAACATAAAAAGGTTAGTCTCACTGTTTACCATTTTGAAGGTGAATCTGATCAGTGGTGGTTGATGGTGAAAATATCAGGGATATTGAGGAGATTGATGCTCTCAATTGGGATGAATTCAAAGGTATGCTTCTTGATAAATATTTTACTAAGGCGGTTCATCTTAAAATGGAAAAACAATTCCAAGAATTGAGGCAGGAGGATGACACAATGGCTGTTTATGAAGCAAAATTTACTCTACTGGCATGGTATCCTCCAAATTGCATACGAGACCTTGATAGTAAAATCAACCATTTTTACTCAAGATTAAAGCCAATGTATGGAAGGGAATTAGCTTCTCTTGAGTTCAAAAGTTATGAAAAACTTGTTCGTTGTGTGGAGAAGGTGGAAATGGAGTTTTTCGATGATCATGTGTTCTTTGGAAAACAACAGAATAAGAGGTCGAGGTGGAAGAAAAAAGGGAAGAACTCTTTAAAAAATTCTGATGGTAAGAAACTTAAGATTAATGTTTGGGAAACTTGTGGTAAAAATCATGATGGGGAATATTTTTTGTATTCTGTTAAGTGCTACTGATGTGGTAAAATGGGACATAAGGCTCCTAATTGCACTGAAAAAGATCATGGTAATGGTATGAAAAAAATCTAATTTACAGATAGTAAAATGTTTTAAGTGCGATGAAATGGGTCATTATGAAAATGAGTGTCCAATAAAGAACTCAACTGAGGGAAAGAATCCCAAAAACAACCAGAAAGGGGTGGTGAAATCCATTGCAACTACTTCAGGAGATGTTGGGCCATCAAATGTTGTAGTATCAGGTAAAATGTTTGTTTGTTCATATTATACCAATGTGTTGTTTGATTTGGGGTATACAAACTCTCTCATTTCTGAAAAGTTTTCTAGTAAATTGGGAATTACATCTCAAGATATGAATATAGAACTTACGGTAAAAACACCTCGAAGAAATGTGGAGACAAAAATAAAACATTAGAACATTCGTTTCCTTGTGTGCGGAATGAATCTACCTGCAATCCTTATTGTTTTTCCTTTAGTAGAGTTCGATGTTATTTTGGGTATGGATGGGCTTTCTATTTATCATGTTAAGATTGACTACAGAGCTAAAGAGGTTTCTTTTTAGAATGATTTTCAGTTTCTATACAAGAATGGTCCCTTTATTTTGATAACATATCAGGAAGCTGAGAAACTAGTAAAAGATGTAAATGAATGTTACAGTGCACATATTGTTGAAAACAAAGGTATTGTTCAGATTAATGATGTGCTAGTGTTAAATGAGTACCTTGATGTTTTTCTTGATGAGTTTCATGGTATTATAACAAATCAGAAATTTGAATTTACTGTTGACTTAGTTCCTGATGCTAATCAAATTTCAAAACCCCCTTATCTAATGGCTCAAATTGATCTTTTAGAGTTAAAGAAGCAATTTTCGAAGTTATTAGATAAAGGTTTCATTCCACCTAGCACATCACTATGGGGGGCTCTTGTCTTGTCTGTTAAAAAGAAATATGGTTCAATGAGATGTTGCATTGATTATAGAAAATTGAATTACATCACCGTTAAGAAAAAGTATCCTTTGCCTCATATTGATGATTTGTTTGATAATCTCTAGGGAGCTCAATATTTTTCAATGATTGATTTGAGATCGGGGTACCATCAGTTGAAAGTAAAGGAAGCAGGCATTCCAAAGACCACATTTCGTACTAGATATGGACATTATGACTTTGTAGTTATGCTTTTGGTTTAACCAATGCACCTGATGTATTCATGGATCTTATTAATAGAATTTTCCATCAGTTATTTGATAGGTTTGTGGTTGTGTTCATTAATGATATTTTGGTTTATTTCAAAAGTAAAGAGGAACATGAAATTCATTTAAGGGTTGTCTTGAAAACCTTAAAAAAAGAAACTGTATGAGAAATTCAGCAAGTGTGAGTTTTGGTTACAACAAATTTCTTTCCTTGGTAACATTTTTTCAAAAAATGGCATAACTGTTGATCCTGCTAAAACAAAAGTTGATAAAGAATAGCCAAGACCCAAAAATATAATCGAGATTCGTAGTTTTCTTGGTTTGAAAGGTTATTACTAGAGGTTTGTTGAAAAGTTTGCACGATTATCTAGTCCAATGACTATGTTAACTCGAAAAGGTGTTAAGTTCATCTGGACAAATGAATGTGATGATTATTTTTAGGAATTGAAAAGAAGATTGGTAAATGCTCTAGTTTTGGCACTTCCTTTCAGAAATGGTGAGTTTATTATTTACAGGGATGCTTCATTGAAATGACTTGGATGTGTCCTTATGCATAATTATTAGGTAATTGATTATGATTCAAGTTAGTTGAAACCTCATGAGTTAAATTACCCTACACATGATTTGGAATTAGCTGCTGTTTTGTTTTTGCTTTCAAAATTTGGAGGCATCATTTGTATGGAGTAAAATGTGAAATATATACTGATCAGAAAATTTTAAATTATATATTCACCCAAAAAACTTTTAACATGAGACAGAGGATATGGTTGGAATTAATCAAAAATTATGATTTCATGATCCATTACCATCTGGGAAAAGTATATAAAGTGGATGATGCTTTCAGTCGAAAAAGTAATGCTTTATTAGCCATGTTGTGTTTGGAACAAGATCCTTTGGTTTTTGATTTGATAAACTTTGGAATATAAGTTTTTGGTGTAGAAAACTATTCTATTCTATTTTAGGTGTCAGTGAAATCAGCTCTATCAAATAAAATAAAGAAAGCACAAAAATAAAATAGTTAGTTATAGAAAAAGTTAGTATTGGTTTAGAAGGGTAAGTTTCCTGATTTTAATGTTGATAATGATTGTGTTTTGAGATTTAGAAAAAGATTATGTGTGACTTGTGATTTACATTTGAAGAATGAGTTTTTATGCGAAGCTCATAGTTCCCCGTTTTCTGTTCATCCTGGTCGTACTAAGATGTACAGAGATCTTCAAGAGTATTACTAGTGGGATGGAATGAAAAGAAATTTTACTGATTTTACTGTGAAGTGTTTGACATGTCAGGAGGTTAAATAAGAGCGGCAGTTACCGAAAAGGATGATTCAGCCTTTATCGGTGCCAGAGTAAAAATGGGAAAATATATCCATGGAATTTTTTATGGGATTATTGAAGACATGTTGAGGTAATAATGCAATCTTGGTTATAGTTGATCAATTGACTAAATATTCTCATTTCCTTCCTATTTGAGATACTTGGTCTCTAGATAAACTTGCTCGGTTGTATGTTAAATAGATAGTCAGGTTGCACGGAGTTCCCCTCTCCATTGTATCTGATCGTGATCCCAGGTTTACTTCTAACTTTTGGAAAGGCCTTCAGAAGTCATTGGGTACTAAATAAAATTTTATTTTAGATTTTCATCCTCAATCGGATGGACAGTCAGAACAAACAGTTCAGACCCTGGAGGATATGCTACGTGCTTGTTCACTATATTATCATGGAAGTTGGGATGAACATATTTCTTTGGTTGAATTTTCATATAATAATAGTTTTCATTCTAGTATACAGATGGTCCCATTTGAGGCATTATATGGAAAGCGTTGTCGAACACTAGATTTTTGGGATTAATTAGGTAAAAGGAAACTGATGGGACCAAAATTGGTAGAAAAGATGGCAGAGAAAGTTTAGTTGATTTAGAATCACATGAGAACAGCTCAAAGTAGACGGAAAAGTTATGTAGATAACTGGAGGAAGGATCTTTCTTTTGAGGTAGGTGATCATGTCTTTCTCAAAGTTTCTCCATGGAAAAGTGTGATGCGTTTTGGTAAGAAGGGAAAGTTGAGTCTGAGGTTCATTGGAACTTATGAAATTCTGGAGAAAGTTGGACCATTTGCGTACATAGTGTCTTTACCTCCAATTTTATCCCAGTTACACAATTTTTTTCACGTTTCGATGTTGAGAAAGTATATTCCAGATCCATCTCATGTTTTGAGGATAGAGGTAGTTCAGTTGGAAGAGAATCCCTCTTATGAATAATAACAAGTCCAGATTATTGAATGTAAAGAGAAAGTGTTGTGAAATATTGTAATTGACCAGTTAAAGGCTTTTTGGAAAAACAATATGGTTGAAAAGTAAATGTGGGAATTTGAAAATTCTATGAGGCTTAAATACCCCCACTTATTTTTCTAAGTGAAAAAAATTGCGAGGACGCAATTTCCCAAAGGGGGGAAGAATGTAACATCCAAGGTAAATGAAGAATAAGAGATTTTTATACTTATTAATATTTTTGAATTAAATATTAATTTTACTTTAAAAGTATTTCTATGTTCGATAGCGTACCCGATACGCAACAATGAGTTTCATTGAAATCTTACGTTGCACACTGATAATAAAATCTTATTATTTTAAATGGAAGTTAACTCCAAGACGTTCTATTGGCAGGAATGAACAAAACTAACTAAAATATTATTATACATGTTTGTTAAATTTATTTACTTTAATCCAATAAAAGTTAGAGGCTTAAAATGTGAATGAATCTAATTTTAAGCATAATTTAAATTAAAAGGTCGATTTACCGCTTTTTAATGGAGAACCATATTTAGATCTTGTTTTGGTCACTTTAATACATTATATTTCACCAAATAAAATCCTTCTTTATAATGGGGACATCAAAATTAACTTTTTGTAAATTTTTGGAATTTTTCCTATAAAGTTCTTATTTTAATTAATAGAGAAAAATATTGTATTTTAATTCAAAACTGCATTTTAATATTATTTATTTATATGGTTAGATTATCTTTTTAATTGTTTTTAAAGTGTAATTAGAATATATTTTTATCATTTAATTAAATTTTGGTCATTTGAATTAATTTCACTTTGAATTTGGACATAAACAAGTGTCAATCTTTTGATAGTTATTATTTCATAAAAACACACTACTTGTTTTAACAATAGGAATTAATTTTAAATTATTTAATGCAAATTATATGTTAATAATTTGGTAAAATAGAAATCATTTTTGAATTTTTAATATCAATTATACCTCATGATGAATTTTTGGTATTTTTGTGAAAAACGTCAATTTTTGATGAATAGTGAAACCACTTAGTAGTAGTTAAAAAAACAGACTTTTTCATTTAAATGAAAATTTACCACTTCTATGAATTTAATATAAAAAATCTGACGTAAATGGTTGTTATTATTAAGGAAAATGTAGTTAAATTAGATGAAAATAATTTTTGGTGAATAGTAACTTTTGACTTTTATTTACCGTGGTTAAAGTTAAATAGGGTAATTCATGGTGAAAATAATATAATAATAATTCATAATTACCTAAACACATGTTCAAACCTTATTAGTTGAGTCATATACGACCATGTTCATATTCGGTTCGATTTTGGGACCCCATTGAGCAACTTGGGAGTGATAATGACACTTTAGATTAATTAACTTAAAGTAAAGGAAAAAATGGAAAAAACAAATATCTTTTAGTAAATTAATTTTTACTGGGGGTTATATAAATTCTCCTCTCGACTATAATTATTAATTGGAAATATAAAAAGATTTCATACAACATGTTAGTTTTTTATAATTTTTATATTTCTAATAAATTAAATTATTCATGACACAATAATTATGTAGTGTTTACCTCATTAATAAATAATTTAATTAAATAAGATTATAAATATTAAAATAACATCCTAAACCTATCCAATTATTTAATGGATAATTTTATTTCGACCATGAGTCATATTATCTCTGACTCTAATTATTTTTAGACCTTTAGAAACTGAATATAATTATACAATAAAGCAATATTATCACACTTTCCTAAAGTGCCTCTCCTCCCCTTATAAAAAGCCTTCACTTATAACCAATTCCTCACACCACTAAAACCTTTTGGATCATCCAAACTCTGCCTAATTAAGCTCCCTACATCTCTATCCTCCTCTTAGAATCCTTACCTTAGGTAGAAGACACTTCAAGAAGTCCTTTTGGATCAAACCAAAGGAAGTAACCCAAATTAAAGGTAACTATTTCTCTTAACTTTTTTTCTTTTATTTTACTTCACCAACCTCTCAACTCTTTTTATTCCTTTATTTTAAAAAACGACAAGTATTCTATGTATACTAATATGTTTTTATGAGAATTATTTGAATGAAACTTACACACACCTCCATCTAATGGGTGAAGAACATACTATTTTTGTGGATGGAAAACTTACACCTCACGAACAAATTATTATTCAATTATATCCTACCACCTATCGTGGTGGACATTAAGATGAAACTATATTTATATATGATATTTATTATGTTTATTTTTTCTTTATTCTTATGTATTTTTCTTTTATAGCATACCTTTATGGTTTCCATTATGGGTAAACGTGATAATTTCATTTGAGTAAGTGCAGACTACCGCCCCCTCAAAGTGATATGAATCATTAATGCCATATATGGGATGTATAAAGGATAGAGTTAATGATATGATATTGAAATTATAATATAACTATATATCATTATGTTTTAATTCAATTAAAATAAGAAATAGAAATGAAAGTAGCGTTCATGCATACATACGGCTTACCATCTCCATGAATGGTGCATTTCATTTCTTACCTCCAAATGATATACACTGTTATAAATATAAATATATATGTACTTGATATATATGATATATATGATTTCAAAATAATGAATTTAATTCTGTATATAATGGACTATTTACCACATGGACAACAAGTAAAGATAAGGTGTTCATTTTTGACTCAAGTACCAAATATCGACAAAACGAACATTATTAACATAAATGATTACATAATGTTTATAAAATGGTAATAAGTTATATAAAAAGAATAATAAACTTTAAAATGGTTCTTAACCAAGTAGAAATTAACATTATTTTATTATTCAGGAGATTAAAGAATGATTGAGTCAAGTAGGACACAAGGTAAGGGACTTCGTCTCAATCTCCTTTTATTGAGGAATATTTTGTTTTAATACATGATTTTATTTTATAAACTATATAAAAACCATTCACTTTTACTTTTATTCAAAAGGAATCTTTTATTTATGAATCATTTTACTAAACGACAAAAAATAATGTTTCATTTTAGCATACACGGTGAAAACGACCTTTCTGCCGCCGCGAGTATTATTTGATATTTTGGCTTCCTTAACAAGCCGTAATGTTTTTAAAAAGGAAAATAAATACCATATACTGTTTTTATGTATTTTGGTATTGAAAATGGTTTTCATAATGGATTTTTATGTCAACATATTTAAATGATATATTGTTGTTGCAATGTGGGAATTTTGTCTTTCCCTTATGCTTATGTAATATGTTATGACCATGTTATGGTTATTAGGAATTATGTACCCATACAAGTGGTTTTGGGATAAAACAAGGGTGGGTGAGTCCGAGATAGCTCTCCAGTGCATTGGGTAATGTGATAGAGGTAAACGTGGAGGTTTCTCTGAAGAGATTTAAAGAATATACTATGATGGGTATTCCAAAGTAACTCCCTATGTAGCTTTGATAACTACAATGCAAGTATGTTATGGATGCCACAAGTTACCTTTATGATTTATGATTTCTATGTGTTATTCATAAATCTTATGTTTTCATGAGGTATGTAAAAGAGTTTATGTTTTTTATGTATTTTTGAACAAATTTTTTCTTTCTTTGTTTTATAACCCATAGTTAGACTTTTATGCTCATCCCATGTTTTGAAATGATTTCATAGGACTTAAAGTTGAATGTGGTCAAGGATGGGATCAAGGAAAAGTCTTGTTATCTAAAACAAGGGACTAGACATAACTCTTTTTTTCAAGAGTTTTTATTTTATGAAAAAATTGAAACTATGTAGAAATGTCTACTTTGTAATCTTTTGAGATATAATAGTTATGTCCTATTTCTCTAAAACTCTATACCTGAAAAGATCCCCAATGTGGATTATTCATTTAATTCAATATTATGTAATGTTTAAGGATGGGTCCATATACACACACATGAATCATAATACCCTTTTTACCTTTAAAATCATTTTATCATCAAACTCACATGAAACAACCCACCGACATGTTTCGCACCCACATCACTATTTAATAAAACATTTCAAAAATTTACAACAAATTCTAATAATGTTTGATATCTTAAATAACCTCTTTACCTTTAAAAACCCCATATTAAGTGAATACAATCACAAAAACTATACATGTACACCATTTTCACACTTTGTTTAATTCACTAAATCATTTTTAATTTTCATAAAACAATCCCAAGATGCATAACCATGTTTTTCACACAAAACCCATTTCAAAACCCTCATTCAAGGCTAAAATCATAACAATACCAATCCAAAACCTAATTGGAATTCCTAAAACTTTTATTAAACCACCACTGCTATTATAAAAATACCTCAAATAATACCACCATAGGTACACATGAAAAACACACATTTCAAAAAATAACTTTCAATAAGTTCAACATGGTTTCTCACTATAAACCCATTAAAAACCCCCTTTCAAGGCCTACATGACACTAAGGAATAAAAATATATAATTTTAAGCCCATTTAAACACTAATAAATCACATTAATATGTTATAAAATTCACTGAAATATTACCCCAAGAGTCACATAAAAAAGCACCCAATTTCAAGCTAAAAAGAAACTATAAAATTAAATGCTTTAGAAAATCAATCAAAAACTTTTTTCGCAGCGTAAATAGCATACAAGGAAGAAAGATAACTCATAAATAATTGTTTACACATGTATAAACCTACCTTTTGAGTCGAAACCATCAAATAATTGTGTAAAGCATCAAGCGCACCACCGCCACACCACAAGGGAGATAAATCCATCCCTAGACCACAAGATTTGACGAAAAAGACACCAAATGAAACCCTAGGTTCAAAATCTAACATTTGGTCATTTTAGAACATCAAAAAAGGGGGGGGGGGAACCCTATAGAGAAGGATGGAAATAAAGATAAGAGCACTTTCTTGAATGATCATGGAGTTTAACCACAGAAAAAACCATTAATGATGGGTTCCATGGGAGCGTGAGGGATCTTGGAGGCCTCCCCTGGATGATGGTGTCGAATGGGGGAAGAATGGAGCGGATTTGACTTATTCCAGTGAGGGAAAAAAATGAAATTTTGAGAGTATTTTTAATGTCCTGGACACAACTACACCGTTTTCCTGCACGGTTTGGAACCGTGTGGCCAAACTGTGTAGCCTGTTTTGGCCACCCAAAACCATGCCATTCGTCTCCAATCTTAGGTGGTTCTAAAGGGGAAACCTAGGGGAAATATAAGAGAAGGATAGGGGAGAAAAATCCCAAATGAAACCATCCTTTTCAAACCCAAACTCAACCAACTCATGGGTGCAAACCACCTCACCAACTTATCCCACAAGTGGTGTAACTTGGAGTTTCACTAATCTAACTCCAAAACAACATAACCTCATACCATCCCTTTCACAAAAGGAATTCAAATTACCATACAATACCCACCAAACCAAGGTCAATGATCAGTAACACAATAGGAACCAAAATTATAAACCCAAAACACCTAGAAACCAAGATAAATCTAAGAACCTAAGGAGGATTTGAAACAAAGCATCGAATTGAAAATCTTAGTGTAAAAATTATAAAGCCTTTAGATATGAAAAAACAAAATATTTTCAGTTATACATATCATTTTAAAATATAAATGAATTATATGTATCATAATTATTTATAATTCAATATTATTTATGAATTTGTTACATTAAATGTTTAAAAGACACTAATGCATGAAATCTCTAGTAAATAATAATATTAAATAAATGATGACAAAAACCTTAAAGTATAGTAAATTAAATGAATTATTATGTTACATTATTATTTTTAGATAAATCTATGAAGTTACACAATAGTGAAATTAATATATTTTAATTAGAATATTTTTTTATATTTATAAATTAAAATTAAATAAATAATGGTAAAATTATCATTAGTGTAAATTCTGAATAAATGATATTTTATTAAATAATTTAAAATTACTAAAAATAATATATTTTTCAGTGATTTATAATTGTTAATAAATTTTTAATATATTCCATTTGTGGTCTAATTGATCTTTTATAATTAACACATTCACCCCAAAATAGAAAAAACATTGTTATCATTGTCCATGTTAAAGCAATGTTTCTACACGTTACATGCACTTGTTTTAAAACTAATTTCCATCACAAATGAATATTTAGTTTTTTAAATTATATATAATATTTATAATTAATTAGGTCTATATTTTATAATAAATTCCACACTAATTTATTATAAATGGTTTAATTACATAGGTTAGAAAACTAGATACCTTAACAAAATTTAAAATTTCATAATTGGAGAAACATTGAAGTCAAAGAAATTTTTTTTAAAAATGCACCTATTTTTATATGGTAAAGGATTATCTCAACAATAATTCCAATTTAATCCAAAATTTTCCATTTTTTAAGAAAATGGGGTAAGTTATTCCTCTAAATAGTCTTTACCTTTTTGTATTTATAAAAATGACACACACACACACACACTATAAAAAGACATTAACCCCTCCTACTTATTCACACCTCTAAAACCATTTGTATAGTCTGAAACCTTCCCATATAAGCTCCAAACATCCCTAATATCATCTTAGAGGACTCACATTGAGCATAATGAAAACCAATGAAGTATTTTGGTATAAAAAAAGAGTAACCAATATAAGAGGTAACATTTTTGCAGCATCACTTTTGTTTCATTTACTTATCCAAAAATAAATGTAATTTTTTATATTGATTACATAATAAACTCATTATCATAAATATAGTGAGATATTTTTCTTATAATACATCAACCTATAATTTTACACACATCCATCAATTGGGTTTCAAAATCATCATTCATGTTTATGGAAAACTACCCCCTCCTAGACCAATGTCATTCATTCTTCTATATACCAGATTTCCATAATGAAAGTAATGTTGGATTTATAGTTTATATATGATATATATTGTTTTTATAATTTATTTATTCTTTTGGTACTTATTATATAACGATAAAATCATTCCTTCATGTTTTTGGGAATACGATAATAACTTTTGTGGATGTGTTGATACTACATTCTCAAAGTGATGTGATTAGTTCACAATATACATAGAATGTATTAAGAATGGGTTTAATAAAAATTTGTAACATATATGAAATAAAGAGGATACTTTAATTATAATAAAAATATATATAATTTAATTGTCATTCTTTTAATGATAATAAATAAATGGATGTAGCGTTAATGTGTACGTAAGGAGTTTACAACATTTTTTAGGAAAAGGAAGCTTGCATGTATTCAATAAGGTTATATGGTAATTTATATTATGATCATGTTTTAAGAGAATATGTGATAATGGTATTCACATGTTCTGTATGTGATGATTTAGAGCTACTTTATCTTGATTAAAGGCTAATGATATGTTCATTTAATAAATATAGTGTCCTTCATTCTAAATATTTTTGATCATTGTATTTTGGTAGGTTTATATGGTTAAACATTTATGATATATTTTAAGTTAATACTTCAACATGTTTTTAGAGGATAATTTATTAAATAAACACATGATGAAACCTCTTCTAAGATATAAATTAGGAATAGGTCGAGGAACAACCAAAGGATAATATTTTTATTAGGAAATAAAAACATATCATGCTAGTATATTTTGATATATTATTATAGAGTGAAATAATTAGTGAACTCTGGGAAAAGGGTATTGAAAAAAACTTCATCCTATTATCAAATTTTTTGATTATATTAATGAACTTTTTTTAAAACCATGGTTTAAGGCCTTGTGGTCATCAAATTTTAGATGAAAATGTTCTCTATCACTCTCCATCAGAAAATGTTATTTATATTTCTCTTACATTTATATATTTTAACAAATTTTTTTGTATTATAAATCCTAGTTTTTAGTGACCATCCCATTTTAATTTCCCTAATATTGATAATATTTTTTATTAACCCTATTTATGATGTGGGTTTTTTGAACAATATTATCTTCGAATATCAAACCATAGACCACCAAGATCATGTTTAAATAGAGAAGATATAATTTAATTAAAGTGGGGGGAATGGAAAACCCCAAGATATTTTAATGTTATTATTTTTGAATAATTTTTTTACTATAATTATTTATACACAAAATAATTTTAATCTTAGGCTACACCCAACCCTGAGTTAACATGCGTTATATGACAGACCAAGTTTTACTACTAATATTATTAACTTAACTACTCTATCTTAACAATTAGATTACTGGTTATGAAAAGGTTTAACTAACTTATGAATATATCTATATATATATATTATTTAATAAAATGGTATTATATTCATCTATTATATTTTATTGACATAAGATAAGAACAAATAAAATTTTATGAATAAAAATATGTATTTTTCTAAGGGAAGCTTTTTCGACTTTTAATGTCAAAACTATTTTGAAACTAAAATTTAACACATTCATAATTTATTTTTTCAAAATAAACTTCATTTTTTAATTCATAATTTAAAAATTAGATTAGGGTTATTTTTTTGGTATTTTTCTATGAACATTCATTTTTTGATTCATACTAAAAAATATTGAATTTCAATTGAAAAATACATTTTGTATATAACATTTATAGTTTTATATTATGTTTCAAATTGGTTTTAATGTTTAATTTGTATAATTATATATATATTAATACAATTTAGGTCATTGGAATCATTTTTATATTGAATTTTGATAAATAACATAGAAATATTTTGTAGCTTTTGTACTTTCAAAACCATATTTATCGTCCAATCTATGGGTATAATTTTAAATTAATTTCTGCCAATTTTGTAATAGGAATTTGGGAAAATAGATTCCATATTTTGATTAACTATAATTTATAATTTATTATACATGAACATAGTTTTTTTTACTAGAAATGTTAGTGAATTTAGTTTACATTAATTACATCAATTAAGCTAAAATTAATTTTTATAAGAGACTAAACATTACAAATAATCACCAAATTGACATAGAAACAAGTCCACAATTCCATTTTATGACCATATTTCGACCATATAATCTCATGTTTCTAATTGTTTTATTTATTTGTACTTTATTACATCAAATGGTCCGATATAATATGATATGTAAGGAAAAAAGTTAAAAAAGATCCTTCCTTAGCTTTAGCATTTATAAATCATTGAAATATAGAAAAAAAACATCATATTTTCGGTTATAAATATCATTTTGAAATTTAAATGTGTAAATTTTATTATAATTATTTAACAATAATTTTTATAGATGAATTTGTTACATTATAAACTTAATAAACACTAATAGATGGATTATTTAGTTAATAATAAAATAAAATAAATGATTCTGAAAACATTAAAAGTTATGGAAATTTATTGAATTATTGTGTTAAATTAATTTTTAGAAGAATATATCATTTTAAATAGATTTTAAATTAATTTATTTTAATTAAAATTTTATTTTGATATATTTAAATTCAAAGTAAATAAATAATGTCAAAATTGACACTAATGTTACTTTATAGTAAATGATATTTTATTAAATTACTTTAAATTAATAAAAATACTCTATTATAAAAAGCTAATTTTAAGTATTAATAAATATAAAATATGTTCCTTTAATGGAAATTTTTTTCTTTTATAATTAACATACTGTCCCATAAATAGTAAAAAAAATTGTTAGCAGAGTTCGCATTAAAAAAGTGTCTTTGTGCATTACATGGGTTTGTTTTAAAATTAATTTCTAAATCATATGAGATTTTAATTTTTTAAATTAAATATAATAATTATAATTATGTTGTTCTATATTTTATAACAAATCCCACGTTAATTTATTCTTAATT
The DNA here is from genome assembly GCA_963277665.1 of Viscum album. Classification (NCBI taxonomy): domain Eukaryota; kingdom Viridiplantae; phylum Streptophyta; class Magnoliopsida; order Santalales; family Viscaceae; genus Viscum; species Viscum album. The sequence continues at coordinate 42,047,563 of OY728140.1, read as the reverse complement.
ATTAAATTACTTAAGTTTAAATACTAGTTACCTTATTTTAAACTAGCACAGTAAAAGTGGGTAATCTTTGAAGTTAAGGAAAAAAATTATAATCATGAACATATTTATGTTATGTGGTAGTTTGGATCCTAAAAAACCCACTTTAAGCAGTTATATTTCAATTTTTATTCACATGAGGTAAGGTATACCTCTCAATAGTGTTATCCTTTTATATATTTATAAGAATATCAATTCTCCTACACTATAAAAAGGATCTCTCCCCTACCACTAATGCCAACCTATCAGAAAATTTATATTAAAAAAACCCTTCTTAAATAAACTCCCAAAATAAATTCCTTCATCCTAGATGTATACAATTGGAATTAAAGAAAACCAATGATATTATTTTTGCATAAATGAGGAGTTAACCAAATAAGAAGAAACATTCATCAATGATCACTTTTGTTTCATTTAATTATTCACCACTTCAATTATTTTTATATCATTTTTATATAAAAAATAATTATAATAAATATAATTATGTTATGTTATGTTTTAAACCTAAACATTCACACAAATCCATCAAATGGGATATACAATCATTGTTCGTGTGTATGGAAGACTGCATCCTCATAAACCAATCTTGTTCATTCTTCCATTTAGCACCTTTAAAGACAAAAAATAAGGATGGTTTTATAGTTTATATATATATATTATTTATAATTTAATTATTCTTCTAACAATTTTTATATAAAAATACCTTCATGCCTCCCATTTTTCAGTCACACGATAATATCGTTTGTGGGAATGTGGACTACCGCCTCCTCAAAGTGATGTGACTCATTCACACATTACATGAATTTTATTAAGAATAGTTTTAATAAAAATATTTCACATATTTGTTATAAATTTAAAAATATAATTATAATATACATATATATATATATATTAATTTTCATTATTTTAAATGTGATAAAGAAATAAAAGTTTCATTCATTCAGGCGCACGACCTACCGTCTCCATGCATGGTACATTTACTTTCTTATATCTAATTATTAAAAATTATTAAAAATACATATATAAGGAATATATAGGATAAATAAATCATGTTTTTCAATATGGATATTTTTAAATTATTACCTACATAACAATAACAAAAATAAAAAGTCAAAATTTGCTCTAAAAAATAGGGAATTAACACCGGAAATTGTGAAAATAATAAACAATTTTTAATAAATATGTAATAATATATTATAAAAAGTAAATATATGATATTAAAAATATAATTATGGTTATATTATAAGTTAATAACATACTAAAAACTATTATATAAGATTTTATAGTACTTTCACTCAAAACAAAACACAAGGTAAGGGATTTCATCTCAATTTACATTCTATTAAGACTTGTTTTTTATTATACACCAATTCACTTTAATGAGGTGTGTATACTTATGTTTTTTATTTTAATATCATTATTAACTCATACATTATGGTACTTTAGGTTTCACTTTGAACTATATCATTCAAATATTTCTTTAATTTAAAATTACCATGTTGTTTTCAATATCACTTTATTTTTTGATTGTTAACGTTCTTTTCAAAAAGTTAATTACATGAAATAATTTCAATTGTAAATTTAAGTTATCTTAAATTTCTATATTATCATAAATGTATATTATATCATATACAATTTTTATATATGGTGTTCACTTTTAAATTTATTTGATTAAATGTGGAATTTTTTACAAATATATATCTTTTATATAATATAGATATTTGATAATGCATGTTGTTCATTAATTAAACAGATTATTCAATATAATATGAGTTATTTGAACATAAATTACATTGGTTGGGGGCCGATTATTGCAAGCCCCTGAATACATCGGTAGTCTCATTAGAAAAATAAATTGTCCAAAAGAGAGTAGTTTAAACTATCTTTAAAATAGATATTGATAGTAAATATATCATTTTCTTGGGAAACATGAAATAAAATAATTAATAATTAACTTTAATGAGAATTAAATTATTAATATTGAAGATTTTTTTTACATTAACTATTGATGCATTTTTTTAGAAGGTGGAGGTTGTGCCTCTTTTATTAGAAATCAATCAAAAGAGAGTAACAAAAAGAGTACAGGAACCAAGAAAAACCCAAGGTATAAGACTACTTACCTATCATTTTCCTCAATCTAGCACTTATATTTTGTTTTTATTCTTCAACTGCTTTCCTTTCAGCTCTTCCATGACCCCGACCCCGACCTCTTAATCTTCCTCGACATGAAGGAAGGGCTTGAAGTCTTTTTAAAAGTGGCTCAGCATCAGTGCTGTCAGAATCAGAGATGTCATCTTGCTATTTTCCTTTATCAATTCATTGAATAAATATAATTTATTCTTTTATTAGATTCTTATATTTATTATTCTCATAGATTCATTATTTCTTCTACTGTACTTATCCCTTACTGAGAATTTGAGCTCACTCTTATTTTTTTCCTTTCCCAAGGATATGAAGAAGAAATATCTGAATGATATTTCAAGGGATCAGTTCATTTAATTTTATTATGTAATTGTTTTTAGTTTATATTTCCAAATGTAATTATAGTATCATGTATGTAATATTGTTTTATAACACTGCTAGACTATTCGGTTCTCCAGTATTTGATTACCTGTAATCATTCCAATTCAATAAATTATGGCACCAAAATTAGGATTATGGGTTTAGGGTGTTATAATGAATCTTTTTCAATGATGTTTCCTATTTTAGGATAATCCAGGTTAACATTACATTATCTAACCGCATCACCTTTCCACCATAAATGTTTCATAATTCCCTACAGGATATACATTATTCCCATACAACAGGGAAATTTGTTTCAATGTGACTAACTACCATTTGGATCTCAGGGATGAGAATATTATTTTTCCTACCTAGACCTTCTAATATAATGAATGAAATTAATGAGTTAGATATGAATGGCATGGAAAATATCAGTACAAAAACCTAATTTTATTATTTGTAAATATATTGTAAGATGAATAATAATTTTTTCATCTATCTATTGAGGATTCTTATCAATTCCATTTCATAGTAATTTTTCTATAAATTAGTATCCTTATTCATATATAAATATTTTTGTTTTCTGTTTAGTTTAGAAACCATTGGTAGTTCCCTAATGAGTATTTTTTTTCAAACCATTAATGGAATCCATAGTAGATATATATTCTAATTACTATAGTGGTGACACCGAGGTAAAAAAATCTTGAGAGATGGGAGACCATATGACTCTAAAATCATCAAGTGATTAGGTTTTAAGTTCCTTCTTCCACAAGCATAGTGAATTTCCTTACACCTGGAATATTTATTTCCCACCACTTCGCGACTTCTCGGACGAAGTACGTTCCCCATGTTCTTATCCTTGTCGCGGAAAATCACAATGAAGACCCCCTGAAGACATCCCTCACTTTTGTTCCTTCCCTAGTATATCCTAGGGGATCTCATTCCTAGATGCTCTGAAGATCACAACGCTAAGTATAGAAACCCTGGTGAAGCCTCCCCATGTCCAAATTCTTGATGAAAGTGGATTCTTGGTGGAAGTGGAACCCGATGCTCTTCAAAAAACGAACTCAATTGTGAAAATTTTCTATCATAGGCTGCATATCCTACCTCAAAGTTAACTATCCTTGGACCTTATATAAATTATATACCCATATTTCACACTACTGGAATTCATCGAGCTGGAAACTAATCCCAATAGGCAATGGATATTTTCATATTCTATGGAAAATGTAAGAAGATTTAGGAAAAGTTTGGAATACAAGAAACCTTAATTTAAAATCAGATTTTCTTAGACTTTATGATTGGGATTCTACTTTCAATCTACATAATTATAGAAACCTAATGGCGCAATTCTAGATCAAATTGCATGGACATAATTGGATCTCTTAGAACCCAAATATTATGAATGATATTGTTTCCTATATAGGATCTCCCCTCAAAATTGATCACTGAACATTAAATGCCTACTTAGAACTCTTTTATAGAGTTATGATGGAAATCAACCATGACTCCAAGCTTCCCAATACTATTCATTTCAATGATAATGACTACAAAACTAAAATCTTAATTGAATATGAGAGGAAACCTCCCTTTTGTAACCATTAAAAAATCATTGGTCATACAATCTACAAGTGTAGGGTGATTATAAAACAAGTAATTCAACCAAATGAAAATGATTGGAAGGAAATAAAGATAAATAGGAAAGATAAATCCCCCTTGATGGAATTACCTGAACCCCCAAAAAATAAATAAAAAACTTGGGTGAAGAAATCAAACAATTTGGTACACATATGGGAGAATTCGGGTACTAACCAGGATGATATTGCTAAATATGATGACAATTCCATTAATGATCAAGGAAATTTAAATACCTGTCTTAGAAACTATTAGGTTATCACTGAATGAAGATCCAAATACATGTACAACTTATAATATCTCATGCCTCATACAAATTTATGAACATACCCTTGATAAGAGGGATAAATTTTTGAAATACATTTCATGCAATGTATGCATGCCCCCCCTCACATCTGTGTTTTTCCAGGGGCCAACTCTGCCAAAACTATTGATATTCACACTCCAACTTGGGGTACTAGACAATCCCAAGAACCTTCCCTCTTAGTCGACAATGATTCTTTAGATGATAAGAATCAAATCAACATCAACACAAATGACCTCGAATACCTTCCCCATGTAAACAACATTTTTGTTAATGGTTCCAAAACACTGGATTCAACTGGCCATGATATAAAATCTGTGAATACACTGTCCAACCATAAAAATTTGCAAGACACTACCCAAAATATTATTACTTATGTGACTAAAACTGTTCCCAAGGAATTGGAAACTTTCAAAAAATTAAGTTCACACTTGGTGCAAGATCATAAAATACATGTCCTCAAAGGCTCCACCAAATAGCCTCAAAAAATAGAGAACTATGAGGTGGAGAAACCCAACCCAGCCATTACAGTTTCTTTAACTCGCCTTTCTTTGAAATCGATTTTTGATAATAAAAATAGTGCTACCATTACTAACATTGATTCTACTTTAGAAAGGAATAATGAAACCATAACTATAGAGAGTGATCTAGTTTCATCTCCCACTACTCCCATCAAAACCTATTAGCAATACTGTAATCCCTAGTCCTATGACTGTTAAAACCATGACACAAACAAATAAATCTGTTATTACAACCTTGGTTTTGAACGCTAATACTATGCAAGAAAACAATGAAACCTTAGTGCAGATGCAGTACCAATGTTCAGAACTAGACACTATCCAATAGAAGGCCAAAACTCCTTCAACGTCTTTAGGTACTCATATATCCCCGCTTATAGTTAGTGATGATATATCTATGAAGTCTGTTTCTAAAAAAATCATCAATCTTTTGTTGATATGTCCCAAAATTTCTACAGAATCAATTACAAATAACCCAATAAAGGAACCTGCAATGAATAATCCTATCACATTTAGAAATGAAAAAGAACAAGACACTAACTTGCAAGTGGTTATAAGGTATACTAGAAATGATGGTTCTGAAAAAACGAAAATGTGGAGTTCAAACAACAAATTTAGTTCTAAATAATGATACACTTGGAATTTTCAGGGCATCGCTAACTCTGAAAGATTCATTGTTTTAAAAATAATGGTTAATACCCATCGTCTAATGTTATTTTCTGTTTCTAAACCTAAAATTATATTTTCCTCTAAATACTCATACTTATATAAAAATAAATATGTGTTTATTGGTGTTATCAATAATTCTCTCAATTATTATTCATTATGGATTTTTTTTCACACTCTTCTTTATAGAATACTAGTGTTTTCAATATCTCTGACCAAATTCTTACTTTCACTTATAATATTGAAGGTACAAACTCTTTATGATTTGTTTATGATAAAAATAGATATCAAGAATGAATAACTCTTTGGAATGATCTCTCATTTCTAGGCACTACCATTAATGTCCCCTGGTTTCTTATTGGTGACTTTAATGCCATTATTAACTTAATTGAGAAAATTTAACCATCTCATGTTTCTATTTCCACAAGAGAATTTAAATCCTTGATTGAGGACAACAATTTCTTTGAAATTAACCTCACCAGTTCAAAATAGACATGGTATAAGAGGAATTATAACAAATTTGTTGCCTTCAAAATTGGATAGAGCCTTCACAAATGTCCATACTTTAGATAACTGTGACACTATTTCTATCACCACTCTATACAGGATCAACACTGATCATCACCCCATTCTGGTCAATTTCTCCAGGAAAGGCATGAAACACAGGCTTCCTTTCAGATTTAACAATGTGTAGTTCTCTGATGAAAAGTGCACCCTTATCGTCCAAAACATTTGGTCCTTAATGTATCATTACAGTGATGCCTTTACCTGTAACCTTAAATTAAAATATCTAAAAAGGATCTAAATTCTTGGTGTAGATATAAATGTAAATAAGTTAACAATGACAACATGATCCTTGAAAAAGAACTCAATGATGTTCAAAACAAAAACTCCACCTTTAAACTCAACACTGACCCTACTCAAGATCTAAACATAGGTTTCAAACTAAACTCCTTACTCACGTTTAAAGAAAATATGAGAAAAAAGTATTTAAAGTTAAATAGTAAGCTTATGGTGAGAGTTATACCAAATTCTATAACTCTATTCAATGAATCAAGAGGTCATGTAGACTGTTAACCTTTCTAAAGGATGGGGATAACCTGCTTGATAATGAAGAGGACATCGCTCATCATATTGTCTCCTACTATGAATCCATCTTCAATTGTAATGATATAAAAAATGTCCTCCTTCCTACGGTCATTCCTTTAGTAGTCACTAATGAAGACATCATCTACCTCTTCGACACTCTGATGGAGCATGATATCAATGACATTATCTTTAGATTGAATCTTGATAGTGCTCCTAGTCTTGATGACTTCAATAATGGTTCCTTTCAACATTATTTGGATTTAATTCATATTGATGTTTGTAATCTGGTAAAATCATTCTTTTCTAATGGGGTTCTCCCTTATTCTGTTAATGTAAAATTTCTCAACATAATCCCCAAAGTGGAAAATTCTTCTTAGATCCATCTGTTTAGACCAATATAATTTATCAATACTCTTTATAAAATCATCTCAAAAATAATTATTAACATACTTTCACCTATCATAGATAAAAGTTTCTATTGGAACAAATTTGGTTTTATAAAGGGTTGATCCATTCAAGACTACATTTGTCTTCTATATGAATATTACAATAACTTGAGAAAAAAAACAGAGGAGGCAACATAGATATTAAACTTAATATTAGAAAATCCTTTGACACTTTGGACTGGAGATTTATCTCCAAAGTCCTACAAGGTTTTGTTTTCAATGTTCTTTCATCACTGTAATAAATAGACTATTCAAGTCAGAGTCTATAACAATTTTGTTCAATGTCTCTCCTAAGGGATACTTCAAATGAACCAAATGTGTTAGACAAGGTTATCCTTTTTCGTCCATCCTCTTCTTGATATCATAGGACTATCTTAGTCGTCTAATCAAAGGTCTGGTGGTCCAGAATAATCTGAAACCCATCCTTGTCTCTAGGAATGTAAATGATCCTACTCACCTTTTTTAAGAAAATGGAATCATTAATTTACTTTAAGGTTATAAAAGGAACATTATTAATCTCAAAACTTCTCTCTCACACATTGAAGAGGTTTCTAGACAAACCATTCATTGGAACAAATCTTTCATTTCCATTTGGAAGAACTTTCCTCCCAATAAAAAATATAGAATCATAAATGACCTCAGTCTGAAAGAAGGAACACTCACTTTCACTTATCTTGGTGTTTCTATCTTTTGGGGCAGGCCCAAGTCCTGTCACTTTGCAACTATTGTTGACCAAATTGTAAATCATCTTTCCTCTTGGAATAGTAATGATCTCTCTATGGCCAGTAGGACATTTCTTTTTTAAATCTACTATTGTCTCCATGATGCTTTACTCCATAATGATCTACAAATGTCATGTTGGTCTTATTATGAATATGAACATTGATATTAAGGATTTCATCTGGAATGGTAGTACTTTGGAGGGAAAATTTGTGACTATTCCTTGGTCAACCTGTTGCAATCCCATTGAGAATGGTGGTATTGGTATAAAAAATTTAAAATTCTTTAATTATGCCCTTCAGGCTAAGAATAATTGGAACCTTCATCATAATACCTCAGATGCTATAACTATTCTCAAAAACAGATTACTTGAAAAACTTAAGGTGGGAAATTTGAACTACATTAGTTCTTCCATTTTTCCTTACATCAAACAATCCTTTATCAATATTATGAATAATTATAAATGGATAGTATCTAGAAACTCTTCCATGAGATTCTGGTTGGAAAACTGGACTGGAACACCTTTAATTTCAATGAAATCTCCTGATAAAACTCCTAAAAATATCAATAGCACCATCAGATATATCTTAAGCTCTCAACATGACCACCTCCCTAATACTTTTATAAATGTCATTGAAAACTAATCTTTCACTTACAATGATGACTTATTAATTTGGGAACCATCTCACAATGGTATGCTTAACTCAAAACAAATTCTATAATCATTATTTCTATAACATAAATAATGATTAAAGCTGGCTAATTTTATTAACAAACCTTGGATAAAACATTTGAGATTTACACTCATCTGGTGTCTCGATCATAACTGTTTCCCCACTGATATTTGCCTCCAATATTTTGGAATCCAACTTTACTCTAAGTGTAAAAATCTATAACCAACACAGAAGAGATTGTAATCAACTCTTCCTTTACTTCACTACTTTTTCTACTCTTTAGAACTATATTCTTGACATTTTTAACTATAGATAGTTTTTTTGACTCTATCAAAACAAAACTAATGAAATGTGTAGAAATGGAAGGCTCTTAACAAGTCAAGATCCTTTTCCTGGCTACAATTGATGAACTCCACCATGTTATCTGGTATGATCAAAATGATATTATTCATAATAATTAATCACTCAATCTAAATGCAGGTTGAATGCAGATCATTTTTTCCATACATGACACTGATTTGTGGAAAAAGGGAATTTTCCCCAACATTGTGCATGACTTTGGAATCCTGAAGCATCTACAGATTAATGACAATTTATTTCCACCACATCACACTCTGGAGGTTTTCTAGAGAGCCCCTCTCTATGAATGAATCAAAATCAGTATTGATGGTGCCTCCAAGGGAAACCCGGGCCTTGCAAGGTGTGGTTCTATCTTCAAGAATCATTTCAGTCAGATTCTTGGATGTTTCATGGGTAATTTTGGAATTTCCACTTCCCATGAAGCTAAGATGGTATGTTTGACGACCATCATTCAAGTGATATGGAATGGAGTAACTCATCTTTGTTGGCCGGTTACAACGTGATGGATAGAGTGCAATCGTCCACTCATCAATATTAACTATATCATCATAGATGTTTATCTAGAAGCAAACAAAGTTGTAGATGTCCTAGAAAACATGGGAGTAGATTAGGATATTTCTTGGTTTGCAGACCTCCCTACAGAAATCATTTCCTTTCATGAAAATTATTGTAAAATGGTCGTGTATTTTTGAATCCTATAATATTTTTGTTAATAATATCTAGGCTTTGGTCATTCTGGGCCAAGGATCACCCTTTCAAAAAAAAATTCTAATTACTATATTTCAAGAATTAATAGTTTCATTGGTAGCTGATGAATTCCCAAATGGGTAGTTGTGTGGTTATATGGGTTAATTTGTTAAGACACTATGAGGTATTAAAGTATATATCCCCAAATAACATTAGAATTTGTTTCATATTTCATTTATTATTCCTTTAGGTTGAGTATGTTCATTTTTACATGATATTATTAATTTAAATTATATTTTTCTTGGTACAATGTAATGATGAAATCATATAGTGAATTAAATTCAGCTTATATGTTATTACATAATAGATATTTTTATTTTTATATGTTATATTGGGAATTTTTATCCTCTCAACTCTAAATATTTCATGAATATAGGGTCCTAGTCTTGAAATATCATTATTAAAAAATTGGTTAATCAAATATGTTTTCCAAAAATTCTAATATTCATAATATATGGGTTGGGGATCTCCCTTAAACTCAATTATAGTACCCATTTATATACAATATCAATATCCATGATAGATTTATTCCATTTTGTATAAAAGTGGGTTTGTGAGATTTTAAATATTTATTTAGAAAAGTGGAATCACTATCATGACATGATACATAACCCATATAAATTATGATCAACACATTTTTTTAGTACCACATATTTCTATATGATGTTTGAACATTCAGTCAATTCGTAATAAAAATTGGATGTGTTTTTTTTTCAGAACATATAGGTAAAATTTGAATAAATTTGATCAATAAAAGGTCTTGACCATGATCCAGAAATAATTATGGATCAAGACAATTTTTTATAGTGAATCATTATATAGGTCATGTGAATAGTGGATTTAAATGTATAATGGACCACTTAGATTTTTAGTCTGAATTTATTAATAATCATTATTTTATATAATGAATAACATCATGTAAAATAGAATCAATAGATAACATATCCTGATGATAGGTCGTAATAAGATGAAGAGTATAATCAAATTTTATTAATAATTATTTTATGAGTAGATCTAGAATTACCTGAAAATGTAATTCTATTTTCATTGATGATTTGGTTTACTCGATCATTTGATACTATATTTTAATTTTTTTATCCAGAAAAATAATCCTTATAGTAGTGATTCACACATGAAACACTATCTATGAACTTCAACATAGAATATCTAAGATCTAGAACAAACAATACATATCAATTTCATCATTTGTGGTTGATCGCTGAATAATTATTCTACAAGGATGAAGAAATCTTATTGTTTTCTAGATGTGTTAAAATAATAAGAGAATAAAGTGAAATTTATATATATATAACACTCTATAGGACTTGATAGAGTTTCTCTCTATCTTTTGTGTATAATATGTGTGTTTTATGAATGTTAAATAACAAGCTAATTACTTTAGAATCCAAAGGATTGGAAACATACACACAAGACATTTTCTAATCATATGGTTCTTATTTTAACACTTGTCCCATAATAAGAATAACAATATTATTATTCAAATGGAAATTGAATAAATTAAGGAATAAAAAAATATCATTTTATATCATTTCACATCATACAATTATGCTTCCTTGGAATTTATCGAATGTTGAATAATGACCGTCTATTAAAAAACCAAATTATTAATTCAAGAATCATTGATAATATAATAAAAACAGATTCATCAAACCTTGTAAAAAATATTTATTATCATTATTTATCTGATAAATCCCATCAAATAAATTTTTATTAAATCATTCTGATCAACCAAAACCAAATAAAAATTGATCCTAAATCAAATAATATTTTCTATCCAACATTATTCAATTCAATATTGAATCTAAGAGATTTTATAAATATACATAGCATGTGACCCTCTATTCCCCATTTTCAATGGAATTAGGAATAACCATCTAAACATCGTTGTTAGAGTATAGAAAAAAACCATGTTGACCACAAATAAGAAATATACTATAATTAAAACATAAAACATTCTTATAACACTCATTAGGTAATATATCCCTTAATGATGATATATCTAATCAATTACGTTACATAATAGTGTCATAAATCTATATTCATTATGTCTCATTCTTTACCATTCCATAAATGAACTTTTCCATTGAACATTGTGGCTAAGGATATATTTATTTTTTCCTATAACCATCAAAGGGTAGTAGATATAAACATGTGTTATTTGAATGGAGGCATAAATCCTTTATCAAATTATCCACTAATGAAATACCACTCATTACATACACAACATAAACCACCATGAACATATATAATCATGGTTTCTATCAATACATAAATCTACACCACTTATGATATTTATTAATAATAATAAAAAATTTAAAGGATCAATACACACATACATAGATAACAATATCCAATGAAATTTAAAATATGTATTTCCTATTGGAGGGTCTCATTCTCACAATCCCATAATCTAGAAATTACTAGGGTAGAACACCTTGAGAAGGTGTATCAAAGAATTATGGGGATCCTAACCCTGATTTCATGTATGATCAGGGTCTTATCAAGAAATATCATCATTTCATAGAACATTTAATCAATAATACTAGCATGGATCCTCCACAATCTTGTCATAGTGGGGGAACTGCTATGGGGTTTTTTTGTGGAATATATTATTTGGAAATTATCACCTTATATTTTAGGCAAAGGAAAGTAATGATGTGATATAGAACTTAATTTATATTCAAAATTATAAATATATATATTCATGTAATCATAAGTTGGTTTTAAGAAACCAACACTAGTAGAGTCCCAGTTTTACTATAGCCAACTATTATTATACTTCAGTCTAAAGATTCTTATATATCAGTCATTCTCGTAATAAAATTGATCCTTAATAAACAAATATTCCAAATATTACTACCTGGATTCTATGGTTACTAAAAATTTAACATATTAATAAAAATCCCTTATGGTATAATTCTTATGAAATATATTCTATTCTCATTTTATTTGACCTTAGAACCATGAAATAATCTACTAGAACAGTGTTATCTTTGTTGTATATGATAGGTTCATTACTATTAGGAACAAAATCAGTCCCATAGATAGTGTTACAAATCCAAACTAATTCCTTGGATACATTGGAATCAAAAATATAATTGGAATATAATGTAGAATCAATGAAAACATGATTCTTTGATTGCATCTAGCACATAGATCCTCCATTAAAACTGAATACATATATTTCCATTGATCACATATCATTTTGATATATCTAAATTATAGAATCTATATAACCCATGTAGACTATCTCTTCATGTCCTCCATACACTAAAAACATATCATTATTATGCCTCAAATAGTTAATTATAGACTTAAATATATTCTATTATTGTAAACTCATAATATCTCGATATATTCATAACAAAATCCAATTACTATAAATATAAATCCTCATAAATAAAATGGAATATATGTTATAACGTATAATTGTTTTATGTTATGTTACTAATTCCCTCTATTTTTATAGTGTTATAGTGACATATTCTATAAAGGTGTATACAATGCGATGTTTGATCCAATCCCCTCTTAGATTGTTTTATTCATACCTCTTCAATACAAGGTTAATGTATATACATTTTAATTTTCCACATAGACAATTTTATCGATCAAAAAGGATCTTGATCCCTAGATGGTTGGCTATTTTACCTATGTCCATCATAGACAAGAACATTTTCAACCATACCTTATCTTTTCATGAGGATGGAAACTCAATGAAAATTAGTAATCTATCAGAAATGTGTTCTACTATTAAAATTAATCTAATCGCACTAAATTTATTTCAAAGACATGTATCATATTCATTCTTAATGAAAATAATCAGTTTTATAAATTCCTAAAACATAATTTTATAGGTAATGTGTTCTTTCATTAATATATAAATTGATCTCTAAAGTAAAAATATGTGTTTTTTTCCCACCCATAATGTTATATGGAATACACATCTTTGTAAAGGATCCCAAAATAAAAATAAGTTTTGACATACATACAAAAAATCTTGTAATCATGGAATGATGTTATAGAATGTCTAATTCTCAATGATTTAAACATAGAAATTATAGAAAAATTATTTCAATAGTTAATAACATTATAATATTTAAAACCATTATCCACTAGAAATGAATTATAGATTGTAAAATAACCTTTTATGTGTATTTTTATCTTTAATAACCATTTATCCACAACTGGATTTACATTAATTGGGAGATCTATCAATACCAAAACATTTTTATGATACATAAAATCAGTCTCATAATTAATGAATTTATTCAATATTTATTCTTCAGAGTTCCTTATAATAAGCATGTAGGATTAAGGGTAATTTTTTTAACCAATAAAGGTTCATCATATTTTTTAATAGAGTGCATATATTTCATGTTCTCTAAACTATTTGGTTATCTTAAATTGAACATGTATTTTAGGAACATAATATTTCATGGATAACTATGGTATTTATCCCTATATTGAATCTCTTGTATCTTGATCATCCAAACCAACTAATTCATCATTAAAGTTCAATCCATACTGAGTATGTGATCCCTCTCGAGGAAAACACCATTCTTATCAAATATTACATATATATCCGAGGAATCATATTTGTAGTATCCATTCATTTCTATAAGGTTAATTGTAAAAATTCACTTCATTATATAGAGTTTTAGTTTTTTCATCCACTTGAAATAAAAAACATTTTTCTTCCCCATGCATGAATATATGAAAAAAAAAGAGCCATTCTATTCTATAAGTCAAAGGGATTACATTTTTAAACATTAATTGGTACTCAGTTTGGTATGTTAATGGGTTTATGTTATTCATATCACTAAATGGATTATGGAAGGGTTGTATGACTCTTCATAAACATTAAATGTACATTAAGGTATAATTACTCCTTTAATTATCAATGTACTTCTATATTCCATACAAAACAATGAGTTGATAGAAAATCCCAAGCCCCATAAAAAGTTGATAAAATCGTTTTTATGAAATTCGCCACCATTATTAGATCAATGTTTCTTCATCTTCACACCACAACGATTCCCAACATCATTCGTCAAATCATTTTACATACCATTGTATTTATACATGTTCCTCTTTAATATATACAACAATAATTACTCATTTTTCTTAAAATTTTACAAATTAAAAAAATTCACCTCTAACTTCAACATAAAATGGTCCAAATATATTAGTTTGGAACAATTTTTAGAGATCTATTTCCTTTTACCCTTGACCAATAAGTGATTATCTAGGAATTTGGCCTTGTAAAGAAACCTGAAATATTCTATGAGGTTTAATCTCAAAAGATCATATCTAACCATCTTGATAGTTATTTTACAAATATTCTTCATTTACATGACTTAGATAGTGATTCTAAAACTATGTTTGAAATGATTCTACTGAATTTAATCATTTTCAATATACAAAATTTATATTTAATAATTTAGTACATACCAACCATTATTCATCTATTCAACAAAAAATTGTATGTTATCAATATAAAAGTATAAACACTTGTTTCCAATACTAAAAATATTCTATCCTTGTTTAAACAATTAATAGGGAAGATGTTATTGGTAATTTTGGAAAAATAATAATACTTATTAAAAACCAATATAAATAATGTTGGAAACATGAAAATGTAGTCCCTAAGTCTAGATTAGCCAGCCTTACCCCATTTTATGCTCGTAGAACCACCTCACATCCAACAATCATCAAAAATAAACTTGGTTCCTATATTTTTATATAACTGTGGGGACCACATGTAGTGTCAAATATCCAACATGAATATACAAAATGATTATAATCAATAATAAATAAATATGAGGATTACCCATGACTCTTTTTTTGGAGATGTTTCCCTTCATATAAAATTTATTTTCATATGAACAACTCAATAGGTTTACCTTATCTCATTTCCAATGTATATTATTCTTCATAGAATGGTGAAGGCCTGGATATTTTGACATAGAATGTGTATTTGGTCTCTATTAATTATAATTTAATTGATTATTCACCATAAGTTATTTTTGTTTATCATTCCCCATATCATCATAAACATTGAGAATATGAGTAAAACATCCAAAAATAGTATTCTAAAAATTTATCATATTATAGTTCATAATGTAACTAGATAATGTTTTAGTTATTAAGGATAGAATGAGATTTATGCATAACTCATTAGTGACATTAAAACCCAATATTTCTATTCATTATATATATCAATTCATTATTAATAAATGAATTTTATTTGAAAACAACACTCTAATCAATCAGGTGAACTATACATTAGAGATCTCATACCTCTCTTGTCAATCCCTCTAATGATAGAGACCATAAGGGTGAGAATTTATTATATATTAATCCATATCATTAAACATCACTAGAAGAACATCAAATATAGATGATATAATGATTCATTAGACATAAAATATTCTATCTACATGTTTTAGTTAGAGAGATAAATTTTCCTTATAACATAATATCACAAGTGACTAATGAATTAGATTTAAAACATGTATAATTTATTTTCATGGAATATTTTAATGAATTAGTTCATATAATATTTTTGAAAATATGTTTTTTTGAGAATCATTTCCTTATATAGTATGGATTGAATTTATATTATCAATGTTTTGTGGTTTTCCTTATCCATAAAAATTATGTGTATATTATTAGTATATTCTTGAATACTAAATAAGATTAATAAATTTATATTAAAAAATATCCCATTATTAATTTCCTAATACCCCTCACAATTATATTTGAATTATATTGTGTCATCGATATTATAGTACAAAATAACCATATTCTTCTCTTTAAAACACAGGCTCATGAATGATATGTTACTTGAAGGTTTTTAATTATGTTTAAATAGAACATAACATTAACAAACACATACTTGAAATGTTGATTGGACTCAATTGTCCAAATATACTAAATAAATATTTCATCATCCATTGCCTCATAGTTACACCATTTACCTTTTGGTATGTTAACCATTGATGATAAACAAATTAATTCAACCAAAAACATCGTGCTAGAAGTTTCCTGACAATTTAAATCACCCCAAAATGGTATAATCAAGCACTTTGAACTATGGAATTTACATTTATAATAATTAATGGAAGGATATACCTAACTAATATTTTATTTTCTATATTTTATCATTATTCATAAAATCCTAGTCCTATCATATACCATTAATTGTTAATATTATGTGTAATTTTCTTAAGTGACAAACCATTCTGTATAATATTTACACATAATCATTATTTTTATAATATTTAATCTTGGGTGTAGATTATTTAATTTATTAAATGATTGTGTATAATTAATAAACATAAATAAACAATGAAACTGACATAAATAAAATATTAGTGGAATGATCGTGAGATTATCTAATAGTTAATTTATATAGAAGGTGATAAACTAAAAACCAACTATAGTAGAACAACCCATGAAATGGCTTATGGTTCAAGTAGAAGCATATAACCTTATCTCATATATATCTCCATGATTGATTTAATCTTTTCTTTGGGACTTAAACTAGCTTCTCACACCTGGGAGATCTATTATTGGATAATATTTTACTCAAATGTAGGTTAGGTGAACCAATGGATTATATAATATCAATTTATTTAAAATAAAATGAGATCGCACTTTCCCTTTCATTTTAATGATTAGGGTATGAAACTCATACAAACATGTTAAGTTAAAAATAATAAATTAAATAAAAATATTTATAAAAATAGGTATGTTCAAATATAATAAGAATCCGCATAGCATAAAATGTAAAACAAATTTAAATTTACCCATCATTTACTTCAATTATTTCATTAATTAAGATTATAAAATGTGAGATAAATTGAAAAATAATAATACAATTAATGGAATTTATAAAAATATTATCAGTACATCCTTAAAAATAAAATAAAAAATTAATTTTATGAAAATTAATTCGATCAATACACAATAGTGTATAAAAAATTACTTTGGCTTATAAAACATGAATCTTTGGATTATAAATTACCTTGTAAAATAATACACAATAATTATAGGTAATTTTATATAATTTACAATTAAAATTTTTAATATTTATTAGGAAGTTTTTAAAAAAATTATTATTCTATTTTTTCAAAGAAACTTTTATAAATGAATGTTGTTGAGTGGGAAAAAAAGATGATGGAAGATTTTTATCATGTTATTGAAAATATGAAATTCAAAATGATGGAATGTTTCTTTTAAGAATATTATAAAATTATACAGATGGTAATTTTTTTTTGAAAAAAAGGTTTCAACATTAGGATAGTCATTATACATGACAAAGTTACAGAATGGAAGATAAAGGATGGTTAGTTTTTCAAATCATACATCCTTTTTCCTAGTTGAACCTATTTTGAACGAATCATGTGAAGTGTTTAAAAATGATAAATAATGTTATAATGTAAAGGAATTTATAAGTAAAATAGTAATAAAAACACTTCAGATAAAATTTTTCCAGATAAATACAAATGTTTCCAAATTTGTGTATGTAGAAATATTTTCATACAAAAAATATGGATAATTTTTTTTTGAATTCTGAAATAAGTGAATCAAAATATTTAAATGAAAACTTTCTTATAGAGGGGTTGTTATAAAATTATCACAAAAAAAACCCTCTTTAAAGAGTTTTTATAATGAGAACTTTGAAGTAATTTATCTGAAAGTAAAGAAGTGTTATCCATTATCATAAGTTCATTCAGTAAAAATATTTTTAAATGGAAAAAATTTATGGAGATGTTTTTTTATTAAAATAGGATTTGATTTTTTTTAATTAGTTGGAACATAATAAATTTTGTAAAATAATATAATTTCAAAGATTCCCTAGTCATACAAAATTAGGAATCCTTCCATTAAGTACATTTTTACATTGAACATTGGAAAATCATTATCTTTAAATGTTTTTGAGTATATATTGATGATTCTAAAATTTTAAAATAAATACACAATGGTGATTCAAAAATAGGGAAGGAAAACCTAAATTTAATGCCATATTTTTAGATTGTGATTTTTTCATGAAAAAAATTAATTTTGAAGTTTTAATAGTGTCAAAAAACAACATCAGTCAGTTGTTCTGTTGTTTATGAAGTTGTTCAAGATCCATATGTAGTGGAAAATAGAGTTTTCTATAAATAAATTTCTATATATTGTTTGATGAGTACTATATTTTTACAAGATAATAATCATTAGATGTTTATATATTGTGATGAAATAATGGTAAGATATGGATCAATGGTGAATAACTTCTATGAAGAATAAACATTTGAAAAAAAATTCAAAGGTTGTCCATTTGATTTGAATTTCAAATAATAGGATTAAAAATGATTCAAAAAAGGAAATATGATATGATGGACAGTATCTTGAAGATGTTACATACAATAAGTTTCTAGACCTATGAATATCTGATAATGATTATGTTGTATGGGTTTTCAATTGGTTATTCACCAATATGAAATATTATATGTTTTATGTGTTATGTAATGTGTGATGTTAAGAAAGTTTTAGCATGGTTGTGATTACTGGACAATTCGTGATGGCTCATTAATATTCAAGAAGACTCATTAATTATTAAGAATCATCTAAGATAAATTATAATGTGAGTCAAATAAGGTTTTTCTAACTTCAAAGATAGGGGAATGGAGAAGGATTTCTTGGCACTTCCATTTTAGGAGAATCAATATAAAAGGTGAAAAGTATATCACACATTACATTGTTTACGCCATTCAAAAAGTTCCAATGATACTGAATTGGGTTCATAAGTGATTTTATAATTGAATGATATAGTTAGTTAAATAATTTTTATCAAATTGTAGCTTCTGATCACAGAATTTGTTAGATCATAATTTATGGGATTCTAGATAGTGTTTAGGTATATGTGCGTCAGATAGAGAATTGTTTCTGATGTTTGAGGTGGAGAGTTATTTTAATTGGAATAATTATTAGTTATAAAGTAATCATAGGTATAATGAGGTGTATCTAATGAAAATTTTCAGAATAAGATAGAAACACTGTATTTATATTTATCAGATGGAGGGAATTAGACGAAGATTACATACAAACATATTGGGATATATTTTTCAAAGTTTCAATTGTTCCTTTGTGGATTTTTTTTGTATAAAAAAAATATTTCAAGCTAATGGTAGTCATTATAATCATATATTTTATTATATATAATGGTTGTAATGGGATTTGGCTAAAAATTTGTATTTACTTCTTAAAAATAATGAATTTCCATGGATCCATGGGAGAGACAATGGAAAGGATATAAGTCATCACACTGAGAATAAAATATGTAAATCATTCATTCACTATTTAAATTCTCATTTTTCTATTCTGAAAATATTTATATAAAATTGATAAGAAAAATTACACTTACAAGTTGGAGGGGTTAAATTTCATAATGTCATAATTTTATAAAAAGATAATCATAGATTCACCACCCCCATTTTTTTGGTTCAATGATCCCCATGAACATCAATGAGATTTAGAGATAAATTTACCTTTGTCTTTACCTATCATAGAAAATATCAACACAGTTAACATAAAAGGATTACCTATCATCAATGGAAAACATTATTATGGGTAAACAAATTATATGATATCATATATATTATCTTTCGACACTCATGAAATTTACCCTATGAAAAATGGTTTCCTACTATCTAAAAAGGTTTATCCTATAAATTATTCTAAAAATAATAAAATTGTAGTTGATTGGAATTATATGAATAAAATTTTAATTTCATTTTCATGAAATTTTTATATAAAAGTGATGGGCCTCAAATCAACTATTTAATATAGAAAATAATGTATGATGATATCACTATTAGCGATGAGTAATCTGTTGATAAATGCTTTACGATAGTAAAGGATATTTTTTGTAACATAAAAGGATCCCAAAATGTCTTGTAAAATTCTACCATTATGAAGAAACCAATGAGAAAATTATCTGATATGTTTGATTCTAAAATTTCTACCTCAGAATAATATACTATATTATCTATTAATAAATCTCCTAAATTTATGTTTTTAGAATATTAAAAGTAAAAAATTAAATTAAAATATCAAGGATAAAAATTAAATTAAGGATTTATTTCAAAAGAAATGATTTTTTTCATAACAATAATGTAAATAGTGATTCTAGAGATAAGGAAGGAAATGAAATAAAATAAAAATTATTGTGTGTGAAAAAAAAGAGAATGAAATGAATTTAAAAAATTATCCTCTAACTCCAAAAATTAACTGAGAGGTAATGGGAGATTTAGAGTTATACTTCCAATAATAATTTTCAATCATAGAGGAATTTTGAATTTATTAATGAACTACCCCTAGAAGAATGTTGGTGAATATGTTGTTTATTTTTAATAAAGAAATTTGTTGAATAAATTAAAAAAAACATTTAATGAAAATAAGAAATGTACTTATGGTAAATAAACATTTCAATAGAAATATAGGAATCATGTTGTAAATGATAGATATATAAATATAAGTGGAATAATAACAAATAAGATAATAAATGAGAAAATAAAATATATAGAAGTTTTATATGTTTATGGTCTCAATAACAACATACATAGTGTGATCCATCATTTTGATTGTGGAAAAGAAGTAATTTTAAAGAAAAATTCATTTATCATAATTTTTTTGATGATATATATGTTTATACCATGAGAGAATGAACTAGCAAAAATATATTTCAAATTAAAGAACTTGGTTACTAATGTTACTTGTGTTATGAATATGATAATTAGTTTTGGCATCATTGGTACATACACCATAGTGAAAAAATTATGATAAAAAATTATAATTTATATGTTCTAATAAATATTCTCTTATTGTTTTGGAACAAATATAATGTTTGTATAATGTGTCAGAATGTGAATATAATTTTCATAATTTATAAGATAGAATGAATAATGTATACAAGTCCACTTTATCTTTTTGAATATGATTTATGTTTTCTAATTAGAAATTATTTAATACAGGGGTAGTTTTAATTTATCACATTTATGGATTATTTTACACATATTAAAAACATTTTATTTATAAACCAAAAATTATAAAAAAAATATGTAGATCCTTCAGAAGATAATTTGAGATCATTAGGGTTGTTTATATTATTAATTTAATAACCAATAATGGGAAGTAATAAAAATTTAATCCCATAAAATCGTATTTGAAGAATCATGGAATCAAAAATTAGTACAGTTCTCTATATAGCCCTTAACAGAATGGAGGGTAGAGAGGAAAAAAATCTTTGTGAAAATGGGAATAATTTTTTTGGTTGAGTATAAACATTTTAAAACCTTATGGATAAAAGTGATATGTAACTAAATAAATATTTATAAAAAATGATTTTAAGGATGAAATTCAAAATTAATTACAATTAATTGTTTTAAAAACAAAAATCTTCTATGAAATATTTCATTTTTTTGGATGTCACCGCTTATAAAAGATTTTAAATCTGGATGATGTAGATTTTTTTTGGAAAAATATGAGGATAAAGTTTTAATGGAATAGTCATCGAAAGTAAGAAGTTGTAAATTTTATAAAAATGTTTTTAGATTCTAATGATGGAAAATTTATTCAATATCTATACCCCTTAAAAATTGATATCGATGATTTTAAAAACAAAATTCTAATTAATTTAAATAATAATAAAATAAATATTATCATAGTGAAAAATAATAGTTAGAGTATGATTCAAAAGAATCCTGTGGTGAGGAATGTGAAATCTAAATAAAAAAAATCATACATTATTGATATATATGCAATGAGATAACAATATTATAAATTAGAATTATCTAGATCATAATTCATGAAAATTGACATTATAAAATTAGAAATCACTTATCTCACTAGTTAAAAAGGAATCAGTTTCATAAGTATTTAATCATAAAGAATGGGTTCACTCAATGAATAAAGTGTTACATAATATTTAGAAAAATTAAACTTGGTAACTTGTTCCATGTCCAACATGATATTTTTTGAAAAATATTTTCTTACATTATCATGAATAATAAACATGGGGGAATTCTTAGATTAAATAATGCAATAGTTTTTAATTTATATTCATAGGAATATAGTTTGTATTTTAAATAATATTTTACCATATTGTATGATTATAAACCATTATAATGATCTCAGTAGTGGGACCATATCGTAGTTACAAATTTTATAATATAGATGTATATACAAGTTTCATAATTGTATATATTTAGGAATAATTTTACATTGAGAATTCCAGTCAGGCCCTACTTGATAATTATGAAACCAAAGATTGTATGTTGAAAAAAATACTTGTATGGGTTCAAACAATCATCACATGCCTAGTACACAAAACATGATAGTTCTGGAATTCTTTTGACCATTTTTCTAATGGAAAACGTTACTAAAACATGTATAAGATTGGAAAGGACATAGGTACCCATACTTTTATGCTTTATTTTATTGATATATTTTTATAAGAAGATTTGTAACAATATAATGAGTAATTTTCAAAAGAAATGTAGAAGAATTTTGAAATTTTAATAATGGTAGAAATATTAATATTTCTAGAATTACCGGTCCAATATAGGGAAGGTAACCTTTTCCTATATATTGAAAATAATTCTAGGAATTTATTAACAAACATTGGTCAGTAAGACTCTAAAAAAGTTTATACTCTAATTTTAGTGGTTTTGATGTTGAGTAAAAGTGAATTTGGGTTAATTATGAATACAAAAGAGCTTCTAATATTGGAAGGTTGTTTAGTGTATCCTTTATCTTCACTTCTCAATAATGATTATGATGATACTTTTTTCCATATATCATAGTGATCTGAAGGAATCAAATTTTTTGGCAGTAAACAAATTATGAGATATGTAAATGGAATGATATAATAGGTATTATTATTTAGGAAATGTTATGGTATGAACATTCATGGATATAATATTGCTGATTGTGATGGAAATTTTAAAAGTATAAAATCTACATCAGGATTAACTTTATTACGTGGGATAATTTTCTATTTGGTGTCCAAGTAAGAAACTATATTCAATGACCATGAGCATAAAAAAGAAGAATATATGTCCAATACCTAGGATTGTACAAAATATTTGTGGATAAATGTTCATCTAGATGAATTAAAATTATAATATTGACGAGAATTTAAAATACTTTCAGGTAATCAAAGTGTAATTGACCTTTCAAAACAAATCTTCTTCAATAGTCAAGATAAAATAACATTAACATAAAGTATCACTTTTGAAAGAAAAAAAAATAAGAAAGATATTTGATGATGGAATAAATTTCTATGAAATATGAAAATGATATAATTTTCATAAAATCAATTACAAAATAGATATTTTTGGAATCGAGGATGCACTTTCATTATCATTCATCACCAAATATTCCTAATGGTAGTAAATATGTTTCCCAATATTATTTTTATTTTTTTAAAAATGGCTGGTAATATTAAATATTATCCTGAATGAGGAAGAGAGTTTAAATATAATTCAAGTACTTATTTTTAATTTATTTGTATCATAAAATGTTAGAGGAAACAAAAAAGGGTAAATTTTCAATTTGAGCGTTGATTGTTTTTTCAAAAAATGTTGGCTATAAAAAAGGGGTGGGGGTATCTTAACATGAAAAATTAATTATTGTCTCTAATGGATGAAATTTAACCAAAATAATTACATTATCCAAAACATTGGTATCATGATTCTATATGGTAAAATATTTTTTCATTAAATATTTACAAAACATTTTCTTGAACAAATTTTATAGATAGAGTTTTATTGACAAATGATTAGTGAAAATGCATCAATGATGAAAAATGTTGATTGTTCAATAATGTTAATGAATTATGTCCTCAAAACCAAAGGGGGTTGGAAGAAATTTTGTGATGTTTTTTCATTAATTTTTATATTTATATCTCAATAACTTTTTTAAAATAAAATTTTTTGTAAAAAATATGTGAAATGAATCTTTTAGATGTTTTTTGTAATTATTATTAAAATTAAAACATCAAAATTTATTAAAGTATCACTTAAGAGTAATATAATATTATGTGGATTATTCATTACCTCTTGATAATTTTTCCAACATCATTAAATTCATGATATAAACTAATGTTGTAAAAGATAATAGAAATTATTATTTTTTATTTCAAACATACTAAAATATGTTTCTTGAAAAATATATCTAGTTTGATTCCTGGGATGAAATATGAAAATGATAGAGAATATGATTATTTGGAGAAGATTATAATTTAAAGAGTAATATGAAATTTTTTTATTACCACGATACAATAGAAATGATGATGTTTCAATTTACGAGTTCTAGTTAAACTATGAAGACTTTATTTTATTAATTCCAAATTATGTTAAGGAAAGTGTTCAAATGGAAATGTTTTTGGAGTGTGGTTAGTGAAAACTGATAATCGAAAAAACCCTATAGATTGAGGTATTATATAGAAAATCTAAAAGTTTTTTTAGAAGGAAAATTATTGTAAACCTTTTCCAAATTAATTTTAAGTAAGAATGTATACAAAGTAAAACATTCTAAGTAATGTTTCTATCATAAAAATGGAATTTCAAAATTTTATATTAGATTGGATAGACCATAGTCTATAAAAGAATATTTTTTCATTGAATCCCCAAAGAGGCAAAATTGGAAAACCACTTAGTATGGAATTCTATACTTTCGACATTGTAAAAACATGATCGGTCGATGTTTTTTGTGATGTTGTTGTGTTTTTTCAAATTATAAAAAAAATTAACAATGGAAATTTAAAGATAACGAAGGAAAATTTATAATCAAACCTATAGCTTTTAGTTGATGATTTGTTCATTAAATTTATTCCAATAAATGATGAAAAAATGTATTCAATCATCTTCAGTAAGTTGATTATTTTTTTATGTGGGTCAACGGAAATGGATAGAGGAAATGTTAGCTTTTCATGAAGACAATTCTATATGATGTAAGTAGAGCACAACTTCATAACTAGAAATGTAATATTTAATGTTGTGATTATGTGACTAATTTTTACATGGAGAAAAATCAATGGAAGAATATGAAATCACACCCTTTATTTCATAAACATTTAATCACACTATACAAAATAAAACAACCTTTAAAGATTAGATTCTTTGAAATAAGAAACATAATAAATGAAAACAAAAAAATTCACCTAATACAATTGGATGAAATATTAATGGGTTTTAACTAGGATAATTTTATTATATCTAATTTCATGGGGAAATAGATACTAGGAAAAGGGTGATCACGATGCCCTGTAAGGGAATAAGAAAGGGAGACATATGGCTTATGATCGGGAGTTATAACAAAAAGAACATGATGCCTAAAAATATGGAATGAAAAATAGAACATGTGACATATCATAATAAAAATAACATGATTTATAACATCTGAATATTTATACAAACTTAAAATGATACATTTATAAGTATATCAATAATATTTATAACTAGGATTTCATAAAGGAAAATTACTATGGCTAGCCACGAATGTTTCATAAGACATGTCATCTCATCAAATTAAATTCTTTAAATAATGAATTATACCACTACTAAGGGACAAAATTAATATTAATTATTTAATTTGGGAGACATATTGCATAATAAATAATTTCATTAATAACCCATGGGCAATAAAGAATGGGTTTCCTATCATAATCATATAGTAAAAAAGTTTATAAATACACAACCATTACATCATTTCTAACCCAAAAAAGGAAAAATTGGTTTTATATATGTTAATACCCAAATAAATAATTTTTCTAATATCTATTTTATTATAAATGGAAGCGAATATGTTTAGGTATTCATAAAAAAACATAAATGATATTTTATAATGTTAAGGAGAGGAATTTGAAAAGAAAATTCAATAGCACAACATGTATAAAATGTGGTTTTCAAAAAGGGTAAACTGAGAGAGGATGAAGGACTCTCAATGAAATTTTTTTTATAAGTATGTTTATGATAAATATCATAAGGTAAAAATGTAACATACCCTTTATAATATTCACACAAGCGAATTTTGTGAATGGAAAAGAAGATGACATGAATTCTCTTACATTGAAGAGTCACTCCAAAAACATGAAGATTGGATCCTTCAGGATTTCAGGAGACAATGGTGGAAAATGAGATCATAAATCAAGAAAACATCATGAATTATAGATGGGGAGTGAATTGGAGTTGTGAAATGGTATGGTATTTATAGAAAAAATAGAGGAATTTGTTATTAATTGATAAATATAGGTCTTGAAAATATATAGGCTATTGAAAATGAAAATTCATTGGTAAAAAGGGGGTTTACACATGGTTATGGACATTTCAGTCACATATTATGATATTTTAATCCAAAAAAACTGAACACTATTTTTTAATACCTCTTATAGTAGGTCAAAATAATTTCTTTACAATGTAATGTTTTGAAAACGAAATATTCCATTTAAGAATTTAGAATGACACTTATTGTTTTAGAAGTAGATTAAAATTATTAAAATACATAACATTAAAATAAATAATTTATTTTAGCACCATGATTTTGGTTAATTAATTTTTACATCATTATGATAGAAATATGAAGTCATAAAACTTACAAAAAACCCAAAACAATATATTAACTACTCATAGGGAAATAATGTATTTTAGAGAATCCTTATAAATTCACCATAATCTAATTTTTATCTATTCATTTCAAATATAATTTTTATTTTAGTATAATATTTTATAAATAAGATAATTTTAACTTCTAAATATAAAAAACCATATTTATTGGAAAATAGTTGTTTTTAAGAATAATCAATTTTTTGACACTTATTAGAATTTCCAAATCCATTATAAAATTATTTTATCATTTAAATTTTAATAATAGGTTTTTAATCAATATTTAATTAAAAAATATTAGAATGAAATAGTTTATTATGAGAATTTGGATATTTTCTAAAAAAATAAAAGTATGTTTAATTTATGTCTATAAATCAATTTATAAAATCCGTCTCAATTAAACATAAATTTTATTAAGAAAAAAAATTATATATGGGTTTGATGGAATAATATTTTTATACAATAGAAACCACATGTCAAGAAAATAATTATGAGAAATGTAACCCTTTATTCCACCTATGTACACCCTAAGGGAAAGGTGTACGATGATGGTAGTTTAATGGGTTTGCTTAGCTAACTTAAATTGAGTGGTAATATCCACTAACTTGAACTTATAACGTTTGAAATTTTGTTCAGGAACCACTTATTAATTCTCAGCTTATCCTCAATCAAGGTTAAACTCTATTAATGCTTCCTCTCTCTCATCCTCTAATAAATGGGCTTCAAATGAGATGAATTTATTCATTAAGGACACTATTTCTTTTTTATATATTAATTATACATTTTCATTACTATTTATAAAAAACAATTATAATGGTAAAATTATTACCCAAGGTTATAGTCCATGATAATCAAATTGATCAACCGTTATATTGAAAAACAGTCATATATGAACAATAGTCATATAACTATCAAAATCTAGTGGTGTCATTTCCATTTATACACTATAAATACAACTACATTCTTTCATTCAATATTCCCTAAAATCCCCCCTAACATTATATATATTTATTTTAAGATAATTTTGTTTTATTAATATTTTGTTTTATTTATATAGTTTTGGCCAAATGGGAAATGATTCGAGATGATTTGGATGATCCATAATTTTAAACTATATAAATTATGTTTTATATTTTTTTCAAGTTGTATTGTTGTGAATTTAAATTGGTTTAAAATATTACTAATGTAA
This sequence comes from Viscum album, assembly GCA_963277665.1. Classification (NCBI taxonomy): domain Eukaryota; kingdom Viridiplantae; phylum Streptophyta; class Magnoliopsida; order Santalales; family Viscaceae; genus Viscum; species Viscum album. Next base: position 42,019,002 of record OY728140.1, on the reverse strand, counting down.
TTATCTATTTTAATGAAACAATTTTTTGTATTCTGTCTATATATTATATGTTTATAGTATTAGATAATATATAAAACAAATTTATTTAGTTAATAAGTATCATTTAAAAATCGTGGGTCGTTATAGTCTTCCCCCCCCCCATTAAGAAATTTCACCCATTATGATTAATCTAATTCTATGAGCTAAAAAAAGGTGAATGTGCTTCTATGTTATTGCCTCCTCTATTTACCACATATTTTCTTCATATTTATGGTTCTACCAAAAAACTTTTACAATGTAATTTTTCTTCTTGCATATAAAACTATTTCTATTATCCATGATCTACCTTGATGTTTTCTTATAAGAGAGGCCAAGTTCTAGTTTTACCACCTACGAATTTATTTCATGTCAGGGATTAGGTATATACATACTCAAGAGAGATATGTGGAATATATCCTGAACTTGAACTAGAATTTTTGGAATTACAAGATGATAGACCACATATCCTAAACAATCAAGGATTTCAAAGGGGATAACATTCCAAGGGGTAAGATTCCATTTCATTACAAATAACATGAGTCTTTTTTGGTGATATCCTAAGGAAAACAAATTATCCAAATAAAACTCCAAGTCCCTTTAATGATTGTCAGTATATACCTTCTTCTAAATCTAAGTATATTTTATCTGTTGTTGGATGGAATAATAATTTTCTGTCATCACTAGAAAAACATCAACCCCAAATATATTTTTCTCAAAACCGTCACCCCATCATATATTGGTTATACACCACTCCCCATATATAACTTCATAGGTTTTATTTTTAATAATTGGGTGGAATAAGTTTTTTTTGAGAACTCAACTAATGGGAGGGTTGATCCCATCCCCCATTAAATTCCATCGATCACATTCTCAGCATGTCCTCCAGTGTCATAACAATCTATTCGGATTGTAAATATATTAGAGGGATATATGACATACTAAAATTCAATTAATTATTCTTATAATTTCTATCACCTCTCATGAATTTATATTTGAATGTTACATAATGATAAAAATTTATTGAAATTGTCCCCCTATAAAGCCTCACCGCATCCTTTATGTATATTGTGGAATATTGTTTCATGAAATAAATATTCTTGAAATGTGATTAAATGGGTGGTCTTTATGAGTTTATCCACAATTACCTATATCACATAGTTTCCTTTGGATGTTCTTTGGTGACAGGTGATAATGTCCATATCGATATTGTCCCGCTTCCACATTGGTATGGGTGGTGGTTTAAGTACCCCTTTAGGAATTGTTTGACCATCCTTAACTTTCTAACAAACTAAGCACCTTATAGGGTAGTCTGTAATCCCCCTTTTCTTATTATCCCACCAATAATGATTACAAAGTTCCCAATATATTTTGGGCATCCAATTTGTATATAGAATGTACAACTATGTGATTTATCCATAAACTCCATTTTTTCTCTGGGGTATATAGGGCACATAACATTTTTTGAAATTTCTGTACACCTTCTTGATCAATATTGAACTAATGAAACATCCCACTATTCACTTCTACATTATTATTTTGTATAAAAGGTTTTTATATTTGAGATATCTTGATCTCTTATAGTAATGATGGTTGAGAATTTTTTTCATAGGATTGGTGATGTCCTTAAACTATTTATTCCCATGTCTAACCTTACCAAGTTATTTGACAATAGACCTCCTTGAATACCCATCAATGAAAGCACATTATGGTCTTTCCTAGTTAATTCATCAATTAAATTATTTTATCTTATAGGGTGGTAAGGAATTAAATATTCATAGTATTTAATAATTTCATACCACCTCTTTTATCTTGTGATAAATTTATTTATTGTAAATAAATACATCAATATTTTTATTATCTAGGTATATATCACATTTCCCCCATAAAGATATTTCTTCCATATTTTAAAATAAATATAACTGCACCTAACTATTGGTCATGTTTAGGATAATTTTTGGTTATAAGGAATTAATTGTTGAGATGAATAAGTGATCACTAAGTCATTTTTCATAAAGACACACCCAAGTGATTTTAGAGACGCATCAATACAAATAAAAAAAACTTCCCTAATAGAGGGAACGTTTAATAAAGGTGAAGTGAACAATATCTTCCTTATTTTGGGAAAACTTTCATAACACACCATTGTCTAGATAAACATAACTCATAATCATGTTAACGTGGATTGTGGATTAAAAATTCATGAAATGTTTTTTCAAAAAACACTAATAATATCCTTATAAACCAAGGAAACTATGAATCATAGTTACTATTTTAGTATAAGGCCGCTCCTCTAAAACCTTTGACATTCAAGGTTCAACTGAGAAATCATAATTGGCTATAGTATTACCATGTAATGAATTTTTTTAACCAGAATTCACATTTCCTAAATTTTTGATATAACTTCCCTTTCCTCAGTGTTTTTGATATAACCCTTAAATGATCTTCTTGCTCCCCAAAAAATTTGAAATATATCAGTATATTATAACTAAAAAAATATTATTAAATTATCAATAGAGTAATTAAATAGTCCATTTATAAAATCCTTAAATATTGAAATGGCATTTTTCAAACTAAAAGTCAAACCAACAATCTTATAAATCCCATATAGTGTTCAGAATGTGGTATTTCGACTATATTATTTCTTGTCCCTATGTAACATCCCAAGAATTCTAATGTAATAATATTTTATTTAATAGAATATGTTACAAAAATAATGAGTTTTTAGGCATTACACCCAATAGCGATTTTAGCTTGTGTTAAATGCAACATTTAATTTATCATGGGTTACACTCAACAATTTGTTTCTTTGACAGCTTTCAATATACGCAAGCCCAAGATTCACCAAATACAGTTAAAATTCTTATTTAAATTGAAAAATATATCCTGGATATTAAATTAAATAATATAAATTGGATTAACTAAATTATAAAGAAATATGGTCAAATCAATTGGTTACCAATTAATTTGACATGAATATCGAAACCAATGGAATAAAAATGAAATGTTTTTATACAAAAATATTTTTATGCATGAAATGAATTATATATAAATGTATTATATAATTTTATATTACTGTATGATGTTAATGAAATTTATATGTTATATATTAAATACAATTTTATGATATTAATGTAATATATTTTATTAGAATAAAATAATAATAATATGATTTTACGAACAAAATTGTGTATTTTTCTAAAGTTAGTTTTCCACCTCTGAATGGTGATATTGTTTTTATGATTTTTGACACTTTTAAAAATTATAATAGATATAATAAACTTAATTTCTAAATTCTTATTATCAAAATGTTATTTGGATGAATATTTCATAATTTTCTTATAAATATACATTTTTTATAAATAGTGAACAATACTGAATATTAATTGAAAAGTCGATTTTCATCTAATTGACTTATAAAAATAAAGTATTTTATAATTTGGTTTTAAATATTAATTAGTTAAATTATGAAGCTGTTATTAAAATATAGTTTTACAGAACCTATTTCATATTTACTTAATTTATAAAATCATTTTAAACTTTTGAGCATTTCTTCTTTGAAAACCAAATTTTTCATCACGTCCACGGGAATAATTTTTAGTTCTATTTTTACACTTTTTTGGATGGAATTTGGTATAATTGATTATATATTTTGGAATATCATAATTTATAATTTATGATAATTTCAATATAATATTTTACCATAATTATTAGTGAAAATATTTTAAATTAATTATAATGACTAAGGTACAAACAATTTTACTTAGTGGTTAAACATGAATTATATGGTATAAGAATAGAAAAAAACTTTTCCAACACCCATTGGATGGATATATTTAAAACTTTAATACTTTATTGTAGTATTTTATGTTTTTGGGACAGTTTTAGATGAAGTTGACCTATATATTAAGTTAAGTTAAGAAGAAGAAGAAAATTCTAGTTTTCTTCCTTTTAATATCTATTTTTCTTTGGGAAAGGGAGAAAAACTACATATGTTCAGTTATAAACATTATTTTGAATGGTAAAAGTTTTTATTCCATATTAATAATTTATCATTAATTTTTATAGAATAATTAAACATGTAAAATGCTTATGGAATGCCAAAATATTAATTATTTAGTTAACACTAAAATAAAATAAATTATAAATTTAATATTAAATGTGAAGTAAATTTAATGAATTATTATATACCATTGTTTTCATAGAATAATTTATCATGTCACCCAACTAAAGACATAACATATTTGAATTTCATCAATTTCATGATTTTTTTAAAATTGAAATTAAATTAATAATATCAAAAGTGACATTAATGTTATATTATAAAACAATTATTAATTGATTTCAAATTACAAAAGCTATTACCCTATTATATTTTTTAGATGTTAATAAATATGGAATATTTCACATTCATGAACCAATTTATCTATTATAATGAACATATTTACAATTAAATAGTAAAATCTCGGTTAGTATAATTATGGTTAAAGTAGTATTTTTGCGCGTTACATGCGCTTCTGTTAAAATTATTTTACGAGACAATAGAGAATTTTATTTTCTAAAATAAGATATCATATTTAAAATTTATGGACCTAAATTATATTATAATTTTCAAATTAATTTATTATTAATTAATAAGTTATGTAGGGTAGAAAATTAGGTACCTTAAAAAAATGGTAAAATCATGGAAATATTGAAATTAATGATAATAATTATAAAAATAAACTTATTATTGTGCGGTGGATGTTTTAACTCAACAGATACACACTAAAATCCATTATTATTCAATTTTTGAATCCACATAATATAACGTATACATTCCAATAGTGAATAATTTTGAGTATTTACCAGAATGCTAGTCCTCAACTATAAAAGGGAATTCACTCTCCCCCGTTACTGAACATCTAATTCTATTTCACTAGACCATGATATAGAAAAATAAATCACTAAATATACTTCTGTATACATGCAAGCCTTATTTTTTGAGAGAGAAAACATTTGAAGGATTAAGTTCAAACAAAAGGTGGATACCCAAAGAATAGGTAATGGTGTTCAATAAGTGTTTTCATTTTATTTCCATCTCCACCTCCTTTAATATCTATTATACCATGAATATATTATATCTATAGTTTATTCCAAAATATTAGATTTTGTTATATAAAGGTTAAAACCTAAAATTTTACGTAATTCCATCAAATGGGTAACGAAATCATCATTCGTGTGTACTTTGTACTACCGCCTCATGAACTGATGTTGTTCATTTTCTATCACCACCATTAATGGTTTTTGAATAATTATGTATTTATTGATTATATATAATAATTTATTTATGCTGTTATTATTCATTCTATATTTTTATATGAAACATATATTCCTGATTTCCATTTTGTGGGAATATGATATCGATTCACGTGTGTATAACGGACAACCACCTGAATTAGCAATATGATGCATTCACGCTATACATGGAATGAATTAAGGATGGGTTTAATAAAAATATGTGATATATATGAAATAAAAATTATAATGTTATTATAATATATATATATATATCTTTTTCTTTTTTTCTTTCATTATAACACGAAAATCGAATCAACGTTCATGTATACGTACGACATACCATCTCCATGCGTGATGTATTTCATTTTATGTTAGTAAATATTTTGAAATACTTTAAATATATATATAATAAATATAAATGATATTTAAATAAATTTTTTAAAATTTGAGATGATTAAATCATGATAGAATTAATAGGAACAAAAATAACAAGTCAAAACTTACTTGAAAAACAAGTCTTTTAACACTCAAAAACAATGAAAATAATGAGGGATTATTAATAAATTGGTATTAAGATGTTATAAAATGATCATATATCATAATATAAAATTCAATAGGAGTTTTTATAAGTATATTACATTCCTAAATCCATTATAAAGGTTGTTAAGGTGAATCTATCCAAAAGGGACCACAATGTAATAAATCTCACCCCAACTTACTTTCCATTGAGATATTTTTATTATTATGAATAAATTAACTTTCATGTGTTTTATATACTAATTGTTTACATGTAATAACATTAATACATCATTATACATGGTATTTTAAGTTAAAATTTTAAATATTCCACCAAAATGGGTTTAACTTGAAAATTACCAAGTGATAAAATTTATTGTGAAATCTCACATTCTTTAATGATTATTATCCTTATCTTGAAAAATATAATTTTAATAATAAAGTGTTTTTAAAAACTACATCTACCATAAATATTAATATTCTTGTGAAATTTATATGATTATTTTTATAAATTTTCTACCTTTTTTACATAAGGTGTTTACATTGAAATTTATTTGATTAACTAATAAATATTGATAATTTTTTATCCTTTACTCAATATAGATATCTGATAAGTCAAATTATTTATAGGTTAAATAAATTATTAGATAAATTATTAATATATTGGACATATATGACATGGGTTTGGAACAATTTAATGTAATCCCCTTGATGCATCAGTAGTGGCATGATAAAAAATCAGTTAACAAACCATATTTGTTTTAACTAGTTTATTTAAACTATCCTATAAAATGTCTTAATAGTAGTATGTTCTAAAATTACTTGTGAATGGCCTTAAAAGTAAAGGTATCATGTTCCTGTGAAACATGACATCCAATATTCAATCATTTACTTCATTAAGATTCAGTTCATATTCTCCATGATATTTTTACTATGAAAAAATATATGGATGCATTTTATTCTCTGTTTATTGATTAAATTACATGTATTTCCAATTATTTACCCTTACATAGTGATTTTTAATTATATATAAATTTAAATGTAATTTGTGTTTAGTTATTTAACTTTACATGTTGATTATGATTATTGATTCATGATATTTGTCACTTTATTTACCCCTTAATGAGATTTTCATCTCACCATTATTTTGTTTCATTCCCCTAGGATTCCAAGAAGTTTACTATTACTGATGTGTTGGGATACACTAGATGGATTATAATTAATTTCCAAATAATAATATGTTGTAATTTTTGTATTCCAAAGGTAATGTATGAAACATGTATGAATCTATTCTACTAAGACTTATAAACTATTCAGTCCTTCAAGATGTCATTTCTTTATTTTTATGACTATATAATATAACAAGACACCATATACAGGCATTATGGAGTCATGTTGATATAGGTTTTATCAATGGTAGTTTTTATGAACTATGGTAACTAGGTCTAGGAAAACATATATTAGGTAACATAACCCTTTGGAAGAATTTTACGATTAGTATATAAGAGCATTCTAATATTCTGGTAATGTATACATTATATTTATGTTCCTTGAAATACATAAATTTCTGGATACTACAAGTTGATGTGCTTCTTGAACACATTTACCTAGGTGTAATAAATCTAAATGGGTTCCCCAGTGTTTAATTGATCAAAATAAGGTACATGATGTAACATCCCTCGATCCAAGAATCTATCATGTGGAAAAAAGGGTTGGTTATGAGACCCCATGTGCACCTCCCCATTCACCAGGAGCCGTCGAATAGTATCGGGGGGTTGAAATGTATAGTAAGGAGACAATACCCCCTAGTATAAAGGGTCATAGTGGTATAAATAATCCATATAAATAAAATAAATCATATATTAAACATAAAATACATCTATAATAAAATACAACTGATTAATCCAATAAATAATAATAGGAATACTGTGACGATGTGCAGGAATGTAACTAAAGTTCCCGCTAAAAACAATAAAAGTAAAAGACTTTTAGACTCAAATAAAGATTAAAAGGTCCCCAAAACCTTATGTCGGCCTCACATAAAAAATATATCCCATATATCAAGCTATAATCAACAACAATGTCCTTTTAATTTTTACAAACCATCATCCAAGTAATCTTCTCGGGTAACTTGTGGCAACCCAAATAGGGTGTGAGTATAAATTTGTAGGTCGAAACCATCAATTATAAACAAAGATGTCTATTAATAACAGTATTAAATTAAGAGTTAAAAAGGTGAATTAATTAATTCAAAAAAACTAAATAAAATAACAACATTCTTTAGTTCTATAATGGAATATCTCTGATCATGTATTAGAACTATGTCAGCCAAAATAATATAACTATAGTAAAGTAACCTTCTCTGTGTCATGCTGAAATATCTTTGAGAATGTCTCACAAACATTCCATCTATAACAAAAAACACGGAATAACATAACAATCTAGGACAAAGCATTAAATTAAATAAAACTTCTAACTCAAAGTCCTATATACATTACAACATGTGACTCCGATGATCCATCATAATCTAAGAATAACCAAATTTGGTACAAATACCTATAACCATTACAATGTGTACTAAGCTGATCCCGATAAATATAAGCATTATAGCTTATAATTTAACATATTCAGGGCCATTCCCAATATATAATTATTCTATCAATGATCACTAGAAAATTTATAATAGAAATTATATCATAGTATTACATCATAAGCCTCATTGGTTAATTATGAGAATTACCATTTTTCTTTTATATACCTCTTTAATTTATATCAAAATTGATCAACAGTGAAATTAATAAGTAGTAATATATAACTTACAGAATATATTTCAAGTAATCACCTAAGGTATCTCGTCATTATAAACATACGTTAAGATAATATCCAGTTAAATTATAATTCAGGATCTCTTACCAAATGAGTATCCCTATGCTAGATCAAAACCTAACTAGATCTAATTGTCTCCAAGTAAAAATCCCATTCACTGTTTAATTATTTTAGGTGAACATTACATTGGTGAAATCACAATATTACTTATACATAAAAAATATCAAACCATAGGGTTACGATTTAGACCCCCTATCATAACATACACCAAATGGAACACTTGCAATGTAATACACTCATTATCAAGATGGTACAAATTATAAAAATAAGTTCCCTAGAAAAAAATGATCATGATCAAAACAAAAAACACACACGGTCAAAATATTAGTAAATAAATATTAGATAAATAATGGAGAGAAAGGAAAACTGGACCAAAACCACTCACAAGGGATCAACTACAATATTATGACATCTTGATGGGAGGTTGAAACTCTATAATCATATTGAGGGTTTCCCGAGGTCTTGAGGATAACAGTTTCATGTCGTTGAATGGAAAAATAAGCTACCCAACATATATTAAAATATAATTCTGGTTAATTACATGGAATGCAATAGAGTTACATGTCATGTAATTCGTTTTAGTGGGACATGCCAAAAAACACGTCCCCTTAGCAGAATATTTAATAAGACACATGAACATTACATGGTTTGAAATCCATTTACATGACATGTAAATTATATTTATATGGGTTTCATCCCATTTTCCTTATAAACTACTAGAAACCCCTATAAATATTCTATAAATTCCAAGAAAACATGATTACAATTGGACCATTTATACAAAGACTCCATTGATTCAAACAAAAAAACTATATAAATTAAGTCATTTTTCCTAACAAAGCTCTCTACATGGTTCCTCACTATGTATATCAAGTTTCCTTATAACCCAAGAATAACTTTATTCGGATGACATGTATTCCTAATTAAACATGACTACCAATGTTTAATGATGGGGAAAACTCAACTAAAAGATAAATTAACAAACACATAGAGAGATACAGACTTGGAAAAAGATCTTATAACCTCCCAATATATAATATATCATCCGTAAGATGATCCAATAATCATTGTAAGATCCCAATGAAAAATTCAAGCAACTATTTGGGCATATCAAACTCCTTATACTAGGTATCCTCTTGAACTCTCCCCTTAAAACAATTCATTCAAAACAATTGTGTATTCCTACCTCAAATATATATTTCAATATGGTCCACATCCCGTATCAGATGATCCTTAAAGGAATAATCAACACAAAGCTCAACATTTTTTTCCTATCAAATTTGAAGGTTTTAAATGATATCTTCAAATCTGTGATAATTCAAATATGTCATGCATGGGACTATAGAACTGTGGAAAGGCTAAATGGTAGGGCACTAAAAAACACTATCCATTGTCTCATAGAAACAGAAAAACATGGGCGCTAGCTTTCCCAATATCCTGATATGATATTTCCTCAATATCGATGACACCCAAACAAAAGCATAATGATAAACCTCTAATTTTATAAGTCATCTAAGATCATCAAAAAATGATTTATTCCTGACATTTATAGTCCCCAACCACTGTAGGATTAACTAAAACTACTTAAATGTCTCATGTACGAGACTAGGACCAATAATTTCTAACTCACCTATTTATATCTAACAAATCGGAGAATGACATGTCATACCACGAAAATACTAAAAACATTTCATTTAGATTGATTCTGTTAAGATATTATTGTATTAAAAATCTAATAGTGAAGTATGTTTCTCACATAAACCACTAAAATCCAAAACAAAAGCTCATAACACCTCCTCTAAGATTGGAATAGTCCACTGAGACTAATCATGAGTCTTAGGATGACTGAATTCTCAAAAAAACTAACCATTCCTGATCGTTTTAAGGAACCTACTATAAATAGGATTTGAAATGTGTATCTATCTCATTAATGAAACTCCTCGAAACACTGTGCAACTAAACCACCTCGCACATGAAAAGACTACCCATATCCTTAACATTAAAGGTATCCTTGATATGTATGAAGTGGGAAACCAATTTAAGTAAATATATAATGACCCCTGTAGAATAATTATAACAATTTTTTTGGGTAATCCTGTCAAAAAATCCATAGTGAAATCATCTAATTTCTACTCAGGAATGGGAAAAGGATGCAATGGCCCAACTAGTCCCTGATTCTTAGATTTCACTTACCAACAATAGAAGCATCTAGAAATGAATCCTACTACATACTTCCTTATTTCTAATCACCGGTATTTTATATGATGATATTGATATGTAATTGTTAAACAACGACGCACTTCCCATCTAGAAACATGAAACACTTTCATCATATTCTCTAGTAAGCCCATAGGAACCCATAATCAGAAATGAAAAAAATATAACATACACTTTTGATAAACCATCCTGACGGTTTCTTCCCAGCATATATTATTAGTCCCAGAACTTATCCCTTGTGATAAGGCATATTCTCTATCTTTATTCAGTCCAAAATCATGGGTGTAACATATTTCTAGGCTAGGGATACTCATCCTTGAGACCCTTGAACATCCAAATTCAAATATACAAAGATGTACATTATCCTTCACTCATCACAAAAATCTGAAACTGCCTCTATCTATGTCTTTCACCTCCATGTATCCAAAAAACACTGCCCTTTCTCATTCTACAATCCAATTAGAAGTCTAGAGACATTAGATACTCAAACAACCTCCTCTACTATGGTTCTGGTCTTACATTGAAATGATGGACATATGCCTCTTTTTTTATATTTGTACCACTAACCTATGAAACATTAGATAGTATCACCAACATATAAGGTCATATAAAATTGCTGATAACTACATATCATGAGTAGGGAAATTCCTCTCATGCAGTCTAAGATTCCTAGATCCATAAACAACCACTCGATCCCCTTTCATCATAACTACTCTGAGTCCAACTCTAGATGTGTCACTCTCTATGGTATAACACCTTGACCGTAGAAGACAAGAGTTAGTGCATTATGTAATTATATTGTCAAGATTAAAAGGAATCATATCCTAAAGGACAAAACAATTTATCATTCATAGAATGCCATATTACATATATGATACCCAAAATGCATTGTTAAATATAATATAAAATCATGGTTCATAATAAAATGAAATAAATTTCATCCTTGAATTATTATTAAATGAATTAATCTTCATAACCTAGGGAAATAAAACATAATAATGGTGAGCTAAAATTATCAATAAGGGTAATTAAAGTGTAAGAAATGATTAATTAGTGAGAATAAATAAACATCGAAAGGTTATTAACTTAAAAAACATTCCATTAAAAACTAGAAAAGGAAAAACCAATATTCCAAGATAAGAAACTGAAACACATGTCATCTTATCAAGAAAATTATAATGAATTATATCCACCTAAATGTCGATGAAAAATGTCATGGATAAATAATAACTAAATCTCGATGAAGGAAATTATTAATTATTTGACATCATGTATAAGGCACCTGAGAACCTATACCATCCATATGATTCAAATGATAGTTAAAAATATGGATAAATACATATTTAATTTAGCCAATTTATTTGTATCATGAGAACATGTTGATGCATTGAGAAGCTATACAATTTCTGGGATCCTCATATTATTTTCTATCCAAATAATTCCTCATTTTGAATATTTGAAATAATTAATATTCCTTACCAAATATCTATATTTAATAAATAATATGGAATTATCAACATTTCCCCAAAATAATCAAAGAACTATCAAAGTATACATTGCATGTAAAATGGTATACGATTTCTGAATTTCTAGTATCCATTGTATGAGAATATAAAGATTCAGGTAAATTTACATTATAATTGATTAAAATAAAGTTATTGTTTCACTAGAATGTTAAAAATCACAAACTTTAGAGATATTTAAATGATAATAATTTATAACATTCTTGAGTATAATAATCATTAAACATTCCAAAGTGTCCCACCCCAATTTAAAACATTTAAATCATAATCCCCATGAATGTTTTCTATTAAATGAATCTTATAATATAATGATAATAATTATATTTGTGACATTATTTTTGAAAGGGATGTATATACCCCATATAAAAGAAACTATGTCCACAACTACAAATAACTCTCAATGGAATGTAAATTGAGACGAAATCCCTTATCATAACCTTCATTTTTTTGTGTGATATTTTATCCTATTGTATAGTGGTTAAAAATATGTTACTAACTTACACAAAAACCATAATCTTGTTTATGATATCATATATTATCTTTTTAAAATATTTATTACCCATTTTTTAACACTCTTTCATTATTTTAACTATTCTAGATGTTAATTACCTAGTTTTCTTATGTATATTTTGATATATTATTTGATAACCCTATTATATAGAGAATGATTTAATTATCTCCATAATGTAAAAAAATATTTAATTATAATATTTATTCATTAAATATTGGTTTATAATAATCTATGATGATTGGAGATAAGAAATGAAATGCACCATTCATGGAGACATTAGGCCGTATGAACACATGAACACTACTTGAATGTATTTATCATATTGAATTAATGAAAAATAATTCATACTTATAAATATTATAATTATAGTGTAATATATTTTTCATTTATATTATATAGGTTTATTAAAACAATCCTTTAAACATTCCATGTATGGCGTGAATGAGTCACATCACTTTGAGGAGGCAGTAGTCCATATTTCCTCAAAAGATGTTATCTTATTAGTACAAAATAAAAAATATATGGTTTTGTGTTATAAATAATTAAAAATGAATAAATAAATAATAAATATAACATATAACATATATATACATAGTGTTCATCATAAATTCCACCATGATACTTGGTAAAGGGAAAATTAACAATCAACATTTTGTCAGGCGGTAGTTCTCCATACACATAAACAGTATATTTGTTACCCATTAGATGGAAGGGTGTGTAAGTGAAGGTATAAACCATAACATATAAAAATCCTTGTTTATTCAGGATACTATTTTTGTTATATAATAATTGAATAATAATATCTTATGGAGTGTATAATATAAATAAAACTATAGAGCTTGAAGAAATATGTTTCCTCTTAATTAGGTAACTCATTTTGGATTGTACAAAAATCCTTCCTTGGATTGATTTAATCCCATTGGAAGGCTTCTAGGATTATTTTAGATATTTTTAAGATATATTCAGGTATATCGTGGTTGATCCTATGTGTCTTGAGATGTATGAGGAAGTGTGAGGAGATGATGTATTTTTATAGTGGAGGAGGAGTGACACTCTTGTAATATTTTGACAAAGCATTTACATAGAAGATTACAAATTGAAATTGGATCAAATAATATATAAAATCAATAAAAGGGAGGTCATGGTAGAGAACATTCTATGAAATGGATCTTGGAAAAGTTTGTAGTTCATTTGGGCCCTTAAGATTAAGGTTTAGTCCCTTTTATGCTTAATGTTTCCTTAATAATTGTAATTTATTTTAATTACTTTCACAAATATTTTTGTTCAAAAATAGATATGACATTATTTTATATTAAAAATTATTCTAATTCCAAATATAGAATCCATTTTTTGAAATTTCATTCATTTAGGTGGTATAAATTTATTTAAATTTAATCTCACAGTTGGGATGACAATGTAGGGTTTCAATGTAAAAATGTTGGAATGTTTTCTATGTTTTTATAGTCAATTTCAAATTGAAATTAATTAAAATGTCCTAAATTGGATTAATTTAGAAAAATTTGATTAAAATTAACGTTACAAAAATTAAAATATAATTTAACCTTATAAATAAATGAGAAGAAGAATCAGTTTTGAGTTAAAATGCAGTATTTTCACTATTTATTAAAAAATGAAACTTCATAGAAAATAACAAAAAAAATTCTTATATTAATTTTTATATTTTAATTTCAAATATGAATTTTATTTGGACATATTAAATTTTTCAAAATGGTTAATAAACTTATTTAAAATGGTTTCTCCATTAAAAGGCAGTAAAAATGACTTAATAAAAATATAGTTTTCTATGCATAAGATTGTTTTTTATCTTAAGATTATCTAATATATGGGATGAATATTGAAAATACTGTATTAAATATATAATATATATTTAAAATTAATATCACTCAATAATTTTTATTAATTTAAATTTTCAGGTTAAAATAGTTTGTGAGTGTAAACATAATAATATTTTCTATTATATTCAATTAGTATTCAAATTAATTTCTAATTAGTTTATAACAAATGGATTGTGTTGATAGTCTTGTAAACCATATATTTAAATATTTTAATTAATACTATATATAACAACTAATTTATTGGCTATTTTAGGTCTTATTATATTAAATAATATAATTTTAATAATATATTTTGTTCGGTAAAACTCAGTATTGCGTGTAATGCAAGCCACCAAAGAAGGTTTCTATTAATTGTATGAATTGTACCTTGGTTTGGAATGAATTTCAATATATAGAATCATTAGAAAATAGTAAATTTGTTATAAATACTTAGGTTATTATATTCCCTTACATGCTTGTTGATTCGTGTGATACATTCTATTAGATACAATGTTTTTACTTTAGAATTTCTAGATGTTACATTCTCCAAACCTTAATTAAATTGCTTCCTAGAAATTTAAACTTGATCTCAGTTATTGAGGGAATAATATTTGAAAATAACCTATTGTTGAAATATCCATATCAGAAAAAGGGTTAATATTACATCTTTATAATTAGAGAGAAAGGAAAGTACAATGGTCACGTAATTAGGTTCCCCAATAGGAGAACATATGTGGGAAATAGAAACATGGACACGAAAGAAAAATATAACCATAATGTTCTAGTGGAGAGTTATAGAGAACATTTTTAGATGAATGTTGATGACCAAAAAATCAAAAACTAAAGGTATGAATAAAGGTTATTTATAACATTAAAAATGAGGATACTAAGATAACATTTTTTTTTCTGAAAAACCATTTTTTCTGTAGTTGAAAAGCTCATTCACTTTATATAAATATAAGTAAATATACATTTCTTCAAAAATAATATTTTTCTTTTATTATAACTTGTACACTTTCCACTTCAATTATTAGATCATGACGTATCATATGGTGGAGTAATTCATTAACCCCTAAAATATCATCCAATGATGAACCATTTTATCAATGGTAAAGTTTTCCAAACGATTAAGATCCAATACATTGGAAGTAAGGTCATTGTATTTACAAAATGAAATTATCATAAGCCTTAAATAAATATAAAGAAACTCTAAATTTTTACATTCTATACTTATGAATAACATTATCATGTATCCTCTTGTAATATAGTAATAACTCAAATCAGTATAAAACCTTACCGGAAACAAATATTCTTCATTATTCCATATGCAAGACACATTCTATTGGATATATTCCTTAAATAAAAACTTTTTGTAAACTCCATCTGTGATAGAATAGACCACCTGTTGAAAAATAATTAATTAGTTACAAGGTAATCATAAATTTTCTATATCAATAATTTATTCATCATTATCTTAACATCAGGGATATATTAGGGTTCTATTTACCTCAATCATGTGTTTTAATAAAATTTTAAATTTCTACTAAATACATTTTTGTAGTACTATTCATTATTTGATCTCAAATCATTAATGAATAAGTATTGCAGTACATTACTCATATATTTCATAAATTATATGATGGGAACACCAAAAATATAATACTTCTATAAAATATTTCTAAGATCAAAATAAATAATCACATTAATCATTTCAAAACAGTTTTTTAAATAACATATGCTTGAAATTTGTTCATTAGATTCTTTATATGAATATTCTCTTGATGTTTGGGGAATTTTTTTATGTAGATACACTTCTCCATGAAGTTGTAACCCTATAAATTTGCCTTTTATTTTTCTCTATGAATTTTTTTTTCTTGGAGACCATTTTCTCTGAACTTATAATAAAACTACTATTTCATTCAAACATTTTTCAGGTTTTTTCTTTCCATAGCTATCACATGTGGGAAAATTATTATTTCTCATTATTCTTATTTGAATCTCTTCATTTTCGCTATTCTCAGAGCGCCTCTTCTTTATTTATGTTTCCCTTAAATACATAGGATATCAAGAATTACTTTTCCCTTTTGATGGCACATAAAACTATCTCTTTGTTGGATGAAGAATTCTTCGAAACTAGTTCCATTCTGAGATTTCTCTTAATACCTTCTAATAAGTGGTAAAATTTTCACTTTTGTTTTATTATATTATCTGTAGAATTACTGGATAACCTTATAATGGTAGATTCATAATGTTAAACACTATCTTCTTATTTTTTATTTAAATAATG
The DNA here is from genome assembly GCA_963277665.1 of Viscum album. Classification (NCBI taxonomy): domain Eukaryota; kingdom Viridiplantae; phylum Streptophyta; class Magnoliopsida; order Santalales; family Viscaceae; genus Viscum; species Viscum album. The sequence continues at coordinate 42,001,932 of OY728140.1, read as the reverse complement.
TAACTTTGTCCTTATCTTATTTTGTTGAATATGAGATAAGTATTTATCAAATAATGTAATCGTAAAAGTTCTCTATTCCATGTGTTCTATTTCTTCGTCCTCCTTAGTATTCCAAATCATGGACTATCGTTGATCAACATCATCTTGGAGATAATACACCATGAGTGAAACCATTTCTATTTCATTACATCTCAAGGCTATAAATATATTCTCCAAATTCTAAATCCATTCATTAGATTCCATTTGAATAGTATTCCCACTAATTTATGGGGGCCTCTATCACAAAAATTTATCCAACATAGGAGATTATCTTTGTCTAATAGGTTTCTCCATTCGAGAAATTTTATTTTTAATATCCTAACTAAGCTTCCCTAATATATCCATAACTTGCTCAATTATAATACTAGAAACATGGAATTTTTATAGAGGGAAACCTCTACATTTTCCATGAGTATTAGTGACATTATTCTTTCCATGTTCCATTTCTAAATAATGGAATATACTGGATTAGATCCTAAATTTTTTAACTTTGTTTAACTATAAATATGGTATAGAAAATAACATAAATTTATGCTTTGTAAATCCTAGAATCATAATCTTTAGTTACATTTGGGAAATCATTACCTATAAAATCCGTTATAATGGAAGGTAAATAAAATGTGAACTACCCAATGCATATCCTTTAGGAGTGTAAAACTAGGTGTACAGTATGGCCCATTTTCTTGTACTAGGTTACACTGATTAGAGCCTCACACACCTTTTCAGAGGTATTTCTCCTAGGTACACTTGTGTCAGACCCACATCCTCTTGTAGTATATAAAAATGGATATATTTCTGGGAATACCCACATAATCTCTATCTTACCAAAATTATATAATGTTCTTCTACACTTAACTTCAATTTCTCTCTTAGGGTTATGAAACCTAATATATTTTTTCTAAATCAAGTTTCCATGGTTACTTATAAAATTCCTTTGATACCAACTATAATGCTTGGACCCTACAAGATAGGAGCTAATAAATTATCTTATTACATTATCATGATTATAAGTAATCAAATCCTAATGGACAGATCTTTTTATCAGTCTTGTAAATTCATTTTTCATACATTATACCCATAATACATAATAAAATAGAAAATAAAGACATGATTCATAATAAAATCAAATAAACATCATCCTTTAACATTTATTAAAATAATTCTTATTCATAACCTCGGGAAATGAAACATAATAATAGTGATCTCAAATGCTCAGTAAGGTTAAGTAAAGTGAATTAAATGATGGATCCATGATATTAAATCCACATGGAAAGGTGATTAAATGAAAAAACAAGCAACTAAATAAATAGATAAGTAAAAATCAACATAGCAATTTCATAAATAGACACACATGACATATAGACAAAAAAATTGAAAATCAAATATATCCATTGAAATGTTGATGCAAAAATCTCAGGGATAAATAATAACTCAATCTATATGAATGAAATAAATAATTTTTTGAAATAAATTATGAGGCATATGAAAACTTATAAATTCATTACCATTCATAAGATAGTTAAAACTACGAATAGAAACCCGTTTAAATTATCCAACTAATTTGTCTCATGAGAACCTGATGATGCATCGATGAGCTATATAATGTTCTGGATTCTCTCCTTATTTAATATCAAAAAATTCCTAAAATAAAATAGTTGTAATAAATAATATGTCTTATCAAATATAATTTTTTAATAAACAATGTAGAATTATCATTATTTCCACAATATAATAAAAAAACATTCAAAGTGGAAATTGTGTGTGAAATGTTATATAGTTTGGGAAATACTAATATACATTGTATTTGGATATGGATATTCGAGTAAATTTCAAATAAGTAATGACTATAATAAATTTATTGTTTTAGAATAATTCTAGAAATCAAAAAATAAAGTGATATTACAATGATAATCATTTAGAACATTATTGATGAGAATAATCTTTAAACATTTCAAAGTGTCCAATACAACTTTAAAACATTTAAATCATAATATAAATGATGGTATGTCATTAAAATGAAACTTATAATATCATTATAATAATGATATTCATGACATTATGTATCAAATAGTAGTATATACTCCATATAAAATAAACCAAGTGCATGACTACAAATTTATCTCAATGGAATGTAACTTGAGATGAAATCCCTTACCTTAACCTTTATTTTGTTACGTGGTTATTTATACTCATATATAGTGGTAAATTATACTTTACCAACTTATACTAGAACCATACTCTGGTTTATAATATCATAAATTGACTTCTTACAATATTCATTACCCATTTTCCAACACTCTTTCATTATTTTAACTATGCTGCATGTTAATTACCTAGTATTATAAATTATGTTTTGACTTATTATTTGCTACTCCTATTAGAAAGATCATGATTTTATTATCTCAAGAATTTAAAATTCTATATAATTATCTTATATATTTAGTACATATGTGTTTATAAAAATCTATGAAGTTTCGAGATATGAAATAAAATACATCGTTCATTGAGATAATATGTTGTATATATACATTAACAATACTTTCATTTCTTTCACATATTAAAATAATAAAAATTAATTGATAAATGTGTATAATATAATTAAAGTGTCATATATAAGCCATAAAATTTATATAGTTTTATTAAAACAATCATTTATACATTCCATGTGTGGTGTGAACGAGTCACATTTCTTTGATGAGGTGGTAGTCCACACTTCTAGAAACGATGTTATTGTATTTATACAAAATAGAAAATATAAGGGTATGAATTATATAATAATTAAATAAGCATTAATACATAAAAAATATAATATATAACATATTTAAATATTTTTTCCATCATTATGTCTACCATGGGAGGTGGTAAAGTAAAAAATGAACAATCATTATTTCGAAAGGCGGTGCTTTATCGTACATGTAAACGATATGTTTGTTACATTATATATGGAATTGTGTGTATGTTCTGGCCAACATTTTAACATAAATACTTAATAATATATTTAGTTACATTTTTTTTATATAATCCTATAAAAATAATATTTTATAGAGTGTAAAATGGAAATAAATTTAAAGAGCTTGAGAAAATATGTTACCTTTTATTCGGGTAACTCATTTTGGTTTGTACCAAAAGTCTTCCTTTGATTTATTTATGCCTAATGTGAGGATTCTGGGATTAAGGGAGTTATTTTGAGTACCAAATATAGTATATAATGATCAATCCGAAGTGTCTTGAGATGTGTGATGACGTGAGAGGTGAAGAGGCCTTTTATAGTGGATGAGGATTGACACTCTCGTAATATATGGACAAATGAATTCCATACACGTTTTTAACATTGAAAGTGGATCCAAAAATGAACCAAAATAGATAAAACAACTTATATTATATAAATATGACCATAAAATCCATTTTTCACATGTTTATAGGTCATTTAGGTCCTTATGATTGAGGTTTAGTCCCTTATTAAAATTAATTTTTCCTTAATGATTGTCATTAATTGTAATTACTTTCACTAATATTTAAAAAAATGTAGTTACACTTATTTGAAATTATAAATTATTCTTATTCAAAATATGGAATCAATTTTTCTAAATTCTAATAGTAGAATTGTTAGAAAATAATTAAAATTTAATCTCGAAAAAGAGTTTACAAGTGGGTTTTTAAAGTAAAGACGTTCAAGAGATTTATATATTTTCATAGTCAATTTCAATGTGAAATTTATTAAAATAAACTAAATTATATTAAGGTATAAATTTTTTATCTAAATAAACTTTAAAAACCATTTAAAATATAATTTATCCTTATAAAAAATTATATGAAATAGCAGTTTTGAGAAAAATTTCATTATTTTCCACTATTCATTAAAAAATGAAACTTTACAGAAAAATACCAATTTTTTTTCTAAATTAATTTTTATTGTTACATTCCAAATATTATGTTAATTTTTGCATATTAAATTAATAAAATGGTAAAAAAATTTATTTAAAATGGGCTCTCTTTAAAATGTGGAAAAAATGCCTTAATAAAATTTTAGTATTTCATGCATAAAGTTTAGGTTGTTTTCATCTTAAGCCTATCAAATATATTGGATGAATATCAAAAATATTTTAATTAAAATATAATATATATGTCAATTTAATATCACTCATTATTTTTAATTAATTTAATTTATTTGGGTAAAACAACTTTCTGAGTATAAACATAATAATAGTTTCATTTCTATTCAACCAGTTTTCATATGCATTTCTAAATAATATGTTACTAATGAATTCATTTTATAGTTTTGTAAACCCTAGATTTACATAAATTTGTAAATAATATTTATAAACAATAGTTTAACAAATAGTTTCAGTCTTGTTCTATTAAATAATTAAATTTTAATAATATATTTTTGTTTGTTAAAAAGCAGTTTTACGTGTAACATAATCCATCTAAGAAGGTTGATCTAGCATGTAAAACATGATTACTTGGTGTTGAATGATTTTCAATATATATAATCTATTAAAAATATTAAATATATTATACATACTTAAGATATTATATTCCCCTACCTAATTGGTGATGTGTGTGATACCAGTTATTAGATAAAATGTTCTTACTTTAGAATTTTAGGGAGTTACATTCTCCCCACCTTAATTAGATTGCATCATCGCAATTTGAACATGATCTCAGTAATCTATGGAATAATTTTGGAAAATAAATTTTTGTTAAAATACCCACATCATAAAAATGCATATTTTAACATTTTATTAAAAAGAGATAAATGAATGTATAATGGTCACTAACTAGGTTCCATAGTAGTATAACGTAGGAGGGAAATGAAAACATGGATAAGAAAGAAAATTTTTACAATCAATATTTAATGAAGAGTTCAAGAGAAAATGTTAAATTGAATTTTTTTAGCACAATTACATAATCTATTGGTGTGAATAAAGGTTATTGAGATCATAAAAAATTATGATAATAGGAAAGCATTTTTCTTGAAATCCCTTTTTTCTATAGTTGAGGACTTGTTTCACTCTATATGAATATATGTAAATATAAGTTTCTATAAAAATAATTATTTCTTATATTATCCCTTGAACTATTTCTAACTCATCTCTTAGAATAGAATGCATCATATAGTGATGTAATATATTAACCTCTATGATCTCATCAAATGATCAACCATTTTAAAAAAGGTTAAATTTTCCAAATGATCATGATAAAATACATTAGATGGAAGCTCACTAGATTTAAAAAATGATATTATCATTATTCTTTATTAAATATAAATCAGATCAAAATTTTCTCATTCTAAACATGTGAATAACATGATCATGTATCCTCTTGAAATATGGTAGAAACTCAAATAACTAAAAAACCTTTTTTGAAACATGAATTCTTCCTGATTCCTTATATAAGACACATGTTATTAGACATATTCCTTAATTCAAAAAGTGTTGTAAACATCATTAGTGATAGTATATAATAGATTCCTAGAATTTATTAATCAATTCCAAGGTACAATTTTTTTCCAAATCAATAATTTATTTAACATTATCTTAACATATGGTACATATTAAGTGTTTCCTTTCCCTCAATAATGTTTTTTAAAAAATGTTAAAAATGATAATGAATAACTTTTCTTGGTACCATTCATCATATGATGACTAATCCTTAATGAATAAGTATTACCGTACAATCCTCAAATATTTCATAGATAATATGATGAGAATATCATTTATAATATACTTTTTTAACATATTTCACAGATCCAAATATAGAATAACATTAATCATTCCTCTTTAGTTGTGTCAATAACATATTCTTAACCTTGGTCCCTTAGATTTTTTAGAGGTATATTCTATTGATTTTTGTAAAATTCATTTTCATAGTGACTTATATCTATGATGTTGTAACACTAAATAAAATCCTTTATATTCCTCTCTTTGAATTATTTTTCTTGGCGAACCTTTTCTGCACACTAATAAAAAAATATTATTCATTTAAAGCATTAACTATGATGATTCCTTCCACAGATTTCAATTGTGGTAAAATCCTTCTTTCCCTTACTCTTTATTGAATCATTCCCTTATTATGGTGCCCATATGGACTCTTCTTCTCTTGTTTTCAATTGAATACATCAGATCTGATGAATTCATTTTCAATTTTGATGTCACCTAAAACTATCTTTTTATAGGAATAAAAATTGTATGAAACCAATGACGTTATGATATTTGGATTAAGACCATTAAAGAAGTGGTAAATCATGAACTTCATGTTTCATATAGAATCTATAATACACTAAGATAATATTGTAATGGAAAACTCAAAATCTACAACATGCCCTTCTACATTTTTCATTAAACTAAGGAACGTTCTCTTCACTCAATTTTTTGATCATGAGGGAAGTATTTATTGAATAATTTACCATTAAAGGTTATTTAATCCATGAGTTATATTTCTTCTTCCTCCATAATATTCGGAATCAAGGAACACTATCAATCATCACCTTGGAGAAAAAACACTATAAGTTAAACATTTTCCCCATCATTTTATCCCAAGGCCCAAAATATCATCTATAAAGTCTTAATAAATTCCTCATCATCCATTGGAGCAGTAGTATAACATAATAATGGAGGATGTTTTTACATAAATTAATCAAAAATAGAATATTATCTCCATAGAATAGGTTGATCTATTCAATAATGTTAAATGACATAGCCTGACTAAGCTACCCTAATATTAACATTACATTCTATGTTCTAATACCAGCTACATTGACTTTATTAGGAGGGAAACCTCTATATTGGGAATTATTATTGATACCATTCTTCCTTCGAGGATCAATTTCAAAACAATTGAATTTATTTTACAAGCTCATAAAATTAATAACTTTTTATAACTGAAATTATGGTGTTGCACAAAACATAAATTTGTGCATCATAAATCCTATAATCATAAAAGTCAGTTACTTTGGGGAAATCATTACCTTTTAAATCCATCATAATGGTAGGTATAGAAAATCTGAACTATCTTAATATTATCCCTTAATATTATCAAACCCGGTGCGTGGTAAGGTTCTTTGTTGTGTACCAGGTTATAGCAATTCTTACCCATCATACATCGTCAGTGTTATTACTCCTAGGTAGGTCTATTCCAAAACTAAATACACATGTAGTATCCAGAAAAGGATATATTTCTAGTAATAACCACATAATATATATCTCACTAAAATTCATGTGTATTCTTATATATTTATCCTCAATTTATATCTTAAGGTTCTGTGCCCTAATATTGTTTTCAAAATCTAGATTTCAAGGTTGCTACTATACTTCCTTTGATACCAATTGTTATGCCCCATCCCTAGATGTTGAGAGATCTTATTAGATTGGCATGATTGAATGGAATAAAAGACTAAAGGACTGATAATTTTAGTAGTCTTGGAAAGCAATATTATATACATGATACCCATAATACATTTGAAAATAGAAAATAGAAACATGATTCAAAATAAAATAAAATAAATTGCATCATTAAACACTTACTTAATAAATTATTCTTCATAAACTGGGGAAAGAAAACATAATAAGGGTGATACAAAATTCACAGTAAGGGTAATTAAAGAGGGAGAAATGGTGAATTAGTGAGAATAATTCAAAATTGAATGGTTATTAACTGAAAACACATGCGATACAAAAATAATATAAGGAAACATTAATATGGAAAGGTAATAAATTGAAACACATTCCATCCAGTTAATGAACAATGAATTAACTATATCCATATAAATTTTGACACAAAATCTCATGGATAAATAAAACATGAATATATATGATGGAAATTAGTAATTATAGAATGTCATGTCTGAGGCACATGAAAACTTATATAATCAAAACATTTCACAAGATCGTTAAAACTAATAATAGAAAACCATTTAATTTGTCCAATTTATTTGTCTCATGAAAACCTTTCAATGCATCAAAGTTCTGTATAATTTATTAGATCCTCCCCTCGTTGATTTTAAAAATAATACCTCATATATAATATTTAAAATAAATAATATTCCTTATTCGATATCCTTATTTAATAACAAATACAAAATTATCAATATTTCCCCAAACTAATCAAAAATAGTTAATATAGACACCGTGCATAAAATGGTATATGCTTTAGGAAATACTAATACCTATTTTATGAGAATATGGATTTTCAATTAAATTTACAATGAAAAAATGATTATAATAAATTTATTGTTTCAAGAAAATGTTAACAATCGCAAAAGATAGTGTGATTTCAAAGATAATCATTAAGAAAAGTTTTGAGGAGAATAATCATTAAACATTTTAAAGGGTCACATACCACTTAGAAATAATTAAATTATAATCTCCATGAAGGTATGATATTAAATGAAACTTATAATATAATGAAAATATGTATATTGAAGATATTATGTGTAAAAGGGATTTATATACACTTTATAAATGATTCAAGGTTCATAACTATAATTAAGTGTCAATGGAATGTAAATTGAGATGAAATCCCTTACATTAACCTTCTTTTTGTTTTGGAGTATTTTATCATTCTGTATAGTGGTTTAAAATATGTTAATAAATTATACCAAAACCATAATAATGTGTATAATATCATATATTAACTTCATATTATATTTATTACCCATTTGTTAACAATTTTTTTATTTTAAATTTTGTGGGTGTAAATTGCCTAGTTTCATGAAGTATGTTTTGACATTTTAGTTGATACTCCTCTTACATAAGTCATGATTTAAATATATCTATAATTTAAAGAATGATATAATTATCTTATATATTCTTTACTTGTGTTTTTGGAATAATATATGATGTTTTGTGATAAGAAATAAAATCCACCATTCATGGCCACTGTAGGCTATACATTCATATAAACTCTACTTTCATTTCATTATCGTATTAAAATAATGAAAATTTATGGATACATGTGTATATAATAATTAATGTATTATATTTATGTTATATACATTACACATAATTATTATAACCATCCTTTATACATTCTATGTATGGAGTGAATGAGTCACATCGCTTTCAGGAGGCAGTAGTCCACACTTCCAGAAACGATGTCATCATATTTACACAAAATAGAAAATATAAGGGTATGTGATACAAAATTATTAAACAAGCAAAAATTCCTAATAAATATAATATATAACAGATATAAACAGGGTTTCTATCATAATTTCCACAATGAGTGGCGATAAAGGAAAAAATGAACAATTAAGATTTCGTGAGGTGGTAGTTCTTTGTACATGTAAACATTATATTCATTACCCATTATATAGAAGTGTGTGTAAATGAAGGTAAAAATTTTAACATAAAAACTTATTAGTATATTATTTATACTAGTTTTATTATATAATCATGGAATAATATATTTTGAGAGGGTATATAATAGAAATGAAACTAAATATCTTGAGGAAAGATGATATCTCTTAATCTGATAACTCCTTTTTATTTGTACGAAAAGGCTTAATTTGAAATTTTTTGTTCTCAAATTTAATGATTCATGGATGAGGGGAGGGATTTTTAAGAGCTTTTTTTGAATATATAGGTTGAGAAAATTTAACACCCCATGATTTCATAGTACACAATCTCATTAAAGTAATTCAATAGCTTGTGTTACACGCAACACAAAGTTCGAGCGCACCACAACTTACTAAACTAAACATTGAAAAAGCAGTTATGAATAGTATTAACTTCATTTTGAATCTTATATACTATATATATTTTTAACATACATATTATTTGTTTCTTAGACATAATATAAGAACAAATTCATTTTTTTGGAAAAAATAAGTATTTTTTCAAAAAAAAAAGCAATTTTACCACCTTTTAAAGACGAACATTTTTTTTAAAACTAATATTTGAAACTTTTATATATTCAATTTAATGAAATTAAATTCTTATTTATAAATGGGACATAAAAATTTAGTTTGGATAAATTTTTCGTACTTTTCTGTTAACTTTTATATTTTGATGAATAATGACAAATACTATGTTTTAATCGAAAACAACTTTTTTAATCAAAATAATTTATAGTAATAAATTATGAATTTGAATGGTTTTGCAGTATAATTATATTATATTTTTATCATTTTATATAATTTAGGTCATTATAATTAATTTCACAATTAAATTTGACATAAACACATGTTAATCTTTTGATAGTTTTTACTTTTTAAAAGCCAGCTTTTTGGTTTTGAAAACTGGAATTAATTTTAAATTAATAAATTAAACTTCTATGTTTTTAATTTTTTAAAATAGTCTTCATTTTTGAATTCTAAATATCAAAATTATCTTAGGATATATTTTTGGTATTTTTCTGAAAACTTTCAATTTTTGATGAATAGTAAAAAACACTATGTTATTATTTAAAACCGACTTTTTTTAAATAATTAGTTATTTTATTTTAATTTATTTTGGGTAAAAATAGAAACATAATACCTATATATTTTCAACTTAATTCATTGGTGTCATTCTATAATATTTTTAGATATATAACATTTTATCGAACATTTTACCGTCTTTTTCCCACGTTCTTGGAGCATTAACAACTTTGCATAAAACATATTTTTACCACTTCTGTGAGTTGAATTTCAAAAATCTGAGAAACATTTTTCACATCAATAAGTAAAATTTGATTCAATAATATGAAAATAATTTTTTATGAATAGTAACTTTTGACATGATTTACCACGGTTAAAATTAAATAGGGTAATTAAGGGTAAAAATGATATTATAATTCCCCTAACATATGTCCTAATTCTATTGGATATTTTTAAATAGACCTAAAAACCATAGAAATAAAATATGACCCCCTCTGGTCTACTTGGATAATATTATGAAATTTATTATTATTTTATTTAAATAAGAGTTAAAAGTGTTAAATTCAATGTTTAATAATGGAACCATTTTTAATATGGGGTTATACATAAGATAAATTAGACTATAATTATTCCATAGAAATCTAAAATAATTTAATACATCAGGTTATTTTATTTATAATTATTAATGGTTAAATAATTAAATTATTTATGACACAATGATGATGCAATAATTACCTTATTAATGAAAGAATCAAATAAATAGTGTTATAAATATTAAAATAAATATAATTTTGAAGTTTTTATGATATCCACGAATTTTATAGGTGAATATGAAATGAGAGGATTGATTCTATGTATCTTTTTCAAAGTAATCATATTGTGATGAATTTCACAAAAACCAAATACCAAATAGTGTCAAAATTGAAATAAATGAGTTTTTAAAACATATATAATATTATTAAATTATATAATATTTCTAAAAATATAGGGTTCCCCCAAAGGGATTAAATAATAATATATATGTCATTAAGGAACTACTTGAGGTTATCTTTGAAGTTTAGAATAATTTTATTAACCATACAGTGTAATAATACAAGAAGACACGATAAAACATTAACTATTTAAGTAAGAGTTAAATCTAAATGATAATGTTAATATGGAGACCTAAACCCATATAAAACCTATTGGTTAAGTGGTTCTCAACCCATCCCAACCTTATCTTAAAAATAAATCATTTTTGAGCCATTAGAAATCGAAAATGATTTTGTTATAAAATAATATTTTATGCTTTTCCTAAAGTGACCCTCGACTCTCTTATAAAAGGGTACATACCCTTCTCTTAATTCCACACTTCCAATGTCACGACCTGCCTCCCTGGGCCATGAACCTTATCATCTGACCCCATGGGTCTCATGTAATACCTTGGTTGCCTTCCTAGAATACCATAGGTTATTACTCACTAGGGTCACTTATCAGACTAATGACTGTCCCCACAGGCCAACACATGTTCTTTCAGTGTGTTTTGTCCTCACTCACACACACCCTGGGTAACTTCTCGTAAAGTCTCCCATCCTGATTACTACTCCAGTCCAAGCATTCTTAACTGTGGAGTTCTAATCAGGAAGGCTCTCCAAAATAATGGTGCACATTGTTTACATGGGTAGTAACATTTAGCCTTATAATTCTCTCTTTTCCAGGGGTGTTACATTATCCACCCCTTTAAAGCACAACACCCTTGTTGTGGACCCCATGCCTCAAACCCAGGCAGTGACTAAGCACTTCCTACTGGGTATTAGATCTGATACCATTTGTCATGAACCACCTCCTCGGGCCAGGAAACTTATCATCTAACACCATGGGTCTCCTGTAATAACTTGGTTGCCTTCCCAGCACACCAAAGGCTATTACTCACTAGGGTCGCTTATCAGACTAATGACTGTCCCCACAGGCCAACAAATGTTCTTTCAGTGTGTTTTGTCCTCACTCACACAGACCCTATGAAACTTACCAGAAGGTCACCTATCCTTATTACTACTTCAGTCCAAGCATGATTAACTATGGAGTTCTAATCAGGTAGGTTCCCAAAAAGAAAGGTGCACCTTTTTGACATGGGTAGTAACATTTATCTTTTTAAGTCTCACTTTTCCAGGGGTGTTACATCCAAAGCCATTTTTCTCGGCCAAAACCTACGCAAATATCCTCCCAACATTCCTCTCGTCATCATATAGGACTTGCTTTGGTCGGAAATTCAACCTAAAGAGCCCTTTTGATCAAATCAAAAGGAAGAACCCGAAGAAGCGGTAAATATTTCATCACCTCTTTCAAGTTCTTTTCTTCTTCCACTTCCTCTTTCATTGTTTCTTCCATTATAAAATAATAAATTCTGTATCTTCTATATAATATTATGTTATTATAAAAATGTTATAACTATATTAATTATTCTATTTATCCTATAAATGACAATTTCAACATATGTGCATACATAGATCTTATCATCTCTACATCGTGGTGTAGATTGTTCTTCAAACACTTCATAATTTGTATGGGTATAATATTGAGTATAAATAATGTAAATAATAAATATAACATGTTAATGATTCTATATATATGAAATACTATCCAATTACATAAAATTTAGCCATAAATATAATGATATTGTCGCTCATTCATATGTTCAGATTACTGTCTCCACGATGCGATGATATTCATTTCCACATTCACAATTCAAAGATGATTATAAAAATATATATTATTAATAAGTATGAAATATATGACATAATAATTATACTGAAAACATATATATATATATGTGTGTGTGTGTGTGTGTGTGCGTGTGTGTGTGTGCGTGTGTGTTTAAATATATCTTATTCACTTGGTTCTGTTCAATAAGATATGAAAATAGAAACATCATTTATGCGTACATACGGCCTACCGTCTCCATAAATCGTGTTTCCATTTCACATATCTATATATTATGCATATTCATATTCTAAATATATATGATATATAAATATTGTGTTATATTCTAGAAGTATGTAAATCATGATCTAAATGATACGATCAAGAATAACATGTTAAAACACGTATGATAAAGAAAGTGATTATTATCTGAAATGTTAATTTAACATGGAAATAATTATTAAATGGGTAGTATAATGTCATAAATAAATCATGTATTATATAATAAATATTAATATGATTATATAATAATTTAATAACATAATATGGTCATTATACAAGAGGTTAAACATACCCTCGACCAAAGGTAAGTGCAAGGTAAGCGTTAATTTCACAATATCTTTATCCTCCAAGGGCCTGAAGGCCTTCATTTTTTTATTAATTTTGATAATCCACCTTTTAAGGGGTGAGGTGGAACCCCTATAAGTCCCGTAGGTGTAAGAATTATATGGCCTGTAGGCCTTAGAGGAATGAATTTTCCCGTAGGCTTCAAACATTTCACACAACCCAGACTAACTACTTGGAATGGCTCCTCCCCAACATCTTCATCGGGAAATCAGCTCTCCCCCTTCGCATGATTTTTCAGCTAGGCATTCCCATGCATACACATGCTTGTCACTATGGAAGGTGCCATACCCTTTCATTCTTGTAATACGTTTATCTTCTGCTATGGTGGAAGCTCCTTGCTCATCCTCCTTGTAGAGCTTATTCCTCGTAGGTCGTCTGGTTTGAAGGTTTTGTGATATGTTTGACTGTGGATGTGTTATTTTTATACCATTCATGGTTTATGGATAAAGTATTTACATTTTTTATGCTAGTATTAATATGAATGTTTATGTTATTTTTAATCCTTTTCATATTAGTAATGCATTCCACTTAGTAAGTGACGGGTGGATCCCGTTATAGCTCATCGATGCATCGGCTGGTCTACTGAGGCAAACTAGTGTCTCGGCACAAGGCCTTGACAAAATATTATTTGTATTCTTGGAAGAAGTCCTTGACTATTTGGTTATGAAGTCTGGAATTATGCATTCCATAATTATGAAATTGGATATGGATAGTTCATGTGATTATTAGACTATTAGAATATCCATGTGAATAAGTAAATGAAATTATTTGATTTATCATTGCCATATTATGCTAAAGATTATGTTTAAAAGGCTCTTGTTTTAGTTTTAAAAATTTCCTTAAATGTTTGTACGTATTTAAGAATTTTTTTTCCATATTGTTATCCTTACTAAGAATCTAAGCTCACCCCTTTCTTATGTTTTATTTTCCCAGGTTTCCAAGAAGTGTATTATGATTGCTAAACAAGGTTAATCTAGGGGATTAATGACATTCTCAAAGGATCATTTATGTTTTGTTTTGTTTTCTAATGTGTAATGTAACATTCATGTATGTAATCTATTTTCCAAGACTGCTAAACCGATCGGTCTTTCAGGACGTGATTCCTTATATCATTCCAATTAATTAAAACAATGCACCGACTCTGGGCTTCTAGGGTTGGGGCGTTATAATTGGTATCAGAGAAAGTTTAGCATTAACCTTGGAAACTAGATTTAGAGAAACTATAATTATAGAACAATATCCTAAGATATATTTTGAGGTTTAGTATAAAAGAACATCCTAGAATTTTGGTAATATATAGATTTTGTGAATTTTACAAACAATACATCCTTGTCTGGATACAAGCTGGTAGAGGCAGCTCTAGAACAGATGTATCTAGGAGTGAAAACTCTAACATGGAGTTTCAGGCTTGGCCTGAGGTATCCTGGTACACGACAACAGTCCTTACTACCCACTTGGTTACACCACTACTAAGGGATATGCTTATGATAATTCTCATTTTATTTACAATCCATTATGAAAGATTTAGGAGTAAATACTTCTTTAAATAATTTTTTTTACATTATAGATTACATGAATAATCTTTTCAATTTACTTTATGTATTTTTCATGTTTGGAATTATGAATTGCGATTCATAAATTAACCTAGTGTATGCCATTGTTTAAAAATGGTTCTCAGTAGAGGGATTAAGAACTCCAACAATAAGAATGCTCCAAAGAGTAATAAGGATCATATCTTTCAGGGTATTAATCCAACATTTAGAAAGGAAACTGTCTCCCATGTATTGAAATCATATGAAGAAATAGTATCATGTGTTAATAAGTTATGTAATGAATTCTCTGAGTCCTATGTCTTTGAAGGGAATCCAAAGAAGAAAAGCGTTGTTGAAAGAAAGATGGATAAAAGGAATAAGGGAATGAAGGATTTTCCTATATGTAAAAACTGTGGAAAGAATCACCTTGGTAAATAATTGAGGGAAATGGGTGTTTGTTATAAGTGTAGAGAAAAATGAAACCAGGCACATGATTTCAAGGGTAAGAAAAAGGTTTCAAATGTACAATGAATCATCTGCAAGTAGTTGGGAAAATACGCGAATCTATGTCCAAATCATCAGAGTATACCCCAAATGATGCTATTGGATAATAATCGAGTTACGATACTACCGAAGATGAAGAGGAATGATTAGAGTTCTTATGATTTTATTAAATTATTATGTCATTTGAGTATTGTATTAATTATTGACATGTTATAATAATTATAGATTATATAAGGATTATACTATAGTACTATTTCATTAAGGACTTGAGATTGTGTGGATCCAAGAAATGTGACTCAATAGCAAGTTAATTGTTTTTGGAAAATATATGGTTGAGAGAAAGATAAACTATAATATGTTTTTGATACTCAGGTAGTTATTTTGGAATAATATAAAATTTATTTGGATAAATTATATTTGATATTCTTGACTACCTTGAAATTGATTAATGATTTGTATATTCCATCGATGATGGAGTTTACAATATTTTTGGATAGAAGGAGTATATCCAGTATTATATAAGGAATAAGGGAGCACGAATGTAATTGATAAGGTTCTATGGTAATTGAGGGTGTTACAATTTTTTAAAAGAATACATGATGAAGGTATTCACATGTTATTATGTGGCCAAAAGGATCACCATTGTGTTTACATTCCTTATAAAGTTTGGACTATGAGTTTGGTCAGAAGTATTTTGGATAGTCTAAAGGTTGGAATTGATTAAGTTTGACATTAGATACAATTGTAAAGTATAAATAATTTCTTGAGATTATTTTTGGATTATCATAAAATGGACAACCCATAGGTTGGGTAACAACCCATCGCGTCTGGAAAGGCCACAAGAATTGAACCCGCAACCGAAGGGCGACATGGGTACATTACCTACCACTGGCCAATGTGATATCCTGGTTTGTATAATATTTTTTTTAATGGTCTTACAAATGAATTATAAATTTATTATTTTTAGAACCTTAAAAAATTAGGATAAATAGAATATTTTTTAATTCTATTATCTTTTGGAGTGAAAGATGATTTTGTGGTAGGAATTAGTTGAAGGATGAAATTTTACTTGTCAAGTATATTTTCTTCTCTTATTATATGAATAAATTATTTCATAAACATTAGGGAAGGGATATTAAAACCAAAAATGTGTTATCCTAATACTATATGATTTTTTGAACCGATGATATTTTACATCATCTTAGATTGATGGCTTTGAAGTCATCAATTTTACACTTGTTTGTGATTGATGACCTCAATCACTCCCTATAAATATTTACATTTTTCCTACAATTATGTGTCTCTAATTTCCACCAATGTTCTCTTAATCAAGATCATAATTTGGTGGTTACTTTTTAAATTCCCTTTCCCTCTTATTGAGACTAAATTTTATTAAACCAATTTTCGATGTGAGTTTTTCAAAAAGGCATTTTTCTATTTTTAACCATTTATTTTTGAAGAACAATTGAAAATTGTGAGGTCAAAATTTATTGAAGGAGGGTAGAATGTAACACCCCAAGATTTCATAGTATGTTACCTCATTAATGTAATTCAATAGCTTGCGCTACATGCAACACTGAGTTCGAGCGCACCACAACTTACTAAAATAACAGTTAAAAAAGAAGTTATGAATAGTATTAACTGAATTTTGAATCTAATATACTATATATAATTTTAATATCCATATTATGTGTTTCTTAGACATAATATAAAAACAAATTCATTTTTTCAGATAAAATAATTATTTTTCAAAAAATGAAATTTTATCCCCTTTTAATAGTGAACCTTTTTTTAAAACCAATATTTGACACTTTTATATATTTAATTTAATGAAATTAAATTCTTCTTGAGAATAAGGACATAAAAATTTAGTTTGGCGAAATTTTTGGTACTTTTCTGATAACTTTAATATTTTGATGAATAGTAAAAAAAAAATACTATGTGTTAATTAAAAAAACACTTTTTTAATCGAAATAATTTATAGTAGTAAATTATGCATTTGAATGATTTGGAAGTATAATTAGGTTATATTTTTATCATTTAATAAAATTTAGGTCATTATAAGTAATTTCACATTTAAATTTGACATAAACACATGTCAATTTTTTGATAGTTTTTACTTTTTGAAAACCTACTTTTTGGTTTTGACAACAGGAATTAATTTTAAATTAATAAATGAAACTATTATGTTTTGAATTTGGTAAAATAGATTTCATTTTTAAATTCAGAATATCAAAATTATCTTCGGGTAAAGTTTTGGTATTTTTCTGAAAACATTCAAATTTTGATGAATAGTGAAAAACACTGTACTATTATTTAAAACTGACATTTTTTATATAATTAGTTATTTTATATTAATTTATTTTAGGTCAATATTGATACATAATACCTATATATTTTCAATGTAATTAATTGGAGTCATTTTATAATAATTTTAGATATATACAATTTTATCGAACATTTTACCGTCTTTTACCCACCTTCCAAGAGCATTTACAAATTTACATAAATTTTAATTTTACCGCTTCTGTGAGTTGAATTTACAAAATATAAGGGAAATTGTTGAAATCATAATGTAAAATTTTGTTCAATAATAAGAAAATAATTTTTGATCAATAGTAACTTTTGACTTTTATTTACCACTGTTAAAAGTAAATAGGGTGATTTAAAGTAAAAATGATATTATAATTACCCAAACACATATCCTAATTCTATTGGATAAGTATAATTAGACAGAAAAAAACCTTAGGAATAAAATATTACACCCTTTGGTTGACTAGGATAATATTAGGATATTTATTATTATTTTATTTAAAGAAGAATTAAAAGTGTTAAATTCAAAGTTTAATAAATAAACCATTTTTAATATAGGTTTATACATAAGATAAATTTGACTATAAATATTCATTATAAAGATAAAAATATTTCCTACATCATGGTATTTTATTTATGATTTTTAAAGAATAAATAATTACATTATTTATGACAAAATGATGATGCAGTAATTACCTTTTTAATGAATGATTCAAATAAATTGTATTATAAATATTAAAATAAATATAATTTCATTGTTTTTATGACTTCCACTAATGTTTTAGGTTAATATGACATTTTAGGATTGATTAAATGTATCATGTTCAAAGTAATCATGCTTTTATGACTTTCAAAAAAAACATATACCAAATAGTATCAAAATTGACATAAAAGAGTTTTTAAAACCGATATTATATTATTAAAATTTATAATATTTCTAGAAATCTATGGTTCCGCCAAGGGTCTTAAATAATAATATATATGTCTTTAAGGAACCAATTGAGGTTCAATTGGAAGTTTAGAGTAAGTTTATTAACCATATCTTGTAAGAATACAAGAAGACATGGTAAAAGTTAAACTATTTAACTAAGAGTTAAATCTAAAAGATAAGGTTAATACGGTAACCTAAACCTGTATAAAACCTATTGGTTGAGTGTTTTTTGACCCATAAATACCTTATCCTAGAAATAAATCATTTTGTGGCCATTATAAACCGAAAATAACTTAATTATAACATAATATTTCAAGCTTTTCCTAATGTGACCCTCACCTCTCTTATAAAAGGGCACTCCCCCTTCTCGTAATTTCACACCTCCAAAGCCATTTGGTCTGCCAAAAACTACCCAAATATCCTCGAAACATTCCTCCCATCATCTTAGAGGCCTTCCTTTGTTCATTAATCTGACCTAAAGATCCCTTTTGATCAAATCAAAAGGAAGGACCCGAAGAAGAGGTAAATATTTCATCACCTCTTTCAAGTTTTCTTCTTCTTCCACTTCCTCTTTCTATGTTATTTCTATTATACAATAATAACTCATGTATCTTCTATATAATTTTAGTTTATTATAAAAATTTTACCACCGTATTCATTAATCTATCTGTCCTATAAATGGCAAAGTAACCATACGTGTGTACGTACGACTTGCCGCCTCCACGTCGTGGTGTAGTTAGTTCTTCAAAAACATAATTATTTGGATGGGTATAATAATGAGTATAACAAATTTAAATAATATATATATCATTTTAATGATAATTTATATATTATATACCATCAAATTACATTTTATTTCACCATTAATATAATGATATTGTCGCTCGTATGTACGTACATATTACCGTCTCCACGACTCGATGAGATTTATTTCCACTTTCACCGTTAAATGATGATTATAAGAATATATATTATTATTAAGTATGAAATATATGAAATAATAATTCAACTGAAAACATATATATATATATATATATATACATATCTCTGTGTGTGTATTTCTGTATTTAAATATATCTTATTCACTTATTTCCGTTCAATACGATATGAAAACAGAAACAGTGTTTATGCGTATGTACGGCCTACCGTCTCCATAAACGGTATGTTCCATTTCATATATCTATCTATTATATATATTTATATTCTAAATATATATTATAAATAAACCATGTGTTATATTCTGGAATTATGTAAATCATTGTCTAAATGATATGATCAAGAATAACAAGTTAACATGCATACGATAAAGAAAGCGATTCTTACCTGAAATGTTAAATTTAAAATTAAAATAATTATTAAATGGGTCATATAAATTTATAAATGAATTTTTATGATATAATAAATATGAATATGATTTTGGAATAATTTAATAACATACTATGGTCATTATACATGAGGTTAAACGTACCCTCAACCAAAGGAAAGTGCAAGGTAAGGGTTAATTCCACAATCTCTTTATTAATTGAGGTCGTTTTTACGAAAGTATCTTCTGGGAAATACTTATTATCAATTTCCATGTTTCATAATGTAGTTATTAAAGGTATTTTTAAGGTAATTTTTTACTAAAACATCATTTTAAAATTTTTAATGATTTATTCTTCTAAACCTTTCTCATTAATGTCCATGTTTTCAAAATGGTTTTAAGGATTTATTAATGTGGACATGAATGTTTTAAAATTTTAATTACTTTCAAAAGTTTCAAAGTCTTATAAGAAACTTTGATTAAAAATTATCTTTTAAATGGCTTCCTTTATAACTTATGTTACTTTTAAATTATTTATTGAAAAAGGGATATTTCTCTCAAATATTTTTACTCATCATTTTCAACTACGTCAACATCCTTTACGAGATATTATTCTTGATTGAGGTTGATTTATTATGATACCAACCATACATATTGTATTGAATATTTTGTTATATGTTTGACTGTGGATGTATTATTTTTATACCATTCATGTTTTATGGATAAATTATTGACATTTATTATGCTAGTTTTAATACAAATGTTTATGTTATGTTTAGACCTTTTCATTTGAGGAATGCATTAGACTTAGTAATTGATGGGTGGAGATTTTTATAGCTCCTTGATGCATCGGTAGGTCTAATGAGACAAAATATTCATTTGGAACTAGGCCTTGACAAAATCTTATTTGTAGTCTTGTAACAAGGCCTTGACTATGTGGTTGTGAAGTCTAACATTATGCATTCTATCATTATGAAATTGGATATGAATATTGCATGTGATTATTCAACTAGTAGAATATCCATGTGAATAATTAAATGGAATTATTTGATTTATCTTTTCCATATTATGATGAAGTTTAATTTTAAAATTATTTTTCATTAGTTTTATTCATTGCCTTAAATGATTATGCTTATTTATGAAAGCTTCTGCTATATTGTCATCCTTACTGAGCATCTGAGCCCACCCTATCTTATGTTTTATTTTACCAAGATTCCAATAAGTGTATTATGATTGATAAGCAGGGTTAATCTAGGGGATTAATGGTGTTATCAAATGATCATTTATGTTTTGTTTTATTTTCTAATGTGTAATTTAACGTTCATGTATATAATCTATTTTCCAAGACTGTTAAATTGATCAGTATTTTAGGACATGCTTCCTTGTATCATGCCAAATTATTAAAATAAGGCACCGACTCGGGGCTTCTGGGGTCAGGGCGGTACAGTTTATATGAGATAAATTTTAGCAATAATTTCGAAAACTAGATTTAGAAAAACTCTAATTTGAGAACATTACACTAAGACAGACTTTGAGGATAATTATATAATAACATCCTTTAATTTTGGTAATATATAAATTTTAGGAATTTTTTAAGCAATACATCCTCATCTGGATACAAGATGGTAAAGGGGCTCTGGAAAAATGTACCTCGAAGTAAAAACTCTGACAAGGGGTTTTAGGCTTGACCCGGGGTATCCTGGTACACGACAATGCACCTTGCAGCACTCTTGGTTACAACACTCCTGGGAGATATGCTTAGGATAATTTAAATTTTCTTTACAATTCATTATGAAGGATTCAGGAGTAAATAATTCATCAAAGAATTTTTTTTATGATTATAGATTATATGCATAATATTTTCAATTTACGTTAGGTACTTTTCATTTTTGGAATTATGAATTGCGATTCATAAACTAACATAGTGAATGCCATTGTTTAGAAATGGTGCTCAGTAGATGGAATAAGAACTCCAGCAATATGCATGATCCAAAGAGTAAAACAGATCATATCATTCGTGGTATTAAGACAACATTTCAAAAGGAAATAGTCTCCAACATATTATCATCATTTTAAGAAATAGTATCATGTGTTAACATGATAAGTAAATAATTCTCTGAGCCCTATGGATTTGTAGGGAAGACAGTTAAGAAAAGGATGATAGAAAGAAATATGGATACAGGGAAGGGAACCATGGATTTTCCCATATGTGATAACTATGGAAAGAATCACCATGGTAAATGCTTGAAGGAAATGAAAGTTTGTTATATGTGTAGAGAAAAAGGAAACCAAGTATGTGATTGCAAGGGTAAGAAAAATGTTTTAAATATACAATGCTTCATTTGCAAGGAGTTGGGACACTACATGAATCAATTTCCAAATCACTAGAGTATACCCCAAATGATACTATGGGATAATAATCAAGTTATGATACTACCAAATATGAAGAGGAATGATTAGATTTCTTATGTTTTTTTATTAAAGTATTGTGTAAATTGAGTATTTTATTAATGATATACATGTTATAATAATTATAGATTATATAAGGACTGTACTGCAGTACTATTTCACTAAGGACTTGAGATTGTGTGGAACCAAGAAAAGTGACTTAATAGTAGGTTAATTGTTTTTGTGAAATATATGATTGAGAGAAAGATAAACCATAATATGGTTCTGATACTTAGGTAGTTATTTAGGAATAATATAATATTTATTTGGATAAATTATATTGGATATTCTTGACTACCTTGAAACCGATTAATGATTTATATATTCCATCATTGATGGATCTTACAACATTTTTCGATAGAAGTAGTATATCCAGTATTCTATAAGGAATGAGGGAGAATAAATGTAATCGATAAGTTTTTATGGTAATTCAGGGAGTTACAATGTTTTAAAAGAATATATGATGAAGGTATTCACATGTTATTATGTGGCCAAAAGGATCTTCATTATGCTTAAAATATGTATAAATATTTGACTATGAGTTTGGACAGAAGTATTTTAATAAGTATAAAGGTTTTACTTTATTAAATTTGTCATTGGATACAATTATTAACGTTAAATATTTTCTTGAGATTATTTTTGGATTATCATAAAAAGGATAGCCCAAAGGTTGGGCGACAACCTGTCGCATCCGGCAAGGCCATGAGAATTGAACCTGCAACTGAAGGGCCAAAAGGGTGCATCACCTACCACTGGCCTATGTGATGTCCTGGTTTATATAATGTTTTATTTTTTTGGTTTTACAAATGAATTTTAAATTCATTATTTTTTGAATCTTATACAATTAAGATAAATAGAATATTTTTGAATTCTATTATCTTTTGGAGTGAAAGATGAGTTTGTGGTAGGAATTAGTTGAAGGATAAAATTCTACTCATCAAATATTTTTCTCTTATTCTAGGAATAAATTAATTCTTAATTTTTAGGGAAGGGATCTTAAAACCAAAAATTTGTTATCCTAATAACATATGTTTTTTTGAACAGATGATATTTATATCAATTTAGATTAATGTCTTTAGGGCCCTAAATTTTACACTTGTTTGTGATTGATGACCTCAATCACTCCCTATAAATATTTAGGTTTTCCCTCCAATTATGTGTCTCTAATTTCCACAAATGTTCTCCAAATCAAGATCATAATTTGGTGGTTATTTTTTTATTTCCCTTTCCCTCTTATTAAGACTAAATTTTATTAACCTAAATTCCGATGTGGGTTTTCAAAAAATGTATTTTTCTCTTTTTAACCATTTATTTTCGAAGAACTATTTCAAATTGTGAGGAAGAAATTTATTGAATGATGGGAGAATCTAACACCCAAATATTTCATAGTACACTATCTCATTAAAGTAATTCAATCGTTTGCGCTACACACAACGCTGAGTTCGAGCACACCACAACTTACTAAACTAACCGTTCAAAAAGTGGTTATGAATAGTATTAACGAAAATTTTAATCATATATACTATATAAAATTTTAACATTCATATTATGTGTTTCTTAGACCTAATATAAGAACAAATTCATTTTTTTCAGCTAAAAGAAGTATTTTTAAAAAAAATGTAGTTTTACAGCCTTTTAATGGTGAACAATTTTTTTTAAAAAATATTTGACACTTATATATTCAACTTAATGAAATTAAATTCTTTTTTAGAATCAGGACATAAAAATTTATTTTTGATAAATTTTTGGTACTTTTCTGATAACTTTTACATTTTGATGAATAGTGAAAAATACTATGTTTTAATTGAAAATATCTTTTTTAATAGAAATAATTTATATAGATAAATTATGAATTTGAATGGTTTATAAGTATAATTAGTTTATATTTTTTTCATTAAATATAATTTAGGTCATTATAAGTAATTTCTCATTTAAATTTAACATAAACACATGTCAATATTTTGATAGTTTTTACTTTTTTAAAACCCACTTTTTGCTTTAGACAACAGGAATTATTTTTAATTTAATAAATGAAACTTATATGTATTTAATTTGGTAAAATTGATTTCATTTTTTAATTCAGAATATCAAAATTATCTTAGGGTAAATTTTTGAAATATTTCTGAAAACTTTCAATTTTTGATGAATAGTGAAAAACACAATGTTATTATTTAAAACTCACTTTTTATTTAAATAATTAGTTATATTATTTTAATTTATTTTATGTAAAAATAGATACATAGTACATATATATTTTAATCTTAATTAATTGGAGTCATTTTTTAATAATTTTAGATATATAAAATTTTATCGAACATTCTACCATCTTTTACCCACATTTTACGTGCATTTACACATTTGCATAAAACATAATTTTACCACTTCTGTTAGTTTAATTTCAAAAATTCAAGACACATAGTTGACATCAGTAAGTAAAATTTGGTTCAATGGATGAAAACAGTTTTTTTATAAATAGTAACTTTTTACTTTTATTTACCATGGTTAAAAGTAAATAGGGTAATTAAGGGTAAAAATGATATTATAATTACCCTAACACTATCATAATTCTATTGGATAAGTATAAATCGACCAAAAAAAACTTAGGAATAATATATGACCTCATTTTTCCACTTGGATTAGATTAGTACATTTATTATTATTTTATTTAATGAAGAGTTCAAAGTGTTAAATTCAATGTTTAATAATAAACCGTTTTAATATAGGTTTATTCATAAGATAAATTCGACTATAAATATTTATTAAAAATCTAAAAATAATTCCTACAGAATGGTGTTTTATTTATAATTTTTAGAGTTTAAATAATTAAATTTATTTATGACACAATGATAAAGCAGTAATTACCTTATCAATGAAAGAATTAACAAAATGGCATTATAAATATTAATATAAATATAATTTCAACATTTTTATGACATAAAAGAATTTTATATGTTAATATGACATTTTAGTATTGATTCAATGTATCTTGTTCAAAGTAATCAAGTTGTGATGACTTTCAAAAAAACCAAATATCAAATAGTGTCAAAATCGACATAAATGAGTTTGTAAAACAAATATTATTTTATTAAATTATATAGTATTACTAAAACTCTAAGGTTTGGAAAAAGGGATTAAATAATATTTTATATTTCATTAATGAACCACTCGAGGTTCTCTTGGAAGTTTAGAGTATTTTTTTTAACCATATAGTGTAAGAATACAAGAAGACGCAGTAACAGTTAAACTATTTAACTAATAGTTAAATATAAAAGATAAGGTTAGTATGGGGACCTAAACATTCCTAAAACAAATTGGTTGAGTGGGTTTCATCCCCTCATCACCTTATTCTAGAAATGAATAATTTTTGAGCTATTAGAAACCCAAAATTATTTTATTATAAAATAATATTTCACGCTTTTCTTAAAGTAACCATCACCTCTCTTATAAAAGGGTACTTTCCCTTCTCTTAATTTCACAACTCCAAATCCATTTGGCCCTGCCAAACCCTACCCAAATATCCTCCCAAATTTCTTCCCTTCATCTTATAGGCATTACATTGGTCACAAATCCAACCTAAATATCCCTTTTGATCAAATCAAAAGGAATAACTGGAAGAAAAGGTAATTATTCCATCACCTCTTTCAAGTTCTTTTCTTCATCCACGTCTTCTTTCATTATTGTTTCCATTATAAAATAATAAATCCAACATATTCAATATACTGTGATATTATTATATTAATTTTACAACCATATTAATTATTTTATCTATTCTATAAATGACAAAGTTACCATACGTGCGTACGTACGGCTTACCGTCTCCATGCCGTGGTGTAGTTTGTTATTCAAACACTTCATTATTTGGATGGGTATAATAATGAGTATAAATAATGTAAATAATAAATTTACCATTTTAATGATTATATATATATATATATTATATACAATCAAATTATATATGATATCACCATTAATATAATGATATAGTCACTCGTGAGTACGTACGGATTACCATCTCTACAATGCGATGAGATTCATTTCCACATTCACCACTCAACGATGACTGTAAAAATATATATTATTAATAAGTTTTAAATATATGACATAATAATGCTACTAAAAACATATATATATATATATATATGTGTGTGTGTGTGTGTGTGTATTTAAATATATCTTATTCACTTAGTTCTGTTCAATACGATATGAAAATAGAAACCGCGTGTATGCGTACGTATGGCCTACCGTCTCCATAAAACGTGTTTTATATATCATATATATATCAACTATAAATATTCATATTCTAAATATATATGATATATAAATAATGTGTTATATTCTGGGATTATGTAAATCCTGATCAAAATGATACGTTCAAGAATAACAAGTTAAAACACATACGATAAAGAAAGCGATTATTACCTGAAATGTTAATTTAACATGGAAATAATTATTAAATGGATAGTATAAAGTCATAAATGAATCATGTATCATATAATAAATATTAATATGATTCTGGAATAATTTAATATCCTACTATGGTCATTATACAAAAGGTTTAACGTACCCTCGATCAAAGGAAAGTGCAAGGTAAGGGTTAATTTAAAATCTCTTTCTTAATCGCGTTTGTTTTTACGTAACTGTCTACTGGGACATATTTATTATCCATGTACATGTTTTATAAAATTGTTTTCAAAGGGATTATTTTTAAGGGAATTTTTTACTAAAACATAATTTTAAATGTTTTAAAGATTTATTCTTCTAAACCTTTCTCATTAATGTCCATGTTTTCAAAATGGGTTTAAGCATTTATTTATATGGACATGAATGTTTTAAAATATTAATTATTTTCAAAAGTTTCAAAGTGGTATGGGACACTTTGATTCAAAACTATCTTTTAAATGACTTCCTTTATAAATTATGTGACTTTTAAATGATTTCATGAAAAAGGTATATTTCCCTCTAAGAGTTTTACTGATCATTTTTCAACTTTGTCAACATCCTTGACGGGATATCTGTCTTGATCAAGTTTGATTTATTATGATACTATTCTTCCATATTTTATTGAAGGTTTTGTGATATTTTTTATTGTGGGTGTGTTATTTTTATACCATTCATGGTTTATGGATAAAGTATTTAAATTTCGTATGATAGTTTTAATAAGAATGTTTATGTTATGTTTAAATATTTTCATATGAGGAATGCATTGGAATTAGTAAGTGATGGGTGGAGTCCGTTATAGATTCTCAATGCATGAGTAGGTATCATGAGAAAACTAGTATCTTGGCACAAGGCCTTGATAAAATCTTATTTGTAGTCTTGGAACAAGGCCTTGACTATGTGGTTATGAAGTCTAGCATTATGCATTACATCATTATGAAATTGAATATGGATATTGCATGTGATTATTAGACTAGTATAATATCCATGTGAATAAGTAAATATCATTATTTGATTTATATTTTCCATATTATGTGGATGTTTAAGTTTTATAGGTTTTTCTTTTAGATTTATACATTTCCTTAAATTTTTATGCTTATTTATTGAATGTTTCTGCTATATTGTTATCCTTACTGAGAATCTGAGGTCACCCCTTTCTTATGATTTATTTTCCTAGGATTACATGAAATGTATTATGATTGATAAGAAGGGTTAAGCTATGGGATTAATGGCATTATCGAAGGATCATTTATGTTTGGTCTTATTTTCAATTGTGTAATGTAACGTTCATGTATGTAATCTATTTTCCAAGAATGCTAAATTGATCGGTCTTTTAGGAAATGATTCCTCGTATCGTACCAATGTATTAAAATAATTCACTGGCTATGGGATTCTTGGGGTTAGGGTGTTACAAAAAAAGTGGCTTGAGAGGTTTGAGTAATTGGGGGGAGAGGAGGCATTTTATAGCAGAGGAGGAGTGATATTGTTGTAATGTTTTGACAAAAGAATTTCGTACACATTTTTCACATTTAAATTGGATCTAATTATGTATCAAAATATAGAAAATGGAGGACAGGGTAGACATATTTTCATCTAATAGATATTTGAAAAGTGTCTAGGTCATTTGGGCCATTATGATTATGGTTTAGTCCCTCATTAAGCATAATTTCATTTAATAATTGTAATTAATTTTAATTAATTTCACTATTTTTTTAAAACGTAATTTTACCATATTAAAAATTATAAATTAGTCTTATTTAAAATATGAAAGAAATTTTAATAAATTCAAATCACATAAGTGGAAGAAATTAATTTAAATTTAATCCTATAGATATGATGACAATGTAGGTTTTTAAAGTAATGATGTTCAAAAGTTTACTATATTTTTATTGTCAATTCCAATGGGAAATTTATTCCAATGACATAAATTGGATTAATTTATAAAAATTTGATCTAAAAAAACTTTTAAACCAATTTAAAATGTAATTTCACCTTATAAGTAAATTTTATTGAAAAAATAGTTTTGAGTTAAAATTCAGTATTTTTCTCTAGTCAATAAAAAATGAAACTGAACTGAAAAATACCATCATTTCATTTTATGTTAATTTTTATGATTACATTCCTAATATTATTTAATTTTTAAAGAGTAATTATATTAGGGGTTCAAAAATTGGGTTTAAAATGGGTTCTCCACTTAAAGGTGTTAAACATTCCCTAATAAATATATAGTATTTTATGCATAAATTTGGTATTGTTTTTATCTTTAGCCTATAAAATCTAGTGGATGACTATAAAAAATATTTTAATGTATATATAATATATATGACTCATTAATATCAATCACTAATGTAATTTAATTTATTATGGTAAAAAATCTTTGTGAGCATAGAAATAATAATATTTTCCTTTATATTTCATCACTTTTCATATTATCTTCTAATTACTTTTTCAATAATGAGTTCAATTTGTTGTTGTGTAAACCATATATTTCTATAATTTAGTTAATTCTATTTATAATCACTAATTAAATTACTAGGTTATGTATTATTATATTAAATTAATACATTTTAATAATATATTTTTGTTTGTTAAAACTCGGTCATGCGTGTAACAGAAGACATAGAAGAAGGTTTCTCTTTCCAGTATCATATGCTAAATCAGTGTTTCATGAATTTAAAAATATATAATAAATTTAAAAAATCAAATACATTATAAATACTTGGAGTATTATATTCCCTTACATGCTTTGTGATGCATGTGATAAACGCTATCAGATATAATGTTCTTACTATAGAATTTTGAGGTGTTACACACGATATATTATTTATCTGGAACATGTAAAAAAGTATTGGTTTTGATGTTAGTCTAACTTTAATATCTTTAAAATCACTCTCATTAGCATTTAAATATATAAATTTTCCCCTTTCTTGGTGAGTCTAGACATTAGTGCTTTCTAATGGGTGAAATCGTGGATAAAGAACTAATAATAACCTGTTAAACCGAGAAAGATATAATTCTTGAATATGTCATTGGGTTGTTCCCAAGATACCGCAGCTAAAATTTTATCTCCATCAAATGAAACTCGTACATCTAATATTACATATAATAAGAAGAGAAATTTATTAATCTAGTAACTATATTTGGTTATCTTAGCATAAAGACGATTCTCACTCAATGTAATCAGCATTATGTCAATATGTTGGGCATGATCATTTTCTAACTGGGAGTACACTAAGGTCTCATTAAAAAAAATAACAAAAAACTGGTCCTGAAAAATAATAAAGACCCTACACATCAATTCCATGAACACAACCGGTGCATTACTCAAACCAAACAACATCAACTTGAATTTATACAAGCCACACCTTCTCCTAAAATTAGTGTAAGGTATGTTTGTTTGTCTCACACATAACCAGTGGAAACATGGTCTCAAATCAATGTTGTAGAATATTGTATCACTGCTCAAATGATTTAAAATTACATCAATACATGGATGAGGATACCCGTTACTTTTCATCATCTGGTTAAACCTATGATAATCCACACATAAGAACAAAGACCCGTCAACCTTCTCGGAAAATAGAACTGGTGAACCCCAAGGAGATATTATATGTCATATGAAGCCTTTAGATTTTATATCATACTACTGAACATTCAAATACCGACACTCTATTAGTTCTATTCTGAAATGTGGTATAGAAACTTTCACTTCTCCCAGTACCAACTAGATTGTTAACTCGATCTCTAGATCAAGAGGCATTTCATATATTTCTTTAGGTAAAATCATCTGAAAAAGGTCTACAACTAGAGGAAAATAATCCTACTTCATTCCACAATTATCTAGGTCACGATCAGTTATGTGATCCCTGATACAATCCAATTTGCACTAAATTCTTCCTAAAAGACAAAAATTAATATCCCACTCACCCTATTCAAAAATTGATTCCTTATTCTAGGGATGAGAATGTAACTCTTCTCTATTAATAATCATTATGATCCTTGTATAAAACTAGCTAGTCCATACCAATAATGAATTCAAAGCCTATCATTTACAAAATGAAAGGTTCCCAAATGAAATATTAGCCACCAATATCTAGAGAACACACCTTGAAACATTTTATATTCTTTGACCACACTCCCAACATGGTTTTATTGTCAAATTACTATCCAAGAATTCCACAAAATGCCCAAAACACTCAAAAAGTTATCATAAAAAAAAGAATGTGATGGTTCTGTAGCAATAAAAATTCAAGATATGGTAGATTATATAAGAAATGTACCTCAAAAGAAAAATATGTCTCCATCTATGATAGCTCTATTAGTGTACACAACATGAACATAACATGTCCCTCTTACATGTTATACTGTCTGACTACCCTAAACTATTTCCAATTCCTGGTACTACTGCTCCCGCACTGGGGACCATATACCCTACCTCATCCTAAATGACATATTGGACTACAAATACTCTCTTGTTGAGTGGTAGGTGATCCATTTCATAAATCAAGCGATTTTACTAATCCCATGTCACTATTTTGTGGTAAAAATATCACACAAAATCTCTAGAGATGTCCCAGTATATCAAAAATATTACATTCAACTACTAGGTAAGGTCTTTGTGGGTGCTTGTGGAAAATCAACCCACACTAGAATAACTAAAATAGATAACAATACAAAGATGGTTTTTCACATCCCCGACTGATCTTACCAACACTAACTTGGAGAAAATATCAGAGTGGTGCTTCTAACTACTCAAAGAAGAGCTCCCAGTTTATTCTTACGAAACAGCCTTACTGCTACTTGGGGTCTCTCTATGATTCCATTCAATGAATAGTTCATGGTTCATAATTTCCCCAAATATACTCAATCAAAAAAATAACTTATGACTTAATATCATAATGAAGACCATCCTGAAAACTTGTTTCCTTAGGGATCCCATCATCTATCAATGATTGGGTAAAGAGTTGTTCATCGAGGAACTATCCATAGTAGTCCACCAATGACATGAACTCTTATATCACATGAATTAACTCACTAGAATTTTATCCCTTGATGTTTTGGGATCTAAATTAATAAAAAAAAATCATCTCAAATTACTTCTAGGATAGCTCATCCAATTACACAAAAACCTCTAGAATATCCTAACATTGCATGGCAGGACCATAAAGAATTATTAACACTATGAAATGTGTTCTATGCACCTTTAAGAAAAATTGATGATTGTAACCTCATTTAGAAAATAAATTTTGAGTTTAAGTAGAAATAGGTGTTTATGATAGAAGTAGGAGAAGATTGGATTTTCATGTTTCATGATAAAAAAAAGACATATACCGTGCTTGAGATGTTTACACTGCGACTATGATTTTTTCATGGGGGTCTGTGATGGTTGGGAATGGACACGATTGATGGTATGATACTATATTAAGATATTAATCTTGAGGAGGTTTGCGGGGGGAACACCCCCCATGTTTATGAAAACCATTTTTCCCAAGTGAGTTCCCAAGTACCCCAAGCACAATTTATGCACAAGTACCTATGAAGAACCCTGTATGACTGACCTGTGTCAAAAACTAGCATGAATGCACACCTTTCCCTTGGGTCCCATATTTTCCTATAAATTGTCCCCTGAAGTCTTCATTTATATGGATGCATTTTTCTAAAGGCCAATTGTTGCTCTGATCACCCAAGGGGTTGTCACAAGTCCTTAAAAACCCCATAGTAAGTTTAAAAAAACAAAAAAATAGGAAATCAAATGGGGATAGTAAGACTAACGTACACTCAGTGTTAAAAATAAACAATACTTTCATGACTTATTCACCCAACCACAACTCAATGAAGACTAGAATGAGGTACCACCATTAACTAGGGACCATCGTGATTTATCTCTGGGAACACTAGTGAGGACCCTTGAAGGCTTGAGTGAGGTCTTTCCTAAGTGTAGTATCCTGGGTGGTTCATCACCAAGGTTTTATCTATTCGTCCAGACCTACCCGTACAAAGAATGCCCCTAAAAAATCCTCATTGGTTCTCAATACCTTCTATGAAATTCAATCCATCCATAAAGCGATATTGAAATCCCTTTATGGTCATCCCTCTCATTAATTGACTCCCATATCTTTGAGGGATCAAATCAAAACCTCCAGTAAGGCCCTCATATATACAAAACCATAGTGAGTGGCAAAACAATTTGTAATTCATTTGGGTTTGTATTCATATGTTCAGAGGTTCCCTACGCTTTTCTAGTTAGCCATCCAAGGTTCCCAAGGTTCATGTGGGTATGTATCTCTACGGTCATGAGAACCCTTATCCTAGGGATAGTGTTGAAGAGTTCATAGTCTCGGATTATGGGGATAGGAATATATACATCCCTTCTCATCTCTAAGGTCATGATCCATTAGTTTCTAGAAGGGAGGATAAGGATCACACTTGCTTTTCCATTCACTATGGAATGATTTTCTATTCATGATGTGTAACTAATTATAGGTAATCCCTCTAATAGTTAGCCCATAACCTTTCCTATGAGAGGTTTAAATATTTATCCTCTTCACCTCTATGTCTTTCAACATCATTCTTTATTTAAATTGGACACTCATCCAATTTAAAGTGAAGAGAGGGAAGTGTTGTAGCCCTGGCCTCTTCGTCCATTGACCTGGCCTCTTCCACCAGTGAAGAAGGAAAAGTGAATTGTTTGTCAAATCTTCCACTTCCTCTTGTTTCTCACACTGATCATGAATCACATGGGCTTAGATGTTAGTGATTGAAATGATACTCAGAAAACATACCTGAAGTATTTAACTATGATAAATATGATCTTGTTAACCAAGATACATAGGAAGCTCACATGGGGCCTAATCTCATGGTGCTTCCTCCTTAGATATAAACCCCAATCATAATTCCCTTAATTCGGGTATACTCCCCAAGAATAAAACCAGATTCAATA
The DNA here is from genome assembly GCA_963277665.1 of Viscum album. Lineage (NCBI taxonomy): Eukaryota > Viridiplantae > Streptophyta > Magnoliopsida > Santalales > Viscaceae > Viscum > Viscum album. The sequence continues at coordinate 41,967,819 of OY728140.1, read as the reverse complement.
CCCCAAGACCCCATGAGTATAAACATCCCTCATTGTCCCTTGAAAGTGGGAATCCTTCTTAAGAGTGAGCCCAAAATATCATCTTAAAAGGGTCATAATCCCCTACTAGATATACCCTTGAGGGCCTCTATAGGCATGGGTCCTCACTATCAAACTATATGGGATTTAATTCCTATCCACATGGGATACATTGAAATACTCCTTGATGTTCAAACCAAAATCTCAAATCAACCTTTTTTTGTTCCATATCCCCTATAGGGTCTTCTTTAACATGGAAACTCATTTCCTATCCAAGTTCCTTGGGCTGTTTCGACATAAGTCCCACATTAAACATTGACTAGGAATCATTCACCTAGATGCCCGGGCCACATGATGATAAATTTTACGATTGGATCCTCATCACATGACATTAAAAGATATGAAAAATTGCATTGAACTATGTAGGTTATAATTTCTTTTGCAAGGATATGTAGGAAGCCCATTTATGGGTTCAATCCCAAAATCAAATAAATCATGTCTCTATGTATGATGATAAACTCCAGAGTGACATTAATCTACCTGGATGACAATAAACTCTAGAGTGCATCATTGTGTGTCTATAAAACCACCATCATTGTAATAACAAAGAATGAATGTATAATTAGTATATAAGAGGATTCCATCAAAGTAAAACCTTAGATACATATAGATATCTATATTGATAAATAAACTCGAATACATATTGATGATTTTGAATTTCACATATAATAATAATCAATTTCTAATATTGGGTTAATTCACATCATACAAAGGAATTAATAAAGGATTCATTAACATATCTTAAACCTATAAGAGACTCCCAGAGTAAAAAACAATTTCCCCTAAAAGGGTGTGATGAGCGGTAACTACCATACTCTTGGACAATGTGAGTACTTAATCATCATGGTTAAAAACACCTAATAAGTACTAACCTTTGGAAATAAGTTCCCTATGGATAAAAAACCATTGGGTATTTTAGGTTCTATTAATTAATCCATTAAAAACTATTTGGAAATAGTAAAACATCATTAGGCACGAAATATGAGGGAAACAAAAATGGTGAACTTGACATGAATGACCTAACATTGGCATATCATTCAAAATATAAAAGTGTTTAACAGAACAGTCTCCATCGAATTATTTCATTTCACAAATGAAGTACAATTTCGAATGGAAAAAAAATGTTGAACCTGACTTGAATCCTTAACCAATATGATAATGTAGCATACCTGTTAGGCCCCTTCCATTATCAATAGAAATGAGGGATGGGAAAAGAAATCAATCACACATGTGTTCATCAAAAAAATGTTGTATTAATAGGGTTTCCGAATCATGTTTGTTATATATCCTCTAATACATCCTTCCAAGAAATCTCTTTCAATCCCATGGATTCCATCATGTTTTCACCAATAAATTCCCCAACTGCTACTCATGATGGACATTTCTCTATGTTAAGTACGTCATCATTGACTCAAAGTATTCAACACTAGGTCTCAAATTCACTAGTCTAAGAGTACCATAAAAACATTATGATCCAGACCATGGTGGACTCCAACAGGCCCTTCAGCTCAATCAGAACCACTAATAGTCTGGTCAATGACGAATGGTGGTCCTGATGTAGACAAAGATGACTGTTGTCTTTAAATTTTTCTGGAGATTATCCTCAGAACCCAACAACAAGTACCTCCCATAATATAGGGATTTGGATCAATAGGCCACTGAGAGAATTATACCAATGACAAAGGGGTCCTTCTCAAGGGATCCTTCTAGAAATCACCGTTGTGAACGTCGTGCGGCTGTGAACCATCAACACGAGGATGGTGCCACCTTCAGCTATCCGACCTTGGTTATACAAACATGGGAATAAAATATGGCCCCTCGAGGATAAAAACCATAAAATAGGGAAATGTTTCACACTTTTTCCCCCTTTGTACAATCCCACCAACCCAATTTTTATGAAAAAATTGAGCGTTCACATACACCCGCCCGCCTTCATTCGACCAGCCAACAAACTAGCTTTGCGGGATTCAAAGAATCCCACCAACCAAATATGGAAGCAACCTACAATAATAAACATACACCTCCATGCAACCAGCAAGCCTGCTAGTAGACTCATCTGGAAGCACTCAAATAATTTCATCGACCATGTTTGAAAGCATAGAGTTAGAAGGCACACACACCAACCAACATTTATTAGGTCTACTAGCAGCCTTAGCTGGAAGCACATAGATAATTCAGTAGGAATGTCTCAATCACAAGAAGAGAGTACACTCAACTCTATTACCAATATTATTATCAGTATCCACTGATAGGGATGTGAGGATAGAAGTAGGAACATACACCTACACTATATATGAAATAGACATATATCTCCATTCAAGTTGCTAAAGTTACCAAGCATAACGGGGAAATGGTAAAAGGGAACACTCAAATCCCTAAAAATATCTTATAGAAGTTCCAGGATATCCTCAAGGAAATGAAAATATTTCCCGAGGGTGAACACATAACTCTGTACCAACAAATGGGGAGGCTAATGAGCATAAAACCTCAGATAACACACATAAATCTCATCTTATTCAGGAGGCTCATGGTTCAAACTCCCCCATCATATATAGAAAGAAGGATTAGGAACATACACCAGCTTCAATTTTAGGTATTAATTCTGTTCCAATGGCCACTCCAAGGTTAGAAGAAACAACTTCCCCTGATTACCACTTCTCCCTAAAAGTGACCCTAACTGATTTTAAGAATATTTATAAGAAAAAGATTCATCAAGAAATATTAAAAAATCAAGACCCAATCTATGATATGGCTTTACTTAATGCAACATTTCTTGAAGCTCTTAGATTTTTATCTATTAAAACTCAAGATCCTACCCCCCCCCCATTACCAAATTAAATGAATAGTATCAGTAATTATAAAGGTACTCATCGGACAATTCACCATGAATTCTTACTCCATGGACACAATTCAGTCGATCTTGAAAGCATATCTCTTGATGAGATCCATGGAAACCCTTCATGTATCTAGAAGAACAAGGAGATAGAGGGTGTTCCCCTTGATGTAATCCACCATAATGGTCCCCACGATGATAGAGATCACTAAACAAGTTCAATCCTATTTAGTGATTCGAATTTTTAGAAGAATTATCCAATTTACAATGTAGTGATGATAAATTCGTCCAATCGTGTGGCGCATACAAATACAAGGCCAATCATGTCTGATGCCATGTCACTAGAAGGTGAAATATTTCTTAGCGTAAGTCATCCCAACACAACAATAATTCTTAAAACCCTCGTTAGGTCATTTTACATCTAGTATAGTTGAAGAAACACCTACTAATCCCATTGCTTGTAAAAAATTAGGAAGCATCCACTCTGGCAGGACCAAATCGAGGAACCACTTATGAATGAAGAAGAAGAATTGATTAAAATGAGGAAAAAACTAGATAAAGATGTTTTACTAGTCATGTTTTATAATTTATAAACCTATAAATATTGCATTCTTGAGGTGTTGGTAGAATATTTTGTGCATGAAATATGCCTCAACATATGGCCAACACTTCAACACCTAAAAACAAAGGTATTACCCTACAATGAGTATTGAAATCATTTCAAGGTAATATAAGGGTTACAAATCCTAATTGAATTGTAATATCTCTTGTATTCTCGACATCCCAAGATTGAGAAACAATAATGATCCCATTAACATACACTCCTTGATGTATTAATGTGGATCTAAAGGATTATCACAGAAACCCCATATGGTGTTCGCATATGAAAATGGGGTGTACATGGAGAATTACATTTCTCTACACTCCCATGGAAGAAAATACCTCCAAATATTGAATTATTCAGTGACATTTCCCTATTCCATTTAAAGGAAACTAAATCTATTCATAAATATAGATATTCTCAAAAAGAACAGCCCATGATCAACTTTCAACAATGTTTGGCTAGAAGATAAAAATCAATTGAGATACTCTTGCATCAAGAATTTGAGAACATTTAGAAAGTTCCATCTTAGAGTATGTAATCTTTCAGATTGATAACATTTCAGAAATAACATAGTTGTATTATAAAATATGTGATATAAGTGAGTGACATATAATGAACACAGTCCACATTTAGACCAATATCCATAAAATCGGAAGAGAAATTTTAGTAATATCAACCACAATAGTTTTAGAATAACCCCAATCCGTATGATTTGGGGAATTTTTAGGCCAACACTCAGGATCTTCCTACCAAGACCCAAGGGTTACAAACATAGAACAGAAGAATCCCTAGTCCTCAGAGATGGAGTATTTCTCACATCAACAATCTCCTCCTCAATTGGAATCAATTTTATCCTGATTAAGAAATATTTCATAATGTGAATCCCCTCAATTTCTCTTTTATTGAGATCTGGTGAAATAAGTTGTAATGTGAATGACTGAACTCCTTGGTAATTTTCTTCTGTTCACTGTCTAATAAAAAACCCCTAGAGAAATACGGAATAAGATTAAATGGTCTTTTGGAGGGTGAAAAAGAATACAATCTCACAAAAAAATCAACAGAATGTATGTGATGCACTGCTTATCTATAAGTATCATCAACATCATCATTGATGACCCTCCAGAACATAATACTGATTCGGAGGATTTAGAATAAGAATTTCATATTCATGATAGGATCCAAACTAAAATGAATGCAGAATAATTGCATACCAAAAACTAGAGGCTCACCCGAAATTTGGTTATCCCCCCAAATAACACTCCCCTACCTCCTCAAAAGGAAGCTAAAAATGGAATAGGTAAGAGTCATAAAATGTCTCACCTACCCCCCCCCCCCCCCCCTAGAGAAGGCCAATCCCTTTAACTAGAGTAAATATTTTCTTAGCAAGATAAGTAAATGAGAGAGTTGAGAAGGCTCAATGTCAATTTACTCTGAGGTATTATTCCTTCCAGACATGTTCTACAACCATTCCCTCAACTTTCACTTCTAGTTGGAACACCTCAACGATGAGAGTTTTCCAAATAACAATGAAGTAGATAGGGAACATCCACTCAACGTGGGATATCAACTACCTATATATTTGAATCATGTAATAGCAGATCATGAATTCCCACCATTGGGTACATAGCTAGAATGTGGTCCGGAACATCCTTACAGGACTACCCATATTAGATACCCATGAAAAATACCATAAGTTCTTCCACCAGTGGTCCTTCTAGTCACCGCACCTATTCAAGCTCTAGATGTCGCACCTATTTAGGTCCCAGCTCAGCCATATATTCCTTGAATTATTATGAACACCATTGAGTAGTTAACAACTCAATTGGAAGCTATAGAAGGATGGAATTACAAATATAATAAGAAAAGAAGGCTTACCCTAAATGGGTGGATCTGACTCCCCCTCCACCAAACATTAGGAATCCTACATTTTCAATTTTCAATGGCTCAAGAGATCCAGATCAGTAGTTGACGCATTTCATCCCTCTCTGGGATCCCATAATTTGAAACCCTAAGCAGTAGGAAGTAGTAAAACTCATATTCATTGTGTAATATTTTCGTGGGTCATCCTTTGTATGGTATATGGGTTTGTAGCCCTGATCGATCACATAATGGAAAGATCTTAATCATAAGGTTCTCTTCCTGTTTATCTTAACACTATAGAATACAATAATCCTTGATATTACAAATTGGAAACAATGGGAGAATGAATGTTTCATAGATTTAATTTCACATTTAAATTAATTGACTTACTCTTTGAACCTACCAATCCCTCAAGAAGAGTTGTTTCCTATCTACGTAGAAAATCTCCATGATGGGTTACACACACTATTAATCCCTTTGAAATATAGAAGAGGGTTTCTAGATCTAGTCACAATTTAACAACAGTTTGAAAAATCCATCACAGAGAAAATTCCAAGTCCAATGTAATACCATCATCTCAGGGAAGGAGAACATGAATGGCAGAGGCTGCTATCATTACACTTATTCATCCCCCTATAACCACTCCTACCTCAAATCCTACATCATACCATATGGATTATCCTCATGAGCATTAGCAGCAACTGATACATTATATAGATTCTCAAAGAGATCAATTCCATATATAGTTTCAGTAGTTTAAAAAAAGATATATTCCATTCAAAATGACCAAATCCCAAATTACATCATCCCAGTGTTGGAAAACTGCTTAGTCTAGTTTCCAAATCCCAATTAGACTGACCAAAAAGATGATGAGGATCTCCCAATCTATTTACCCTTTCATAAAATGTTGGGGAATCCAATATAAATGTGTTTTGATTTCAAGGAACTCCTAAAAAAGTTGATGGATTCTAGGAAAGTAAAACTAAAACATTCACCAGACAAAGTAGAATATATTTATATTAGTGATACAGATGAGTAAGTTGAGGGGAATGAAGTTAGAAGCAATAATGCATAGAATTATGGTGTCTGGATGTTCAGAAAAACAATAAAACAAACTAATTCCATCTTATGAACATAGTTTCAACAACATATTGTGCCTCCTGCAGCTTTGGGAATAACTAACCTAGCATTATCAAAAGCCCTGCCCCCTGAAGACCAATCCTTAAAGAAGTGACATTGCCAGGAGAATAAGGAACAAACAGAAGATGATGAGATCCTTTCAAGGAATAATTTGTCCTTACCTCATAAGATTTCATGCTAACCATCTCAAAAGCATGGGAACCTCCCCGCCCAATGGTGTAAAGAAATTCAATCCCCTAGTAAGAATCATCATTAAATGAGGAGTTAATATTTGGTTATGTTAATTTTATTCACTTCACAAATCCCTACTCAAATGATGATTCTGATTATAAGCCTAAATTCCATACACATTATTGGGGAACTATGGGAAATGTTCATTAGGTTTGAGGATACTCGGGAATATGTGGTCATTCTAGGAGCCATTACTTCATCCAAACCCCTGGACGAATCATCTACATGGCCGAAACCAATGGGAAATCTCTCTAATGAGCTCAACAGAAAAAATGAGTACTTTCTCCACACATGACAGGGTATTCCCTAACATGATTATGATAGATGGATGGTTAGAGGATATTCCACTACTTCCTACATTGGTAGGCATACCTAGCCGACCAAATCCACCAAGAACAAGAGAACTTCTATGTCCTATCCCAAGGAATGATCCATCCACATTAGAAACATCATCACTTAAAGATCATGAAAAGGAGAATATAAATTCAAGAAAATACAAACCACTAGATAAAAAGTATAATGTTTTGAAGTAATTATCCCACATTCCATCTATGTTATAAATCATAGATGATCTGATTTTTTCAAAATACCTCCACAAAGCACTCACTAAGGCATTCCCAAGCCCACAATAATTTCATATTGAGGTCACTACTAATAAAGTATATCATGTGGAGAATGATCCTATTGAAGTTCATTGGATCATTTACTTCACCAAAAAACATGAGTATTTTTTCATAGAAGGAAATTACATAACCATGTATATATATGGAAGGAAAATGGAATTTATGTCTAATAATAGATCATCGATAATGGATCAGGAGTCAACCTCATCACAATCCGGACACATTTTCAACTGGGTTTCAGTGAATATCAGTTGTCTCCCTCCACCATGATGTTACAAGGTTATTTCAAGAATGAGAAATAAACTCTTAGAGGGATGACACTCAAAACTCAGTTCAGAGATCTTGTATCCAACTCAGGGTTCATGGTGGTTTGGCAAGACGCAACTTTCAATGTTCTACTGGGAAGACCATGGCTACATCATCATGTAAAAATTCCTTCTTCATACCTACAATGTCTCATATAATCCACCAATGTTTAAATTCGGACATTTTATAGTGACAAAGCCCCATTCAAATCTTGTGAAATACAATAAAATGATGCAGGGTTCAATAACAGTGTATGAAAACAATCAATAGAAAATGATGATGCCTGAATCAATGAACCAAATGGTTTGGACATGATCCCACATAACCCTTTTAAGAAGCTCAGTAAAGACTAAATATTTCTTATTAATCAAATTTAAAGGGTGGTCTCCAATTTGAGAAGTCATTCTCTAGCTTCTGCGATGTCAATCATGATAGTTGAGCCTGATGGAACTGATGATGTTAACAATTATCGAGGTGATTAAGAATGTTTGAATGAAAATTTATTCATTCCATACCTTGGGATTAAATTTTTTTTACTACATCATCTGTGCTTAAAGAAGCTGTTGTGGAAATAAGAGAAAGTGGAGAGACTCATTCTCAGTCCATCATTTCACCTTTCAGACTATAATAAGGCTGCATTCTAGAAAGTGATCCTAAAATGATTGACTCATCCTTCAGATATCCAATTGGACACATCCCTCTTTCCTCTGACAAACTCATTTGATCATTTCCTCCCCATGAAGAAGCACAAAAAGTATAGGATGAGGAAGAGGAAGAATAAGATCTCAAATATTTTCCTTCTTCATTTGAGGATGGTGGCTCCACTACCCTGGATGAAATCATAGAAATAAATATGGGTTCATAAGAAGATCTGCACCATACTTTAATTAGTGTATCCTAGAATCCCAAAGAACAACAGATATACACCACCTTCATAAAGAATAACCATGATGTTGTTTCCAAGAATTACACAAATTTGTGAGGCCTTGGTCCTGAGGTGGCCACCCATCACTTGGGTTTTACATAAAATCATAGGGGATACATAAAATAAGTCATGAGAACACACCTAACTCACACCTCATACATTGAGGCCAAAGTGAAAAAAAATCCTAAATGCTGATTTCATCTGAGAGGTAAAGTACACAAAATTTATATCCATTTTCCCTATCAGAAATTTAAATGGGTAACTTAGATTTTTCTTTGATTTCACAGATCTTAATCAACATTGTCCCAAAGATGAATTCCCCATTCTAATCAACGAAATTCTTTATTAATGAAATAGCAAGATACTAAGCCCTTTATTTCATGGATGGACAATCATGGTAAAACCAAATACAGATGGCCCTAGAAGATGAAGAATCCTTGGCCTTCACAGCATCTCAAGGCATATTCAGCTATCGAGTGATTCCTGTTGGCTTGATGAATACTGGTATCACGTACCAACGTGATATGAATCACATATTAAAACCATTCTTTGGATAGTTTTTCAAATTCTATGTTGATGAAGAAGTGGTAAAATCTCATCAACTCTTGGACCATCTAGCTTACTTAGAGAACATATTCAGAAATCTTTGATATAATAATCTGAAGATGAACCCCTTGAAATGTGATTTCAAGGTAGCCTTGGGAATATTTCTTGGCTTCATTGTATTGAATCATGGAATCAATTTTTATACTGAGAATACTAAATCTATCCTAGGCATGTCACCTCCTTGAAACTATATAGAGTTCAGAGGAATTCAAGGAAAAATAACTTATATTCGGTTCTTCATATCCAACCCCGTAAGAAAGTGTTTACCCATCAAAAAATTGATGAAGAAGGGGGTCAATTATTAGTGAACCAATGACTATCAAGAATAATTTGATTCCATAAAGAAATAAATCTTGATACTTTCGGTGTTGATTCCATTTAATGATGGAAATATGCTCATTCTATACATGATAGCCTTAGAGAGATCATTGGGTTCTTCACTCGCACAAAATAATGATGCTGGGAAGGAAAAAAAACCTGTATTACCTAAGTCATACCATGTTCAATAAAGAAAATCAATATTCAAATATTGTGAAGAGATACCTAACATTAATATCTTCATTTTAGAAGCTGAGGCACTACCTACAATACTATGATATCCACTTGGTTTCTCATGATAACTTACTCCAATTCATCCTCAATCATGTTATATTTATCAGATGTATGGCCCGATGGAATGTTATCTAGCATTAATTTTATTTATTTTTTATTCCTCAAAAATTAGTGAAATTCCAAGCCTCAGTAGAATTTCTTATTGAGAACCCATCTTCAAAAGAGAATTCATTAAATACTAAACAACCTGATGAATAAATATCCTCTATTTAGGATAACCCTTGAACATGGGTAATGTATTTTGATGGTATTTCTAGGAGTTTTGAGGGGAAGATAATGGGAGACCCTATGGTTAAAAAAATTGGTTTGGGAGTTGTTCTTATATCCAAAGAAATTGATTTTTTTGAAACTCATTTGTATTATCAGAAGGTAGTATCAACAATGTTCCATAATATCATCCTACCATTTCAGGATTAGAATTGGAACTCCATGTACCGGTGGACCACCTGTAGGTGAAGGGTGATTCAGAATTCATAATCATTTGAATTTAAAGTGTGGACGATTGTCACCTATCAACTGGTCAAGGTTCTGGTGCTCTGCTAGTGTGTATAGCAGCACTCAGGTCGAATCCTCGGTGGTGATAGTTTTTAATAGTCGATTGTTTTTAGTAGATTTTATTCTAAATGGTGGGTTTGTTTGAATAGATTAGGAAATGATTGGATGATTAATATTGGTTTAAAAAATTTACAAAGATTTGGGTGAGTTCATTATTAAGGAGTTAATATTGTGATATCATTGATATTTTCTTTTATTTCATTTAAATTAACACCCACATCTCAATATAACTTTATTTGGAATTCCTAAGTGATAAGGATTTAATCCAACCATTAACTTGTCTTCGGGTTATAATATCAATCCAAGCTTGTTGATGGTAGTGTATTTATGGTTCCAATAATCCATGTAAACCACACGTTAAAAAAATCATTCCATTAATCAATAACATTCTAAGTTTAACATACACAATGTTAATTTAAAAAATATCCATAGATGAAATGCTCTCAATATTTTAACATCCCTAAATCATAACTCACCCCAATTTTATATTTACACATCCATTTTTTTGGTTAATAATCTAGTTGTGATTTTTATAATGACAAATTATAAATAGAAGAAAAATAAAGGGATAAGAAAGGAGTTGTATGTTTAACACACACACACACCAACAGTGAAGAGAATTAAATACTGACTTTAGATTAAATGAGAAAGAACAATAAAGGAAGGTATTCAACTGTATTTAAAAAACTATAAGACCACTAATATTATTTAACCTAATGTGTATGATAATAAAAGATTAAGAAGAAGAAACATTCATTAAAATATAATTACAAAAAAAAAACTTACAAGATTACAAGAAAGAAGAACACAAAAGTAAATGAAAACAAAGAGAGAAAGAAGGGTCTCTCAAGTGAAAAGTTGAGTGTCGAAGGTCCTCCCAAGACATTGGCAAGGCTTTGGACGTTCCAATTAATTCTCTTATTTTCTTAAATTATATTCCTTTTGAAAGGAGAGGAGGGGATTTGTTTATAGCCCAAGGTGGTGGACTGTTTTCATTCCAAAACTACACCTCCACTTGGCTCGATGGTTTGGACATCTAGATATCTGAATATAGAGATATCGCCTTCTTTAAAGTTGTAGATAATGATGTTGGACGACTACTCTCAAAATGGGTAGGAATTTGGACTTATGGATCCAAAGTTACGGTGTTTTTCATAAACAATATTAAACAATCCATTTCTATCCATTCTTTTTCGATGACCAAAATGTGGATGGATTATTGAATAGGAAGATTCATTCATATCTAAATGATTTATTCAAATATTTAGGTCACATATATCTCTTATTTAACACTAAAAAAATATCATCTTGATTTTATGATAGATTAGTAGACATTTCATGAATACTTTAATGATTTTAATTGCCCAATAGAATGGTATGCTGAGTGTAAATGAATAAGGTGGGCCCCTTGTCTTTAGAGTTGGGCCATTAAAGATTTATTCAAGACTCCATACACTGTTATCTAAATGTTTGAGGAGAATTAATGAATTTTCACTTTTGGATTGAGCCCTGTAATTAAATCCTCATGGATGGTACAATTGTTTCATAGATTCTATGGGCCTTCTCGTGTGGTCTATATGGCCCATAAAATGTCATAATTAGCCAATGATTCCATCTAATTAAATGTTTGATATGGAATTAGGAATCCTATAATACAATAATCCCACAATGTGGATCAGTTGGGAGATAATTATAAATAAAATAGTAAACTGACACAATTGGACTACTTCTAAAAATGCTAAAAAATTATATTTAGCATTAAAACGTTAATATTTCACACAAATTATGCACATTTATATAAAATCAGTAATGGTAGAATATAAATAGTTATGAAAATATTAATAACAAAAACTCCCCCACACTTTTTCTTGTTCATGTCCTCATGTGAAACAAATATTAAAACATTACAAAATCATTTTTAGTCACTAAAAAATATTAAAAAAATTCACCTCAATCAGGGGAGGTTTAGACAATATAACTCATTCATATTGAATTTTACCATAAGGTTTTATAGAAACAATGTTATAGAAACAAATCATTTATTCATGCTCAAATTTAGAAATGGAAAATGGCCGCACACAAAAATTACTCCTCTCAATATGATAAAATTAATTTATCGAGCTTCACACATTCACCAACCAAAAGTAAAAATCTTATAATTTGTAAGAGCTCTCATATTCCCCTCCCTATACTAAAGAGCTCAAAAATCAATAGGTATTTTTAGGTATTTTTCAATGGATATGGGATGGTAGGAAGATAATATCCAAAATATTAGAAAAAGGTGGTAAAAACCAACATGGAAAAAATGTAATTTTTTTGAAATTAAACATGGAAGGAAATAGAAACACATATTTATGAGGAAATGATTGTGTGATGAAAGAAAATAGATAGAAATAAAATTTGAAGGATATGAAAAGATGAAATATTTACAAAACACAAAACTTCTCCCAATGACATAAGTGTTCTTATTTTTATTTTCTTGTTTTTTCATTTTTCGAAAGTTGAACATGAAAAATATCTCACAATCATATTCCAACCCATGATTGATCTCATCACGACAATAATTTTAATATTTATAACAAGGTCAAAGGTTGAGGGAGAGTAATTTTTGACCTACCCAAGATACAACCCATTGTGCTTTTGTTTTTTGATTTTTTTGGTTTCTTTAAATATTTTTTTGAACACTTTTCAATATCATTTTTACCAGATCAACATATATACATTCCAAAACCCGAATGAAGGACAACCTCTCCCCCACACTTAAATTTATTCATTCCCTCATTCATTAGATAATATGGTGAAAATAAACAAAAGGGAATCTAAAATGAAATCCATTCCCTCCACACTTAAATTTAAAAAAAAATCTAATGAAAATCCATGTTGATGTTGGGCGGGATAAGGTATTGGGATTTTAATGTTTCTATCAAAGAAAAGGTTTTCATAGGCTATAAGGTGCTTTCAAAATAATGATTAATGTATGGTTAATGGGAGGCTATTTAGCTATTATAATTCTCATGGGGTTCATAAAATTCATCTATAATATTAATGCACACTAAAGTAATAAATTTATCTTGATGATCCATAAACTGAAGACTCACAAATGGTGGTGAAAAACACACATTTTGAAAATATAGCCATAGGTAGCCTTGTCATGAAAGATAATGTTGTTCCTCGCAGTTGGAGAAAATCATTTTCCAAATAAAAAATTGATCATTCAAAATTTGTTGGTTTTGACACAATATTAGTTATCCAATTTTATAAAGAAACCGCAAAATTTTTTAGATGAAACCATGTCTTTTGAATACCCAAAATGGTTGGACAATATTTTCAAATTGGAAGGTGAGTAAGCATGACTTGAGATTTTTCATATTATTATTATTTTTTTGATTTTTTTAGTTATTTAGTTTGTTTAGTTTTTTATAAAGACACACCCACAAAAAAGTTGATGAGTAAATAAAAAAATGTGATAAGGAAAGTGGTAAAAAATGAGGAGGGAGGAAGAAGAAGAGAGAGATAGAAAGAGGGAGAGAGAGAGGGAGAGGAGGAGTTAATGGGAAACTGGTGCCCCTAGTTTAGATTTGGCGGGTTCCCATCTCCATCCAATGGTGGGTTAACTACAGATGTTGGGGATATGATAAAAGTTAATGTGGTTCTAGGATTGTATTTCCTCTCATGGTGATGCTTTTGAAAATTTCAATTACCTAAAAGATAATAAAAAACAAAAAACAATATTTATTTAATGAATAACTAAAAAGAAATTAAAATTTCATAAAAGTAAAAGGAAACATGGGTTTCCTCCCTAGAAGTACTGAATTTATTTTGTCTACAACATGACAAGTACTTTAGACTAACCATAGTCCAATGGTATCCACCTTATTTTCTCAACTACAGTGTGATTTTATAAAATTTTCTCCATTTGGATGCCTGATTTTTCATTTGAGAATTTCTTCCCCTCCTTGTTTATGTGTTTTCAATTCAATGGGGATCGAAAGAGAATATTTCTATCCATGCATTATTATTAAACTTGAGGACTGATGTTATCTACAATGTGATGGTTTTCTATTCTTGGAAATCTAGGAAGATGTCTCAATTTGGATAGTTCATTTATACAAGTTTCAGATAACACGAAACTAGAGTTTGAGATCCCAACTGTTTTTGACTCAGTTATTTCATCACTTACTGATGTAGTGTAATGAGGATCATTAGAGTCATAATACTGAATAAAATTTTCAATATCCTTAATATCAATTTTGTTTTCCAAATATTTGTCGATTTCAACATCACCAATGATGACATTATTAATTATGGAACTAATATCACAAACATAAATACCATTAAAACAATTTAAACACATTGGTTATGGGTTCACATCACATATAACAGAATTTTCAGAATCATGGATAGGAAATGATGAATGTTGGATAATCATATTTGAATCAAAAAAATGAACATGTTTGTTCATTTTACCCATTACCATCCAAGTTGGTGCATTGGATGTCAGAGGTGATATGGGATTCCGAAGAGTTTTCATGATTCTTTAGATCGATGGAGTTTAAATTTGAAATTTCAACATAAACTTCTCTATTTATGACTTTGTTAATGGAGATTCAACATTAAAAAACTCCTCTATTAGTAGAACAAAAATAATACGATGGATTGAGACTGAAGACACTCTTAGAGAGAGTTTTAGAAGAATGGATAGAGAATTCAGATTCATTCTATGATGGGTATTGAATAGATTGAAAAATATTGAACTTAACCAGTTCGTCACCAAATTCCATGTATAAGACGCCAGCATGGACAACAATTTTTGTTTTTGATGTCAGGAGGAAATGTCTTCCTAAAATCAGAGGAGATTGGCAAGAAGTTATCTCACCTTCCATGTCAAGGAAATATAAATCAGAAGGGAAGAAAAGATCCTTCACACAGATAAAGACATCCTCAATTATACCCTTAGGCCTAGTAGTGCTTTGGTAGAACAATTTAATGACAACACATATTAAATGTAAGGAACCTATACATTGTATGGAGAATATAGATTTGGGCATGACATTAATTGAGGCTCCTAGGTCTATGAGTCCATCATCAAAGTTGGAACATCCAATTTTTCATGGAACCGTAATGGTCCTTGGATCTTTGCACTTTATGGGAATAGACTATTGGGTGGAAACATTTTCGAAGGTTTTATGTTTCCTATTGTGGGTGAACAATTCATTAAGAAACATGGCATAATTAGGAATTTGTTTGATGGCATCTAAGAGAGTAATGTTGACTCAACACGTCTAAACATGACATGCATTTCAGTATCTGGTTCAAAGGAATTCTTTAGTTTAGAAATGGGTTGATGAAAAGCAATTGGGTTCCTAAGTATAATGGAAGGATGCAAGGGAAAAGATTCATATTCCTTTTAACGTTTCTTTTTCTTTTCATTTTCTAGGTCAACATTCAAAGGGTGGTTGGAGGACTTATCTTGAGGTATAGAAATTTTATTTTCTGATCTAAGTGCAATTTCACTTACCTTACCCTTAGGGTTGGGTAATGGTTGAGCTAGAGTTGGGAAGAATTGGGTGGTTTCTATTGACTAAGGTGTCATGCAAGTTGACCAATTCGGGTTTCAATGCTTTTAAGGATGGAACAAGTGAAAGAGGAAAGATCTTCAGGTGCACTTTCCCATGGTTTCTTGGAAGAATAGGCTTGTCACAGATTTGGATTAACTTGATTTTAGTTCTTTGGAAAGTGATTGTATTGGTTTGGGAATTGGGAAGGCTCACTAGGAAAGTGGAAGACTGGAAGAGTTGGAGGATGATTTCTCCCTTGTTGTTGAGGTAAAAAAGGATAAGGTTATTGGAATTTACTAAAACCTTGACCATATTGAAACTGGTTTGGGAATTGAGGAGGGAATTGAGGGGGTTGAGAGAAGGGATTCTCGTACCTCAGGCCTTGGTTATAGGAAGAAGATACGGGCTCAGGGTGAGGTTGGTTGAAGTTTTTAACAAACTGACCTGATAGTCGAGGGTTGGTGTTCTACTAAGCATAGGCTACATTGAGCTCCATTAGTCTTGATGAATGAGATCGTTCATCTTGATATTGTGGATAGGTGTCTGTTGGATTAGCTAGTGTTTTGCAGATTCCATAGTTCTTAATAGGTCCAAGGAATAGAGACTGTGGATAAGACGAGGTCGGAGACTTGGAAGCCACAACTAGTTGTCGCACTAGACCAGTAAGTTCACTCATCCACTAGTTCATCTTTTTGGGCTCTACAGATTGATTCACGTGGGATTCTTTTATATGATCATGTGATTGAGTATGTAATTGTTGTGTATTATCATCCATGTTACTTACGATATCTCTTGAAGCTACAAGAGTTTTATCAACAAGAGAATTTCCACCTGCGGCATCAATGGGGGTTCTCTTCATAGCCAATAACCCCTCATTGATGTATTGGATCAAGAGTTGGTTAGGGATTTGGTTATGTGGGCAGGTTTTCACTTGCTTTTTCAACCTCTCCAAGTACTCATGGAGTGACTAATTTGGGAATTGAGGAACACCACTTATTTTCTTTCGGATAGAAGTAGTATGAGAAGTAGAAAAGAATTTATCTAAGAAGAGTTACTTCATGTCATTCCATGTGGTAATGGAACCATGATGAAGGTAGTAGATCCATGGCTTAGAAGTGTCGTATAGGGAGAAATGGAATGCTCGGAGTTTGATATGTTCCTCAAAAACCCCTTGAGGCTACATGGTAGAGCACACCACTTTGAACACTTTAAGGTAGAGATGTGTATCCTCACTAGCTAGCTCGTGGAAATGATGTAGAAGATGAATCAAACCTGATTATAGATTAAATTCAGCCTCAATATTTGGATATTTAATACCAAGAGAATTGTAATTCATATCAGGGGAAACATGTTCTTTAAGTCTTTATTCTATGGGATTGGCCATATCTAATTCAATTTGTTGGACAAGGGCAGGTTCTTGAATGATTTGATTTTCTCTTATGTTCCTCCTAAGTTGGAAAAGTGTTCACTCAATTTCAGGGTCAAACAAATTTGAGGGATTGTTTAGGAGGCTACGGGGCATTCAGAGAGATTTTGGAAGAAAGTGGAAGACATGGTTTTGTTTGTGCTGTTTTCCGTTTATGATTTTTTTAAGAGGAAGGTAGGTTTTTCTTTGTGTTTTTATTTATATTTTTTTAAATTTTTTTACAATAACCAGAAACTAATGACTACATAATTGAAATAACCCCAGCAAAAGATCCATTTTAAAGAACAACTGACTGTCGCCTATTGACCGGTCAAGGTTCTAGTACTCTGCTAAAGTGTATAGCAGCACTCAGGTCGAATCCTTGGTGATGATACTTTTTAATATTCAAATGTTTTTAGATGATTGTATTCTGATTGGGGGTTTGTTTGTAGAGATTATGGAATGATTTACTGATTAATATTTATTTAACAAATTGATAATTATTGGGGTGAGTTCATTATTAGTTAGTAAAGAATGTGATATCCTTGAGCTATTCTTTATATTGCATTTAAATTAACACCCACTTCACAAGATAATATTTATTGGAATTCCTAAGTGTTAAGGCATTAATCCAATATTTAACTTATCTTAGGGTTCAAATATCAATCAGATAATATTTATGGTAGTGTATTTATGGTTCTAATAATCCATTTAAACCACACCTTAAACAAATCATGTCATTAATCCACATCATTTTACGTTTAACATATAGAATGTTAATTTAATGAATATCTATCGAGAAAATTCTCTCAATCACTTAACATCCCGAAATTATAACTCACCCAAATGGTAGATTTACTCATCCATTGTTTGGGTTAATAATCTGGTTGTAATTTTTATGATGATGAATTATAAATATAAGAAAATTAAAGGGATAAGAAAAGAGTTGTGCATCGAGCACACACACACAAACAACGAAGGGAATTAAATACAGACTTTAGATTGAATGAGAAAGAACAATAAGGGAGGTGGATTAAAATGTATTTAAACTATTTTAAGACCACTAGTATTATTTAACCCAAGGTGGATGAGAATAATAGATTAAGAAGAAGAAACTTTCTTTAAAATATAATTACATAAACAAATACTTACAATATTACAACAAAGAAGAACACAAAAGTAAATAAAAACAAAGAGAGGAGGAAGGGTCTCTCATGTGAAAAATTGAGTATGGAAGGCCCTACCAATTCATTTTAAAGTCTTTTGTTGTGAAACTTTATTCATATAACTTCTAAAATTCCATCCCTTTTGAAAGGAGAGGAGGGTATGTATTTATAGCCCAAGGTGGTGGACTATTTGCATTCCAAAACTACCTCTCCACTTGGCTCGACGATTTGGGAATACAGAAAGCTGAATCTATAGATATCTACTCCTTAAAAGTTTTATATAATAATGTTTCCCAACTACTCATAAAATATGGAGGAATTTGGACTTATGTAGCCAATGTTATGGCAGTTTGGATAATCAAATGTTAAACAGTCCATTTCCACCAATTCTTTTTCAATGGAAAAATTGTGAATGGATTTTTGAATAGGAACATGCCTTCATATCTGAATGATTTATTCAACAATATAGGCCTCTAAAATCTCATATTTCACACTAAAAATTTTCATCTTGATTTTATTACTATATTAGGATACATGTCATTTTTACTGAACTAATTTTCATTCTCAGCCAGAAAGGTGGTCTGAATTTAAATGAATCAGTTGGGCCCATTGTATTTTGAGTGTGGACTTGAATGGATTATCAAAGAATCCTTACATTATTATCCTAATTTATTATGAGAAGTAGTGAATTTGAAATTCTGTATTGATCTAAATAATTAAATCTTCATGGATGGTCCAGTTTCTTCATAGATTCTGTGGGCCTTCTTGTGTGGTCCATATGGCCCTTCAAATAGACGAATTGGACCATGATTCCTTCTAATGAAATGTTGGATATTGAATTAGGAATCCTAAAAATATAATAACACAATTAGGATCAATATGGAGATACCTACAAATAAAATAGTAAACTCACTCAATTGGACTACTTATAAAAATGCTCAAAAATTATATTTAGTATTAAAACGTTAATGTTTCACACAAATTATGCACATTTACTATAAAATATGGAAAGGAAGTTTTTAAAAAGTTATGAAAATATTAATAACATCACTGATCAATGGGTATTATTCTATTTGAAAAGATGATCTAATTCCTCTATGTCATTATGTCTGAGGATTAATGAAAAAATTCCACTTAGAGACAATATTGACTCATATCCAACGATAACATAATAATCTAGAAGATGCGATGGAAAATGAAGCTAAATATTTAGTAGATCAAAATCAAGAAAAAACAATCATAAAAATTTCCCATCATCGAATGGTTTTTCATTTGGTTTGCATCAGAGCAGAAGAGATCAATGAAATTAGTCCCATCCCTGATCTATATAGCCCTATTATGGGATGGATGAAAGAAATCATGGAATATATCAAAGAAGTAGTACTTCCTCCGGATAGGGTTGGAAGAGAGATGATCTAACAAAGAGTGGATAATTCTACTCTTTATGATGGCCCAAATCACCAGAAAATCATCTACAAGTGAGGCTTTAATGGAGTTTATCACATATGTGTTGATGGAGAACAGACTGCCGCTATTATGGAAGAAGTACATGTAGGATCTTGTGGTTCCCACTAGTCAGGGTATAGGCCTTCTAATGAAATATGAAAAATTGGATACTTCTGGCTTTAAATGATGGAGGATTTCACAAAATTCACTAAGAAGTGTAATCCCTTCCACGTACATGACAATTTCATTCATCAACCCCTTGAGTTACTATATATAGCTAAATACTCGTGGACATTTTACACATGGGGAGTGGATATTGTTGCACTATATCCTCTATCTACAATGATGTTGTTCAAGTATATCCTTACTAATTTTCATTTATTCTCCAAATAGGCTGATGAAATACCTCTTAATGAATTCTACGCTAAAAGAATAGTTATCTTTGTAAAGGATAATATCATTAACAGATTTAGTGTCCCTCATACCATTTTTATGGAAAATGTCACCGATTTATATTCTGTTGAGCTAGATAACCTATATCTAAAATAAAATATTAAATCCAATAATCCATCCTGCTATCATGGAGCAGCAAATGGATAGAAGACTAATTTAATAATACTCTATAAATCATTCTCCAGATGATGGTGGATTAACGTAATAATTCCTTCCCTGATAGTCTCTTGCATGCCTTATGGGCTTACTAGGATACTACCCATACTACTATGTGGGAAACCCCATACTCATTGGTGTATGGGATATAAGTAGTCTTTTTTCCATTGAGGTTTAATTTCAATATGTCCTCATTTCCTTTTTTGACTAGTTATCCATAGATTAGAAATCCCAGAATTGACTCAATGAGATGGTGTGACTGGACAAAAAGATATTTAATACCTTGAATCACTTGGAGGTCTATCACAATCAGATTGCATGGTCCTTTAACAAGAATTTATATCTAGATTCAATCCTCTAAGAATAATTTGTATTTGTCCGTAGGAATCTAATGGTAAAATGGAAGAAGCCTCCAAAGCATGAGCCAAAGTGGGAGGGAACATACTACATACATATTTTCCACTCTAATAGAGCTTATTCTTTGATCTCGATGGATGGAGAACTCACTACAACTCTATCCAATGCAAGATTCCCAAATAAGTACTTTGGGTAATCACATAATGTTATTCTTATCTACAAGATGTTAAACAGCATAGACCCATTATCGTCTTAGTTGTTGGACTTTTAACTACATAGTGCCATTTTTGTCCCTGTTTCACGACATTAAAATGTATAACAACATCATCCTTGTCTAATAAAGTTAAACTACCTGACATGAGGTCATAGCTGTCAAAAATTAAACTCCATTTCCAAATTTTTCCTCACCACATTAAACTAAACATTATGGTTAAAGTATACCTTATTTGATTTTAGAAAATCACTAAGACACCACGAGTATACACTCCTTGTGTTCCCTCAAAAGAAGAGTAGATTTCATGCACAAACCTCACTCACATCTTTGCACTCCCAGGTAAAACTTGAGCTTCAATCCTATCAGTGTTTGGATTACACCTATATGGGGAATAACATTATCAAGAACTATATATGTCTTGATTCATTCCCAATAAGGATACTTAATGACACTTATGTCTTATCCCTTGGTCCAATCATATTGTTTCTTTCATGTCAAGCGACCTACATCCTCATCGCATGAAGATAAACTATACGGATCACCAAAACTATATGTGGCTTTATTCTCATTCCAATGAGATATATAGTGACACCCAGATCCCCAATCTCGGGCCTAACCATGACGATAAAGAAACAATTTTCCTTTTCCGCCTATGTTTGAACAAATTCTATTCTTGGAACTCCTCTAGAGTATATGAATTGATTATAATACCATTTTTTATCTTGAGCCCAACCATTATTCTAAAAAATATCTGAAAATATTAAATCCCCCTTTATCACATTAAACTTAGCTAGTATGGGGAAAATATTCAATAACTACTGCTTGCTTGATTTTTACCCCAATTAGATACATAGTGACACCCGAATCTCTTATCTCAGGTCCAACCACAATGTTTGAAAAAGTCCCCTCACCCCTATGTGGATAAAGAAAACATGCACATTGAGAATTTCCAAGAACTATGTGTGGCTTTACTCTCATTAATATGATATATATAGTGACAACCATATCTCTAATCCTAGGTTCAATGGTGATTTTTGAAAAGAAAATCCCCTAACTGTTTCCCTATGCATAAACTAGATCTGAACATGGAACATTTTGAAGACTTTTTCATTGATTATAATTACAATGAGATGCAAGGTGAAGCCTATAAATCATGATTTAGGCACAAACATCATTTTGGAAGTTATCAAAGGACCCCTTCCCCATATCATTTCTTGAGTGGTGTAGGGAACAACATTTAAGAAATATTTGTGACTTGATTCTCATCCAATTGAGATATGTAGTGATGATCAGATCTCTAATCATGGGTGCAACCTTAATTTCATCATAAAGTGATTTTACTTTATATGTATGAATTATATCTATAGAGGTATTTTTTGAAGGACCATGGGAGGCTTTATTCTCATCCCAATGGGATAAATAGTGATTTTAGAGTCCTAAATGTTGTCTCAGTCACAATGTTTTTATTATTTCACATTGGTTCATGTTGTCCTTATCGCATCCCTACTATCCCATATACAAGTCATATTTATGCAGGGAGATCTAGTAGGAGTTCACTCTTTACACAGGAAACTGTATTTTTTAGAAATATGTGTGGATTAATTCTTTCTCCGACAATATATTTAGTATTTCTTTGGATCTACACCCTGGCCTAGCCAAAATATTCATTTTTGATGTTGGAATATCCCATTTACATTCCATAAGACATTAAACTACCCAACCATTGTATTCACTACATGACTTCAAACTGTATGGTAGCTCTAGAACTATGTCTAGATTTGATTTTCATCCCATTGAGATACCTAGTGAATCCTTGTGCATAAGACCTAGCCTCATCAATGGAGTAAAATAAATTTCCCTATCCTACTTATAATAAAAAATCTATACTTGTGATTTTATTTTGGGTTCTTTCCTTAGATAACCCGCCAAGGAAACAAGAGAGGTCACACTTCTATATATGAGAAAAATCTATGCAATAGACTCAAAACAAATGGCCAATATCGATCCAAATATTCCTTTTTTTGAATTTAATAATTCCCCTTTAACATTTACACTCTTAATGTTGAATACATTCAGATATTCAAAACTGTTACTTAGCTTCAAGTAGTATAATGTTTGAGACCAATGATCTTTATTCTACTAACAATACATTACATACACTAGATATCCTTGCATAAATTTCCCCATTATGGGTCGGTTAGCCAAAGGATTCCACTGTTTGGATATGTTGTAAGTTCCCCAGTTGGCGTTGAAAAAAATATCCCTCATAATGGGTTTTCCAAGAAGTGGTGACATAATTTTTAGGAGATGACTCTCCTCTCCTTTTATGATTTTTAAGATGGCATGTTGGAACTCATAATTTAAAATTAGAGGCCATCCTATGAAAATCTACCCCATTTCCATTCTCATGATCTGAAAGTCTCCAAGTTCATGCTTTACATTTCCCCTCATAATATGTTTAAATCATTCCGGAAAAATCTTGTTCCATTTGACCACATATCATCCATCGTTTCCATAATATTTTTCTCCTAGTTGTATGAACTAAAACTGCAGGCACCATACTTATTAAATTAGGGTCTGACCTATGTAGAGCATCTATCAACTGCTTGTGGAAGCTTAGTCAACTGACTAGATTTAGTCTCCCCATTGTGACAAAATGCTTACATTCCAGCTACAATAGTTGTTGACCCTTCTGTTAAGTCTTCCATTAATGATTGTGTAGTGCGTTAAAGTGTCATTATTTTATGTAAGAACCATATTATATTCATTATGAACGAATATAATTATATAGGGGGACTTTTTATGACACCATAAAATGTTATACATGAACCGTTCTACAAAATTAACGATAAGAACCTCACTTAGACAACAAATTATGAGTTGATGTAGAAATAAATTTTTATGACATAATTAGGAGCATATTGGATTTCCATGTGTCATGATGGAAAAAAACCTCAACAGTTTTGAAAAAAACATGGTGAGACTATGAATTTTTCTTGGGGGTCAGTGAGAGAATGTAAGGGACCATCCCGAAGGGCCAGGACTGCAACCCGACATTGAACAAAAGAAGGGGTGTTAGGGGAACATGCCCCATGGTAAATAACAATGGGTTCTCCCATGTGGGTCACCCATGTACCCTAAGAACCATCAACACAAAAGTACTTGTGTAGAACCCTACATTATTGACATGCACGAGACACTAGCACAAACTAATGACTTTTCTCACGGTCCCATATTTTCCAATAAATATGCCCCTAGGTTCTTCATTTTATGGAATAATTTTACCGAAGGATAATTTTTACTATAATCAAACTAGTGCTTCACTCCAGTCCTCAAAAACCCTATAGATAGTTTTCTAACACCTAAAAAGAGGATATTAAATGGGTATAGTGTTACTTAAGTACACTCAGTGTCCAAAATAAAAAACACTTGCCCGAATTATTCGCTCAAAACCTAATCAATGAAGACTAGTGCAAGGTCCCCTATCAAACTGAATATATGCACGATTCACCTCTTGGAACACCTGTGAGGACCCTTGAATTCTTCAGAAATCCCTCTCTCAAGTGTAGTCTCCTAGGTGGTCCATCTACCAAAGTCATATCTTTTCACCCAGGCCATCCTACATAAAGAATCCCCAACATAATAATTCTTTGTTCGCCTAACCTTTCAGCATGCTTGAGCCTTCTATTGGGCCTTCTAAAAATCTATTCATCGATGTACCTCTTATTATTAGGCTCCCTTTTCTAAGAGGGATCAAATAAAAGTATCGACCAAGGCCCTTGTATTTACACAACCTTATAGAGTGTAACACTTATGTGTCCATTATTTGGGTATGTATTCTTATGTTCATAGGTTCCCCACACTTGTCTAGATGGATTATTCGGGTTCTCAATGTGGATATAAGTATGTATCCCTATGGTCAGGAGGACCGTTACCCTAGGGAAAACGTTGGGGAATTCTCAGTCTTAGATTCTAGGGATAAGACTCTATCTTTCCGTTATCGTCTCTGGGACCTAGAGCCTCTAGTTTCCAGCAGGGAGTAAAAGGGTCACACATGATTTTCCATTCATCATGGAATGATATCATCTTCCCACTATGTAACCAATAATAGGGAACCCTTATGAAGTATTCCCCTAGCCATTGATGTGAGAGGTTTTAGTCTTGATTCTCTTCACCTATGCATCCTTCACCTTCATTCCTTACTTACCTTGGAATCTCATCCAATGTAATGTGAATAGAGGGGTGTTCCATAGCCCTAACCTCTTCCACTGTAGCCCCAATCTCTACCACTATAGCACCAGCCTCTTTCGCCAGCGATGGGGGAATAGGTTGTGGTTTGTCAAATCATTTACTTCCTCTTATTTCTCACACCAATCATGACTCATCTGGCCTTAGAGGTTTGTGATGATCATGATCCCCACACAATCCACTTAAAGGATTGAATTATTAGAACTCTAATTCATGTTCTCCATAAAACATAGAAATCCCACCTAGCACCTGATCTCACTGAGCATTGTCCTTAGGAATAATCACCAAACATAATTCCCTTAATTCTAGTATTATCCATAGGGGTAAAATATATGTTAATCCCCCAATTCACCATGAGTTAAAACATCCCTCATGGCCCCTTTACATGGTATATACTTCTCAAGAGTAGGGCCAAAACTCTCATCTTAATGGGATATACTCCATTGTGAGACATAACCTTGAGGGCCTCCCAAGGCATGGTTCCTCACTATTGAACTATTTGGGATTTTATTCTTGTTCAATTGGGATACATAGGAAGCCTTCATGAGGTTAAAACCCAAATCCTAAATAAACCCTATTCGTTTTTGTCCATATCCCCAATAGGGTCAAATTCAACTTGGAAACACATATGCCTTCAATGTTATATGGGTTGTCTCAGCATAAGTCCCACACTAAACTTTGATTAGAAAACATCCACCTAGACATCTTGGCCCCGTGATGCTAAACATTATTGTTGTTTCCTCCTCATATGAATTTAAAATATATGATGTGCCCCATGAAATGACACAAAACTATATGGATTATAATTCCATTCACCATGATACATAGGAATCCCATTTATGGGTTCGATCCCAACATCAAACAAATCTCATCTCCTTGGATGATGATAAATTCAAAAGTGACATTTTTCTACTCGGATGACAATAAACTCTAGAGTACCTCACTGTGTGGAATGGAAACTAGAATCATTGTAATTATGAACAAAGAATCTATAAGTAGTATATAATATGATACCATCAATGGAGAAGCTCAAATACATACATATATCTTTAATGATGAAGAATCTTGAATACATATGAATTATTCTAAATTCCACACTGATAATAATCTGTTTCTAATATAGGGATAATTCACATCATAATTGGGAATTAATGAAGGATCCATGAATGTATATTAAATATATAAAAGAGTCCTGAAGTAGACAACAATTTTTCCCCAAAAGGGTGTGATGATCCAAAACTACCATCCTCTCAACCAGTGTAAGTTCTTAAGCATCATGTTTCCAAATCCCTAACGAGCATATGTAGTTGTAAAGTAGGTCCCTATGGGTACAGAACCATTGGGTGTTTCTTGTTCGATGATTAAAGTTGTTGGAAACCATTCTGAAAATGAAAACTGTCATGGGGTGTGAAATCTTATGGGAAAAAAGTTGAATACGATGTGAATGACTTAACTATGGAATCTACATCACAATATAAAAGGGATGTTCCTACCAGTCTCTGTCAGACCATATCGTTTCCCTAACAAAGTACCATTTTTAATGCAAAAAATCATATATGAAATAAGATTCATCCTCTTATCTATAGATGTAACAAGACGTTTAATGATTTTTTTGGACAGAATCAATCCATAAATCAGCTACCAGGGATCCTCCTTCCCTAAAAACTGTTAGGTGGATAATATAGTAGAAACTCAATATTCATCTAATACATGAAAAAACAGTGTAAAAATTACCCCTTTTAATGGATTGCATGACCCCCAGGAAGTAGTTACGAAGATGAATAGCTATTGAATCCACAATAACTATAGGAATATCTGGTTTAGATGTGTTAAAAACATGATAATTTATACTCTACTAATACTCATGTCATGGATTAATAAGAGGAATTTTATTTACAAGACAAACACACACCATAAAACACTGGGAATAATAAGGTCAACCTCAAATAGTTTCTATAATAGAGAACCAATGACTCAAGGTCTCTCTAAACATAACTTATATGTGTTTTAGAATGGCATGTTAATTTATTTCACTTTTCATGTATAACATATATCTCATATCACAGTTCAATTGGAATGCATATTTCACATGAAAATAAATATGTCCCCATCAAGAACAATGCATGTCAATATTTACCCCTATGACCCGATTCTGATGCAATAATACTCATCTCACACCATACCGGGCTACATGTACAAATATCAGGAATAAAAAACATCATAGAACAATAACCTCACACAGCATGTGAATTAACCATGGTAAAATAAGATAAAATGCCATAAGAACACAATAAAAATAGTAATCCCATCCCTAGGATCTCTGATTTCCACCATACGTGGGTTAGCTACTCCCATGAACAATATCATTACAAAGTCCCGAAACATCATATCCCCCTTTATACCTTTCATAAATATTAAATAAATAGAAAATAAAATAAAACCAACTCCTTCGATACTACTTGGTAATTTCGCCTGACCTGACACTCTCTCATGTGGCTAAAAAGGGTTGGTTATGAGACCTCAAGCGTGCCTCCCCGCATGCAAGAGGCTTCATACTACCAGAAGGTTGTGATATGTATAGTGGGGAGATTATAACACCTAGTATGAAGCTTCATAGCTGTATATATAATCTATATAAATGAAAAAGACCAGAGTATAAACACAATAGAAACAAACAATAAAAGACAACTAAATAATAAAATAAATAACAATAAGAATAATGTAATGGTGTTAGGGAATATAACTAAATGTAATTTTAAAAAAATACAAGTAAAATACTTTTAGACTCAAATAAAGACTAAAAAGTACCCAGTACCGAACCCCATGCCAGTTCCACACTCATAATTCAACCCATCTAACAAGAAATAGTCAATTACAATGTCAGTTTCCCTTGTCTAATCCAGCATCCACATAATCAACTAGGGTACCAAAGGCCGAGATGAATAGGGTGTGAGTATAACCCAATAGCTCAACACAACCATGTCTAAAATATCCAGTCTCATAAAAATATTATCAAATAATGTGATAAATATGTTTATCAATTAGTTCAAAAATTAATAAAATACACCAACAACCTACATAAGCTCTATGTCATAATTTCTTTGATAATGTCTCACAACCATGCCAACCATAACCATATAACAATAGTAAAGTTTCCTTCTTTGGAATCATGCCATAATATCTCTGGGGATGTCTCACCAACATGCCAACCATAACCATAAACATGGTAAATCATAAAAATCACAGTCAAATCCCTATAATCATTACATCATTAAGATCAAATCCATATACATATTACATCATGGGACTCTTCCGATCCCGGTCAATATAATCATTTCAATATTCGGGTTAAATACCTATAAACATTACAACATAGTACTAGGCTGAGATCGTTCAATATAAAAATTATTGAATATAAGTATACATGTGCTCTGGAAATTCCCAATATATAATAATTTAAAAAAGGATCAAAAGACGTGTCATAACAAAAGGGATATCAAAATAACACACAATAATATTCAATGGGTATTTATAAAAATTTCCATTTTTCATTAAATTACCTCATTCATTTATATAAAAATTGATTAATAGTCAAATCATTAAAAAGTTTCCCATAAATTATGGGTTCTATTTTAAGAAATCACCTAAGTTCACATTCCATGGTAAACACACTTTCAACCATTAGACAATTCGTTTGTAATCATGGTTTTCTAATCCAATGAGTAACCCTAAGCCAAATCAAAAACCAATTGGAAAAAATGAAATCCAAGGAATAATACAATTTACTAATTAATTTATTCCAGCACATGATACAATAGAGAAACCACAATATTACATATACATGGAAAATATCAAACCGTATGGTTAATATTTAGACCCCTTACCTTAACTTATGCTAAACCCAGTGCATCAAAAGAAAAACACTCACAAGTAAGAATGTTTGGAATTTTGAAATATGAATCCTAGATAAAAAACAATCTTAATAAAAACAAAAAATTAACAAGGCCACGAGATTACACTTTAACATTTGGAGAAAAAAGGGGGGAAATGAAAAAATTACCCAAAACACTTACTAGGGATCATCTGCATTATTGGGACATTTAGAATGCAGGCTCGCACTCTAAAATCATATGGAGCATTTATTTATGATTAGAGGAGAATATTTTAATGCATGTTAATGGAAGAATCTACCACATAACATATATTAAAATATCATGTTATGAAATTTCATGACGTATACTACAATTACATCTCTTATAAATATTTTTTTGGGTGACATTCCAAAAAACCTATCTATGTGGGTGAAAATTATAAAAATACCCAAAAATTACATGATGTGTAACCAGTTTATAAGGTGTGTAAATGTTTTGATGATGGTTTTACATCCCATTTTTCTTATAAACAACCCTAAACCCCTTTAATGCTTCTCAACATACTGTGAACCTGTAACAGCCCAAGATTTTATAAAAAAATATTCTTTTTAATTTTATTAAAGTCTTGTGTTGTACGCTACACCAAAAGGAGCTTGCACAACACGCATCCTTGACTTGCTTTGCATTACACGCAATCACGACCTTCCTCGATAGCGTGTGTAATACGCAATACCGAGTTTCACTAAACAACGATATGCTATTAAAATATTATTAAAACTAGTCGTTATGAATAGTAATGACCACTTTTTAAAGTTCTGTAAATCTTATTTTTCAAAATGAACTTCATTCTTGGATTCGGAGTATCGAATTTAGCCTAAGGTGAAATTTTGGTACTTTTCGGATAACTTTCATATTCTGATGAATAGTGAAAAATTACTAAATTATAATTAAAAACAACTTTTTTAATCGAAATAATTAATAGTGATAAATTATTAATTTGAGTGGTTTTAAAGTATATTTAGAATATATTTTTACAATTTAATACAATGTTGGTCATTGGTTGTAATTTCACATTTAAACCAGACATAATCAAGTGTCAATCTTTTGATATATATTGTTTCCTAAAAACAAGCTATTTATTTTAACAGCGGGATTTAATTATAAAATTAATTAATGCAACTTCAATGTTATGAATTTGGTAAAATAGATTTCATTTTTGAATTCGGAATATGAAATATAGCTTAGGATGAAATTTTGGCATTGTTCTGAAAAACATCAATTTTTGATGAATAGTGAAACTACTAAGTGGTAGTTAAAAAAACTGAATTTTTCATAAAACATAATTTTGCCGCTTCTGTGAATGGAATTTCGAAAATCCGAGAGACACGGTTAATATCAAGGACTAAAATGTGGTTCAATGAGATGAAAATAATTTTTTTGGTGAATAGTAACTTTTTACTTTTTTACCGCGGTTAATAGTAAATAGGGTAACTAAGGGTAAATATGATATTACTATTACCCTAACACATGTCCTAATTCTATTGTACAAGTGTAATTCGACGAAAAACAAACTTAGGAATAAAATATGACCATTTAGGCCCACTTGGATTAGATTAGGACATTTATTATTAATTTATTTAAAGAAAGGTTAAAATAGTTAAAATCAAAGTTTAATAAGTAAATCATTTTTAATATGGGGTTATACATAAGATAAATTCGATTGTAAATATTCATTAGAAAGCTAAAAAGATTTCCTACATGATGGTATTTTATTTGTAATTTTTAGACATAAAATAATTTAATTTATTTATGACACAACGATGATGCAGTAATTATCTTATTAATGAAATATTGTCATAATTGATGTTATAAACACCAAAATAATTGTAATTTGAGATTTTTTATGAATTCCACTAATTTTATAGGTTACTATGATATATTAATGTTGATTTAATCACCTTGGTTCGAACATTTAATTCTGTTATGACTTTCACAAAAATCATATATCAAATAGTGTCAAAATTGACACAAAATAGTTTTTAAATAAAATATTATATTATTAATTGTTATTGTATTCCTAAAAATCTAAGGTTCGTCCAAATGACTTAGATAAGGATATATATATTAATAATAAACAATTTGGGGTTCGTTTGGCATGTTATAGTAAGTTTATTAACCATATAGTGAAAGAAAACAAAAAGACATGGTAAAAGTTAAACTATTTAACTTAGAGTTAAATTTAATTGATAAGGTTAAAATAATATCCTAAACTTGTCTAAATTCTATTGGTTGATAGGATTGCGACCCCTCCCCACCTTATCTTCGAAATAAGACCCTTTGGAACCATTATAAACCGATTTTGACTTCAATATAAAATAATATTTTGAGATATTCCTAAGGTGCCCCTCTCCTCCCTTATAAAAGGACACCTCCTCCCCCTCCTCCTCACACAAATTTGAGCACTCAAGCTCGGCCAACCCCTGCCATTTTCTCCTCTCCACTTCCCTAGCAACATCCTAGAGGTTCTGTTCTTCCTCAAAGACCAATTCTAGTGCCCTAAGAGGAGGTCTCAAAGAGGCGCTTCAAAGAAGAGGTAATTACCGTTACCAATTCTTTCATCTTTATTTCTTCATCCACTTCCTCTTCTTAGGTTGTTTCATTATGAAGTAATAACATCAGTATCACTCATATACTGATATGTTATTATAAGTATGAAACAACCCTATTTCACCATCTATCCATCCTACGGAAAAAGAAATCACCGCGTGTGCGTACGTACGGAATACCGTCTCCACGCCGTGGTGTAATCTATTTTCCACCACCACCTTACATGGATGGTTATAATGGTGTAAAGAATAACTATACATAGTTATTACAACATCATATTGATTCTGATATATTGTATAATCCACTCCAATTCAATTCAATAATTATGGAAATGATATCATCGCTCGTGCGTACGTACGGAATACCGTCTCCACGACGCGATGAGATTCATTCTTAATGATTAACCATTCATGAATGATTATAAAGTATATATAATAAGTAATAATGAAATATATGACATAATAATGATATGGGATTTATGAATATATATATATGTATGTCATCTACTTACTTCCATTCAAGACAATAAAGAAAGAAAAACAGCGTTCATGCGTACGTACGGACTACCGTCTCCATGAACGGTGTTTTTCATTTCATTTATCTATCTATTATATATATATATATATACTGAATATATATGATATATAAATCATATTTTATATTCTGGATGTATGTAGATCATGATATAAGTAATAATGATGTCAAGAACAACAAGTCAAAACACCTACGATAAATGAAACGATTTTACCCAAAACGCTTCTTTAACATGGAATTTACAAAAGAACGGGTAATATAATGTCATAAGTGAACCATATATGATATAATAACAATGAATATGATTCTGGAATAAGTCAATAACATGATTTAAATCATTATACAGGAGGTTCGGACACTTACAAAGCAAGTCGGACATAAGGTAAGGGAAATATCACAATCTCATTTTTATCCGAGATTGTTTATTCGTAAGTATTTACTGGGGTGTATTTTATCATCCACATCCATGTTTACTCAATATGTAATATTATTTCCATCCACCTAAAATTGTTTAAATCCATTTTTACCCTTCGGTGAGTTTTTAGTAATACGTATGAAAGGAATCTTTTGTCGTTTTTCGTACGATGTATTTTTTTGACTTTTCCGACAAAAGTACGAAGAATGTTTTTTTTAACTTATATGGCACGAACGGATTTCTACTGTTTTATAAAGCCTTATTTTCATGAAGCTTCCTCTAAAAGATTTCATGACTATTTTCAATAAAATCTCTTTCTTTTAAAATTTCATGATGTTTTGTGAAAAGAAATTGATTTTGAAGAAGAAAGGATATTTTCCTCAAGAATTCAATTCAAGTGTTTTATCAAAATTATTTTCCATCTAAGATAATAAAGGGTTATGTTTCTATCCATATTTTTACATTGATTTGACTATGTTGTGATGGAATTATGTTTATGAATTCCTTTATCTTATATGAATTGATTTATGATGTCATGATGTTTCAAGAATCCCATTTTTGTTACATGTGTTATGCGATGATGTATGTTTTATGATTATGTGGCACACATAAGAAAGGATTCATTATAAGATGGGTGGGACCTATATCTCCCTCCAATGCATTGGTTAATGATTTTATATCTCATGAGATAGACATGGCTGGAACGGAAGGTTATTTCGGTTCAGTGATACAGGACTGAAACGAGGAGTGAACTCGGTTCAGAAAGGGACTTTGTCTACTAAGATAGTCTTGGCAATGAGTCATGACTAACAAGAAATGATTTTTCATGATTATGTGTGCATGACAAAAAGTTTCAAGTTTTATGTTATGATTATGGGGATCTCATTTTCACTTCTATGATTTATCTCATGTTATGATATTATGAGCTCTTTTGCAGGTTAAGATTTCCAAAAGCTACGTTCTTATGTATATGATGTGATTGATATTTCTTTTGTTTACCCTTACTGAGCATTTGAGCTCACCCTTTTTTGTTTTTCTTTCCCCAGGATATAAATAAAGGTTTTAGGTAAAAAAAAGGAAGATCTTTATGGGAGATGTTGAAGATCTTTCACCACGATTAGAAGATTATAGTCCGAGTTTCCAAAGACACTAAACTATTACGGTCCTTATGTGTGTGTTTTTGTAATGTACTAAGTATTCCGCAAAAGTAATGTAATGTCCATGTACGTCAAGATACGGGTCTCTACAGTTGGTATCAGAGAAAAGGTTTAGTCAACCTTTGGAAACTAGGATGCGAAAACGTTAGTGAGATCCCTAGAGATATTTCTAAGGTATGTCTAGGGATGCCCCTAAGGATAAGTATACGTATAGGATATAGTCCTAGAACTATGGTAACGATATTAGATTAAACCAAAGATGATAGATATTTAAGTTACTCCCCCTTTATTATGATTTTTTCATCTAACACTATTCTGTTTGGGTTTTAGAAAATGGATGGAAACAAGATGATTCACAATAATGGAGGATATGATGGACAATGGAATGATATTCCTCATGGGCAACCAAATGAAATGGGATTTGGTGTCCAAACATCATTATTATGCTGAATCAGCAATCTCACAACATGATCAATAAAGTAAAATTTGGTAAGTTTCCTGACTCGACTAATAAGAGAAAGATGGAGTTCCATGATGATCATAGAGGAATGAAAGTTCAATTTCCCCTATGTAAATCATGTGGGAAGAGGCATCAAGGAGAATGTTTCAAGGGAACTGGAAGATGCTTTGGGTGTGGAAAAGAAGGACACAAAGCAAGTAAGTGCAAAGGAAAAGGTTTGGTTAACACCATGGATGAGGATAATGGTATTGCTACGACATCAAAAATGGTTAAGTGTTTTAAATGTGGAATGTATGGGCATTATGCAAACAAATTCCCTAAGGTAAAGACTCATGAAGAGAATCAGTATGGTCATATGGGTAGTATTTATGTGGATGATGATGAAGAGACTACAAATGATATGTGAGATGAAAGAATTTTTGAAGCTCGGTCAATGGTTTGAGAATGTAGTGGAATGATTACATGTTTATCATGTGTAATTTTGGAATAAAGAGACATCTATGGATTTGTACACTATTGTCTTTCCTTGTGTTTTGAAAGTGTATGATTAATGTTACCAGTATCCATGAAAGGTTATTCATATATTTTTGGAATGTAGATGATATGCGCATAATGAAGGGATAAGGATAAAATTAAATGTTTGATAGTATTCATGAGCTCATGATTGATATAAGGACTAAGTGATATCATGGTTTGAGTATATAGAATTTTGAGGATTTCAGTATGTGAAAAGTGTTAACTTTTAACTGCATTCAAGTTTTCACTAAGGTTCAATGGGTATTCAAGAGTATACATGATTAAGGACTTTGAATGTTTGGAATTTCACCAACAAAACATATCTTATGATATATGGGGATCGATGATGGTGTTAAATCTCTGGTAATCATTTTCACTATATTATGAGAGTTGACTGCAGTATTATGGATAAGCCTAAAAGATTGGAATGGATTATGTTGGACATAAGTAAGTATTGTTTGTTTTTTCGATATTATTGATGGGATGTTATATAGTTTTGGAAAAAGGACAACCTGCAGGACGGGCGACAACCCATCGTTTCGGACAAGGCTGTGGGAATCGAACCCACAACCAAAGTGCGACTGGCCTTTATCGCCTACCACTGGCCTACAGGAAGTCCCTGTTTAGTAGAAACTAGTTTTATTATATTAAGCAGTATGATATATGAAGTATAAGTCCATTTTAGGAACCATATATGATTAATCTCACTATAGATCGACTTATGCATATAATTTTTTCTAACCTTTTGTTTGAGATAGATGGAATGACCCGTCATTCTATCACATGATCTGCTAACACTTCATGAATAAAAAATTCAACTTCATTTATTTAAGAGATGAAGTGGAAATTGTTCAAGGAACGAACAACAGTGAGATTGTACCAAAATAAAGTAAGTATTTATTCTAATTCAAATTTTCAACTTTAAGGAAATGATCTTGAAAACCAAAAATGTTGTCCTAGTGATCTTATACCTGATGAATCAGATGGTACCTTATATCATCACAAATCTATGGATTTGTGATTACTGGCTTTTCCATAGCCATGTTCACTACCACTCTCCATCCGAACACGATGGTTAGATTTCTCTTCCATATCCATATTTTCACCTATGTGGAAACCCAATGATTAGTTTATTTGGGTAACCGTTACGTTTCATACTTTTGTTTTTAAAGATTGGTTTTGATATTCCTTTTTACGATGTGGGTTTCTATTAAAGAAACTTTCGAATAGTAAACCATTTATAACCCCGACGAATTTCGAGGGCGAAATTCATTTTAAGGGGGGTAGAATGTAACAGCCCAAGATTTTATAAAAAAATATTCTTTTTAATTTTATTAAAGTATTGTGTAGTACGCTACACCAAAAGGAGCTTGCACAACACGCATCCTTGACTTGCCTTGCATTACACGCAATCACGACCTTCCTCGATAGCGTGTGTAATACACAATACCGAGTTTCACTAAACAACGATATGCTATTAAAATATTATTAAAACTAGCCGTTATGAATAGTAATAACCACTTTTTAAAATTCTGTAAATCTTATTTTTCAAAATGAACTTCATTCTTGGATTCGGAGTATCGAATTTAGCCTAAGGTGAAATTTTGGTACTTTTCGGATAACTTTCATATTCTGATGAATAGTGAAAAATTACTAAATTATAATTAAAAACAACTTTTTTAATCGAAATAATTAATAGTGATAAATTATTAATTTGAGTGGTTTTAAAGTATATTTAGAATATATTTTTACAATTTAATACAATGTTGGTCATTGGTTGTAATTTCACATTTAAACCAGACATAATCAAGTGTCAATCTTTTGATATATATTGTTTCCTAAAAACACGCTATTTATTTTAACAGCGGGATTTAATTATAAAATTAATTAATGCAACTTCTATGTTATGAATTTGGTAAAATATATTTCATTTTTGAATTTGGAATATGAAATATAGCTTAGGATGAAATTTTGGCATTGTTCTGAAAAACATCAATTTTTGATGAATAGTGAAACTACTAAGTGGTAGTTAAAAAAACTGAATTTTTCATAAAACTTAATTTTGCCGCTTCTGTGAATGGAATTTCGAAAATCCGAGAGACACGGTTAATATCAAGGACTAAAATGTGGTTTAATGAGATGAAAATAATTTTTTTGGTGAATAGTAACTTTTTACTTTTTTACCGCGGTTAATAGTAAATAGGGTAACTAAGGGTAAATATGATGTTACTATTACCCTAACACATGTCCTAATTCTATTGGACAAGTGTAATTCGACCAAAAACAAACTTAGGCATAAAATATGACCATTTAGGCCCACTTGGATTAGATTAGGACATTTATTATTAATTTATTTAAAGAAAGGTTAAAATAGTTAAAATCAAAGTTTAATAAGTAAATCATTTTTAATATGGGGTTATACATAAGATATATTCGATTGTAAATATTCATTAGAAAGATAAAAGGCTTTCCTACATGATGGTAGTTTATTTGTAATTTTTAGACATAAAATAATTTAATTTATTTATGACAGAACGATGATGCAGTAATTATCTTATTAATGAAATATTGACATAATTGATGTTATAAACACCAAAATAAATGTAATTTGAGATTTTTTTATGAATTCCACTAATTTTCTAGGTTACTATGATATATTAATGTTGATTTAATCAACTTGGTTAGAACATTTAATTCTGTTATGACTTTCACAAAAATCATATATCAAATAGTGTCAAAATTGACACAAAATAGTTTTTAAATCAAATATTATATTATTAATTGTTATTGTATTCCTAAAAATCTAAGGTTCGGCCAAATGACTTAGATAAGGATATATATATTAATAATAAACAATTTGGGGTGCGTTTGGCATGTTATAGTAAGTTTATTAACCATATAGTGAAAGAAAACAAAAAGACATGGTAAAAGTTAAACTATTTAACTTAGAGTTAAATTTAATTGATAAGGTTAAAATAATATCCTAAACTTGACTAAATTCTATTGGTTGATAGGATTGCGACCCCTCCCCACCTTATCTTCGAAATAAGACCCTTTGGAACCATTATAAACCGATTTTGACTTTAATATAAAATAATATTTTGAGATATTCCTAAGGTGCCCCTCTCCTCCCTTATAAAAGGACACCTCCTCCCCCTCCTCCTCACACAAATTTGAGCACTCAAGCTCGGCCAACCCCTGCCATTTTCTCCTCTCCACTTCCCTAGAAACATCCTAGAGGTTCTGGGCTTCCTCAAAGACCAATTCCAGTGCCCTAAGAGGAGGTCTCAAAGAGGCGCTTCAAAGAAGAGGTAATTACCGTTACCAATTCTTTCATCTTTATTTCTTCTTCCACTTCTTCTTCTTAGGTTGTTTCATTATGAAGTAATAACATCAGTATCACTAATATACTGATATGTTATTATAAGTATGAAACAACCCTATTTCACCATCTATCCATCCTACGAAAAAAAATCACTGCGTGTGCGTACGTACGGAATACCGTCTCCACGCCGTGGTGTAATCTATTTTCCACCACCACCTTACATGGATGGGTATAATGGTGTAAAGAATAACTATACATAGTTATTACAACATCATATTGATTCTGATATATTGTATAATCCACTCCAATTCAATTCAATAATTATGGAAATGATATCATCGCTCGTGCGTACGTACGGAATACCGTCTCCACGACGCGATGAGATTCATTCTAAATGATTAACCATTCATGAATGATTATAAAGTATATATAATAAGTAATAATGAAATATATGACATAATAATGATACTGGATTTATGAATATATATATATGTATATCATCTACTTACTTCCATTCAAGACAATAAAGAAAGAAAAACAGCGTTCATGCGTACGTACGGACTACCGTCTCCATGAACGGTGTTTTTCATTTCATTTATCTATCTATTATATATATATATACTGAATATATATGATATATAAATCATATTTTATATTCTGGATGTATGTAGATCATGATATAAGTAATAATGATGTCAAGAACAACAAGTCAAAACACCTACGATAAATGAAACGATTTTACCCAAAACGCTTCTTTAACATGGAATTTACAAAAGAACGGGTAATATAATGTCATAAGTGAACCATATATGATATAATAACAATGAATATGATTCTGGAATAAGTCAATAACATGATTTAAATCATTATACAGGAGGTTCGGACACTTACAAAGCAAGTCGGACATAAGGTAAGGGAAATATCACAATCTCATTTTTATCCGAGATTGTTTATTCGTAAGTATTTACTGGGGTGTATTTTATCATCCACATCCATGTTTACTCAATATGTAATATTATTTCCATCCACCTAAAATTGTTTAAATCCATTTTTACCCTTCGGTGAGTTTTTAGTAATACGTATGAAAGGAATCTTTTGTCGTTTTTCGTACGAGGTATTTTTTTGACTTTTCCGACAAAAGTACGAAGAATGTTTTTTTAACTTATACGGAACGAACGGATTTCTACTGTTTTATAAAGCCTTATTTTCATGAAGCTTCCTCTAAAAGATTTCATGACTATTTTCAATAAAATATCTTTCTTTTAAAATTGCATGATGTTTTGTGAAAAGAAATTGATTTTGAAGAAGAAAGGATATTTTCCTCAAGAATTCAATTCAAGTGTTTTATCAAAATTATTTTCTATCTAAGATAATAAAGGGTTCTGTTTCTATCCATATTTTTACATTGATTTGACTATGTTGTGATGGAATTATGTTTATGAATTCCTTTATCTTATATGAATTGATTTATGATGTCATTATGTTTCAAGAATCCCATTTTTGTTACATGTGTTATGCGATGATGTATGTTTTATGATTATGTGGCACACATATGAAAGGATTCATTATAAGATGGGTGGGACCTATATCTCCCTCCAATGCATTGGGTAATGATTTTATATCTCATGAGATAGACATGGCTGGAATGGAAGGTTATTTCGGTTCAGTGATACAGGACTGAAACGAGGAGTGAACTCGGTTCAGAAAGGGACTTTGTCCACTAAGATAGTCTTGGCAATGAGTCATGACTAACAAGAAATGATTTTCCATGATTATGTGTGCATGCCACAAAGTTTCAAGTTTTATGTTATGATTATGGGGATCTCATTTTCACTTCTATGATTTATCCCATGTTATGATATTATGAGCTCTTTTGCAGGTTAAGATTTACAAAAGCTACGTTCTTATGTATATGATGTGATTGATATTTCTTTTGTTTACCCTTACTGAGCATTTGAGCACACCATTTTTTGTTTTTCTTTCCCCAGGATATAAATAAAGGTTTAGGTAAAAAAATGAAGATCTTTATGGGAGATGTTGAAGATCTTTTACCACGATTAGAAGATTATAGTCCGAGTTTCCAAAGACACTAAACTATTACGGTCCTTATGTGTGTGTTTTTGTAATGTACTAAGTATTACGCAAAAGTAATGTAATGTCCATGTACGTCAAGATACGGGTCTCTACAGAACCCATGATAAATCATGACCCATTTATACACAGACTCTATTGATTCACCTAGAAATACATCATTGGAATATAAGTCATTTTACACAAAAAATATATGCACGTGTATCCTCTCCGATTTTATCAGGTTTCATCACAACCAAAGGAAATATTTATTCAAACAACTTGTATCCACAAAAACAATGACCACTAATGTTTAAGGATAGTTAAAAACTAACCTGAAAGAAAAATTATTTAATAACTTTGAGAGAGATATACCTAAAATATGATAGGATCATAAATATAAAATTGTGCCTTAATACATACCTGGTTTACCACTACTACTATATATGTATAGGATAATTCACATTTTCTGTACATAAAATTATGAATAATTTGATGATAATAATATTTCCAAAAAAACATTTTTATGATTATGAAATTATCTATGCATAAAATTTTAATTTATGTTATGTGTTACTACATATTTATAATTATATAATTTCCATTAATATATGAGTTAATATAATAATTTCCATTATGTAGAAAAGTAGTATGGGTAGAAGAATGGTATCAATACTTATGGACACTATAGATATTTCTCAATTGAGGCAGCCAATACAACTGGTATTGGAAATGATCAAATTATGGTTATATTAGTGTAGCATAATCGATTTATAATAAATATACATTCTCGGATGGAGAATCTTATTCCATGGTGAGATAATCCAATGTATTATTTGATTATGTGACAGGAGCCTCTATCATTTAGTGGGACTTCTTATCCAGTGGTGGATGAGCAATGGATTATGTTTTTAAAGAATATATTTATGGAATTTGGATGTGGTGAAAAGGAAATGTTTAAAATTATAGTGTATTGCCTCAAAAGTGATGTTGATCAATGGTTGTTATTGATCTATAATACTAGGGATGAAGATTTAATAGAACTCATGGAATGCAATTCTTTTAAGGAAACATTCATTGAAAAATATTTATATCATGAGAAGCAAATTTAAATGAAGAAAAAGTTCTTTAGATTATATCAAACTAAAGAATAATGTGATGTGGTATATGAAAATACATTTACAAGGTTATCTAGGTATGTTACATTTTACATATTCAATAGAGAGTTCATGATTGAACATTTCATTTAAGGGATTAAATGAAATCTTTAATGGGAATTGATATGTCAAACTTTTTCATCATATGATGAAATAGATTAATTTTCAATCAAGAGATAAGATAATTTACCTAATTACAATGGCCAAGAAGAGAAGGGAAAAAATAAGGGGATAGAAGATCAAGAAAATGGATAAGGGGAAGAAGAGAAAGAAATAATTTCCGGCATGTGATAATTGTTCGAAGAAATAGCCCGGTACTTGATTGAATGTAATTACAGTTATATATATGTTTCAGGAAAAATGCTACCAATATAATGATTTCAGGTGAAATAATGAAAATTAAAATGTGTAATGTTTCCATGATAAGATGATGGGGCACTATAAAAATTAATACCTCATGTGTCGAGGTAATATACCTCTGAAGAGTTTAAGGTAAAAACCCAATCGTTTGCTATTAATACAACCAAATTGGAATGATTACTATTTTTATGTATTTTGATAAAGAAATATTTTGTAAAATTATTTTATTGATGATATTACCATCATAATAATTATAAAATATATATTTATTGTGTTGTAGTACTATTTAATTTAGGATTTGAGATCATATGTTGATCTATATGGATGAGCATGAAAAATAATTCAGAAAAAAGTTGAAATTATTATAAAACACATGATTCATGAGAATATAACACTTAATATGACCCTAATGTAGAGAATATTATGTTGGAATAAATAGATTATTGATATGGATAAAGTTAATTGGATAGTACTAACTACCTTGGAAATTATTAAAGGTATGATCATATTGTAAATCCAGTTACCTTATTACTAATGTTTTGGATAATAATATTTTATAAGCTCATAATGTTACCCATTAATTAATATTTATATTTGTTGAAATTTGGATGAGGTTTTGACGATTAACAGATTACTCCGTGTATAGACCTCGTGTCCCTGTACATGGGTACCTGGGCATGTACCTTGCCGTATAACTCCACATGGGATTCCACCTATGTGATCCACCATAGGGGATTCTCCTTCTTGGAAGGGGTACACAAAGTGTAGGAGATATATCTGAAATTCATCCTTATTTGTTTCAAAAACCCTAGTCGCCGCAATTATGGTTCTATACAAGGTTTGATAGTCCTTACACATGACATGTAGATGGGTGTTTGATAGATTTTCATATCCTATTATAACATCTTGAATCCAGTTGTTCCACATCAATTTCAGATTTATCTCTGCCCAACACATGAATATCAATTCATGGATAATGTTTTTTTGTCACCTTTTGTCGGAGATATAATATTTGTTGTCCCTGGTGGTTTCATTGTGAGTTTCTCATTCCCTAACAACTTCATTCAATAATGATTCAATCACCAATATCCAAAATAACCATTCTTATCTTGAAAAAATCCAAAACCTAACTTTATTTATTCGATCGAAGCCCCATACATTAATAGTTTGTGAATCCGAGGGTCTAATCAAGCTCGGTACCACATAAAAATATCAAACCTAGAGAGTAGGGTCCTACTGGTGATGAATGTCAATAAACTTTTATTTAAGGGCACAATAAAAAAGTTATTGACATCATTACCCAAGAGTTCTTCACCAACGATCAGGAGTGAAGATACTTGGGCTTGAAGTTTGTATTTTTTGTAATCAGAGATAGAATAAATCTTCTTAGTTAGAAAGAATGAAGTTGTTGAAGACATATGTCTCTAATGAAGAAGACATTTTTTGCTAAAGAGTTTTGAAATATGATGCTAATGAATATTGAGAAGTCCGAAGAAATAACATTTTTTAAAACATTATAGATTCAATCAGACGACTATTTTCTAATATTGAATTTCTCAAAAATAATGAAATATTTTATGATAAAAGATTTTGAAGAATTTATTTAGAGGTTTGAAGAAATCATAATTAGTAAAAAGAAGAAAAAAATTGGATCTAGCATTATTGTTATGAAAATCATGTCCAATATTCTTCACAAATTTGAACCAAAATTCTTTGAAAATTAGAAGCAAAATACAAAGAAAATCAGAACCAAATTTATTAATAAATCGAAACCAATATTCAATGCAATTCAGAACCAGTTTTTTGAGAAAATTAAAAACAATTTTCTGAGAAAATTAAAACCAGGATTCTAAGAAAATCCAAACTAGTTTTTTAAAAAAAAT
This sequence comes from Viscum album, assembly GCA_963277665.1. Taxonomy (NCBI): domain Eukaryota; kingdom Viridiplantae; phylum Streptophyta; class Magnoliopsida; order Santalales; family Viscaceae; genus Viscum; species Viscum album. The sequence continues at coordinate 41,924,087 of OY728140.1, read as the reverse complement.
CAGAACCAAGATTATGAGAAAATAAGAAGTGGTTTTCTAATAAAATAGGAACCAATTTTCCTTGAAAAATTAGAACCCTGATTCTGGGAAACATGGATGATGTTTTTTGAAAAAATTAGAACCATTTTTATGAGAAAATATGAACCAAGATTCTGATAAAATCAGATCTAGTTTTTTTAGAAAAATAAGAACCATGATTTTTAGAAAATCAGATGTAGTTTTATGAGAAAATAATAACCAACCTTCTAAGAAAAATTTGATCTATGATTCTGAGAAAATCTGAACGAGTTTTATAAGAAAATCAAAACCAACTTTTTTGAGAAAATTAGAACCAATATTCTAAGATAAGAAAAATAATTTTTTGTGAAAATTTGGAACCATGTTTCTGAGAAAATTAAAGCCAATTATCTGAACAAATCAAAACCAAGATTCTGACAAAATCATAAATAATATTCTAAGAATATCAGAACCAGTTTTCTAAACAAATCAAAACCATTATTCTAAGAAAATTGGAACCGGTTTTCTAAGAAAATCAGTACCAATATTTAGAGAAAAGCAGAACAAGTTTTTTGAACAAATCAGAACCAAGATTTTGAGGAAAATAGAAAAAAATATTCTGATAAAATCAGAACTAGTTTTTTAAGAAAATTATAACTAGTTTTATCAGAAATATCAGAAGCAATATTCAAACCTACTTTCTAAACAAATTAGAAATAGGTTTCTGAGAAACTCACAACCAAGATTCTGAGAAAATTGGATCCAATATTCTAAGAAAAATATAAACAATGTTTCTATGAAAATAAAAACCAAGTTTCTAAGAAAATTGGAAGCATGATTCTGAGGAAATAGAAAACAATATAATGGAAAAATCAAAAAATATATGTTGCAATATCATACTAATAAATATATATAGATTTGATAAATTGAAACATGAGTTTCGATTTTTCATAAATCATGGAGAATTTTAAGGATGTTTGAAGTCATTAACGTTAAAGTCATAAATGAGAGATATTTGTGGAGTATTGAGTTTTAATGAAGTGGGAAGGATTTAATGTTTCCAGAATTTATTTTTTTAGATTCCTATAAATACTTAATCAGATCATTCATTAATTTACAAATTTAATATATGTGAAAAAGGTGGAGAACTAGAGAATTCGAAGTAAAATGTTCCCACCAGATTGAAAATTATTTGTATTGAGTTTTTTGGAAGATAAAAATCAGAACCATCATTACCATATTGAGAAGATCAGACATAGCCATGTCAGATTGAGCAAATTGTGGAGTAGATTCAACAAAGATTTTATTCATTTTTTTACTCAATTTTTTTATAAGATAATATTTCAAAATGATGAGAGTCAGTATAATATTTCATATCTTGATATAGAAGATGTCTAATTGGTGTTTCCACATGTTGTATTAAATTTTTCATATTCATGGATTTCCATAGACCCATTGGAGTGGCTATGGCAAGGACGTAGGTTCTCACAATGATGCCAAACTAGGTAAATATCATGTACTCTTCTTTCTTTACCACCTTTTCATGCATGAGTGTTTACTAGAGTTTGATAATGATATAAATCATAACCTATTATAGGGGTTAAGTTTCTAAATTTTTTCAAATTTATAAAATGAGAAAAAATTATTCACCCCCCTCTAAATTTTTATTCGATCCTTGGGAATTAATTTTGTATGAGAGCGTTTAGGTTACCTTATTTAATTCTTATCATGGATAATATCAATTCTTTCAAAAGTATATGAATTTCTACATTTGATGGAAACATTTATAACAGATAGAAAAATAGGACGATTCCTTATATCTTATATCACGGCCTGGAAGTTATTGATGATTTTACTATTTATTTTCTACCTATTGAAAATAATTCTCTAATGAAGTTTGCAGATAAGAGAAATATATATGTAGATGGAAAGGATAGAAATAAAATCCTTATGTCCTTATCAGAAAATTTTTATTAGAAGATTATGGGTCACAAAACATCAAAAAATATGTGGGACATGTTAGAAAGTGTTTTCGAAGGGAATACTAAAGTAAAAGAATAAATGATACAAATCTGGCATAGTAAGTATGAAGACATCAGAATAAGGGATAAAGAAATAATTAGTGAACACATCACCATAGTAAATGAAATTTGTTTCAACATCAGAGGATTTAGATATGTCCAATAAGATTATATTATGGTGAATAAACTTATGAGAATCATTCCATACAGGTTTGATTATAAAATTTCTTCTTTATAAGATAAATATGATTTATCTCTTCATGAATTTCATAACTTTTTGTTGCATATTAAATGATTAAAGACCCCATTTTTAGATAGAATATGAAAGATGAAATAGCTTTTACAGCTATGAGAAATATAAAAATCCATGATAGTTAAGACGAAGATCCTTGTGAGTTTGAATATTAAGAGGATGATGATATGAATGAAGAAATCATGTTTCATATATCCAAGAAGTATTGAAGAGGAAGGGGAAATTATGGAGGTAAACATAAATTAAATGTTTTGAGTGTGGTAGAATCAAACACATTGCTATGAATTTCCCCACGAATAAAGTTAGAGAATATTGATATGATTCAAATGAAAAATCTCGATGGAATAAGTGAAACAAAAAATGAAAAATAAGAAAATTATTCAAACATACACAAGAAGAAAATTACTAAAAAAAATTAGTATTTTGAGTAAGTTTAAATAGGATCAACTAAAAAAATTCATCTAAATATGTATGTTCAGAAAAATTCAGAACCTTTATTACAAAATTTTGGAAAACAAAAGATTCCCCAGATATTGAAGATGGTGGGGAAGAATCTTATAGAGAGTTTTATATTAGACCCAAACCTGTTGCATGTCTTGAACATACAAAAATCTCAATAATGAATGTAGAGTGATGATGAATAATCAAGAAGAAGTTACTGATGGATTAACATATGACATCAAGCAGGAGGATGAAATCATTTAGGATATTTTAATCTATAAAATTAGAATTTCTAAATAGGGAAAGTAGATTGAAGATCGTAGCATGAATCTAGAAGCTAAGGAAGAAGACGTTAAAAAGTTTCAATAAAAAAATCTTTAATTCCAATATAACTTTTGGAAAATGCATGAAAATTTCAAAAAATATTCATAAGTAAAAGTTGAGACTTTGAAATTTACTGACAAGACACAATATGAGAATCAGGTGAAATCTTCTCTTACGAAAAATAATGTTTTATCCAATTTTTTAATATTTCAGGTTCTAGAAGAAGTATCAGGAAAGATTGGGTTAGGAAAAGAAGTGATAAACCAATCAATTATAGAAAAGTAGAAAACCCACTCTAAAGAAATTATATTCCATATCCTAAGCATGTTAGAGATGAAAGATGTTACTGACCTCCACAAAGTGTCATTAGAGACAGATATTTTGTGAAGATAAAATACATATTTGATATATATTTCTGGTGTTGTGGAATCTATGGGAACAATTATGATAATTTTTGGCACAACGTATATTTTCCAAGAAATATGTTTGAGAAAAATGATAGAAATTGTTAATGTAGAATGAGTAACTGTGCTAACTTATTGAAAGTTGAAAAGGAGAATTATTAAGATGTTAGAAACATTCCGACAAAGAATCAGACTAAATGTATGGAAGAAGTTTGTGGAAGATTTTATCAGTCTATTCATCATGCCAAAAGATGTATGACTCTCCTTCGAGAACAAGTTTCTTATGAAAGAAAAGAAAAAAATTTAAAAAAGAGGATGAGAAAAGAGATTTTGTTATTAAGATATCTTTGAAATCAAGTAAGAGGAAAAAATCATGGATACTTGATAGTGGATTTTATTCACATATGATAGGAGATATAAAAATCTTGAAACATATTAAAATTCAAGATGGGCCAGCTGTTACTTTTGGAAATTATAGTTCCTTAAATATCAGAGGAATCGAAATAGTAGAGATTGAAGTAGAGAAATTGAAATCTATGGATGTTTTACATGTTAATGGGAAAAAACATAAATTAATTAGTGTAAGTATAATTTGTGATGATGGAAAATAATTAATCTTTAGAAAGGATTCATGTATCATCAAAATTATGAAATATAGAAAATTTGTTATAAAAAGGGAAAGAACCAGTAAGAATCTCTTTCAAATAAGATAATTCAATAACTCGTGTTACTTATGTGATGAAGATTAAATCAAGTCTCGACACTGAATACATGGCCACCTTGGGTAGAAAAAAAATAATAAACGTTCTAATATCGATGTTGTATGGAATTTTCCAAAAAGGAAAAAAAGATTTGAAGATGTTTGTATTAATTTATAAAAAGGAAAGATGGCTTCCAAAATCAATAAAGATTTAGATTCAATCCACCACACCACTTGAGATTATTCACTATAATTTATGTAAACTGATTTGACATTAATTAAAAAATGAGAGTAATAATTTATCAATTTTATTAATTATTTTAATTGTATGAAAAATATTGTGTTCATTAAGAACAAGTCAGAGGCTATTGAAATGTTCAAATTCTTCATAAGGTTGTTGAGAATGAATTAGGGGTTTCCATAGAGAAGTTAAGAACATATAATGGTATGAAATTTACAAAATATGATTTTGAATTTTATTTGAGAAAATATGGTATCGAAAATCAATATAGTTCTCCCTATAATCCACAAAAAAATTTGGTAGTAGAAATAAATATTAGAATAATGGTGTAAATGGGAATAAGTACATTAGTAGAAAAAAAACATTCAAAATTATTTTTGAGAGAATCATTTAGTTTTGCTGTAAATGTTAAAAATATATGCTTGTTGATAATAGAAACCAACATAACACTCTATGAAATGTGTTATAAAAAACCATCATTTAAATAATTCAATGTTTTTGGAATTTCATGTTTACTCAAGTTAAAAAATATAGATTTTGGAATTTTGATGAGAAATATGAAGAAGGAAGTTTCATGGGTTATTCAACAAATGAGAGAAGATAAAAATTTTAGAAATAACATTTACAAAAGTTGGTGAACAAATATGAAGTGATGGTAATAGAAATACAATGTTCCTTAAAAAAGATTGTTGAGAATGTCGAGGAGGATAAATTAGATAATTTTAATAATATTAAAAGTAACTAAAACATTATTGTCAAGATTTAGAAGAATCAGGTGATGGGAATAATAAAATTGGGAAATAAACTTTTCAATTTACTATCTTATGAAAACATATTGAATACAAAAACATTATTAGGAATCAGAAATCTCCAATTCAAACAAGAAGTAATTTGAGATTAGAAAATCAGAATTGAATTATCTCAAAAGGTAACCCAAAATTAGTTTCAAAGGACATTTAACATAATGAATGGGTGGATGATATGAATGAAGTGTTGGAACATGTTTAGAAAAATAAAACATTAGAACATTTTTCAAGGCTAGAAAATAAAAAATTTATTGAAACCAAGTGGGTTTTTAGAAAAAAATTGAATTATAATTGAGATGTTTTAAGATCCAAAGAAATACTTTTTTCTAAAGGGTTTGTATATGTGAAAGGTGTATATTTTGATGAAACCTTTTCCACCATTGTAGGGATTGAATTTTTTTTAATGTTTCTTGTAGTGGCTTCCCATCAGAATTAAAAATTTTATATGAAGGATGTAAATTCATATTTCTGAAATTGCATAATGAGGATAAATTTTGAACTAAGTTACATTGTTAGTTTCTACATGATGATTTTTAAAAATGTTCATCATCATTGATCGATCGAAGGCCCATACATTAATAGTTTGTGAATCTGGGGGTCTAATCAAGCTCGATACCACATGAAAATTTCAAACCTAGAGAGTTGTGTCCTATTGGTGACGAATGTCAATAAAATTTTATTGAAGGGAACAAAAAAAAGGTTTTTGACATCATTACCCAAGAGTTCTTCACCAACAATCAGGAGTGAAGATACATGGGCTTGATGTTTTTATTTTTTGTAATCAGATATAGAATAAAGCTTATTAGTTAGAAAGAATGAAGTTGTTTAAGACAAATGTTTCTAAATGAAGAAGCCTTTTTTGCTGAAGAGTTTTGAAATATGATGCTAATGAAGATTGAGAAGTCCGAAGAAATAACATTTTTTAAAACATTATAAACTCAATCATACGACTATTTTCTAATATTGAATTTCTCAAAAATAATGAAATATTTTATGATAAACGATTTTGAAGAATTTATTTAGAGGTTTGAAGAAATAATAATTAGTAAAAAGAAGAAAAAAATTGGATCTAGCATTATTGTTCTGAAAATCATGTCCAATATTCTTCACAAATTGGAACCAAAATTCTTAGAAAATTAGAAGAAAGATACTGATAAAATCAGAACCAAATTTATTAACAAATCGAAACCAATATTTAATGCAATTCGGAACCAGTTTTCTGAGAAAATTAAAACCAATTTTTTGAGAAAATTAAATCCAGGAATCTAAGAAAATCCGAACCAGTTTTCTAAAAAAAAATTAGAACCCCGATTATGAGAAAATAAGAAGTGGTTTTATAAGAAAATAAGGACTAATATTATATGAAAAATTAAAACATTAACTCTGAGAAAAATGGATGAAGTTTTCTAAAAAAATTGAAACCAGTTTTATGAGAATATCAGAACCAAGATTCTGATAAAATCAGATCTAGTTTTTTAAGAAAAATAAGAACCATGATTTTTAGAAAATTAGATGTAGTTTTCTGAGAAAATCTTAACCAATTTTCTATGAAAAAATTGATCTATGATTCTTAGAAAATATGAACCTATTTTACGAGAAAATTGAAACAAAAGTTTTTGAGAAAATTAGAACCAATATTCTGAGATAAGAAAAATCATTTTTTGAGAAAATTTAGAACCATGTTTCTGAGTAAATTAGAACCAATTTTCTGAACAAATAAAAACCAACATTCTAAGAAAATAATAACTAAGATTCTAATAAAATCAGAACCATTTTTCTAAACAAATCAGAACCATTATTCTAAGAAAATTGGAACCAGTTTACTAAGAAAATCAGTACCAATTTTTAGAGAAAAGAAGAACTTGTTTTTTGAACAAATCAGAACCAAAATTTTGGGCAAAATAGAAACAAATATTTTGATCAAATCAAAACTAATTTTTTAAGAAAATTATAACTAGTTTTCTAAGAAAAATAAGAAGCAATATTCTATGAAAATTGAAACCTACATTCTAAATAAATCAGAAATAGGTTTCTGAGAAAATCATAACCAAGATTCTGAGAAAATTGGACCCAATTTTCTGAGAAAAATCAAAACAATGTTTCTATAAAAATCAAAACCAAGTTTCTAAGAATACTGGAAGCATGATTATAAGGAAAAAGAAACCAATATTATGGAAAAATAAAAACATATATGTTGAATTATCATACTAATAAATATATATAGATTTCATAAATTGAAACTTGAGTTTCGATTTTTCATAAATCATGGAGAAATTTAAGGATGTTTGATGTGGTTAATGTTAATGTATTAAATGAGAGATATTTGTATATTATTGAGTTTTAATGAATTGGGAAGGATTTAATGATTCCCGAATTTATTTTTCTAGATTCCTATAAATACTTAATCATATCATTCATTAATTTACAAATATAATATATGTGAAAAAGGTGGAGAACTAGAGAATTCGAAGTAAAATGTTCCCACCAGATTGAAAATTATTTGTATTGAGTTTTTTGGTAGAGAAAAATCAGAACCATCATTACCATATTGAGAAGATCAGACATAGCCATGTCAGACTGAGAAAATTGTGGAGAAGATTCAATAAAGATTTTATTCATTTTTTTGCTCAATTTTTTTATAAGAGAATATTTGAAAATGATGAGAGTCAGTATAATATTTCATATCTGGATATAGAAGATGTCTAATTGGTGTTTCCACAAGTTGTATTAAATTTTTCATATTCATGGATTTCCATAGACCCATTGGAGTGGCTATGACAAGGAAGTAGGTTCTCACAATGAGGCCAAACTAGGTAAATATCATGTAATCTTCTTTCTTTACCACCTTTTCATGCATGAGTGTTTACTAAAGTTTTATAAGGATATAAATCTTAACCTGTTTTAGGGGTTAAGTTTCTAAAATTTTTCAAATTTATAAAATGAGAAAAAATTATTCACCCCCCTCAAAATTGTTATTCGATCCTTGGAACTTCAATTTGAATGAGAGCGTTTAGGTTACATTATTGAATCCTAATCATGGATAATATCAATTCTTTCAATAGTATATGAATTTCTACATTTTTTGGAAAAATTATAATGGATAGAAAAATAGGACGATTCTTTATATCATATATCATGGCATGGAAGTTATTGAAGATTTTACTATTGGTTTTCCACCTATTGAAAATAATTCTCTAATGAAGTTTGCAGATAAGAGAAATATAGATGTAGATGGAAATGATAAAAATAAAATTTTTATATCCTTATCAGAAAAATTTTATCAGAATATTATGGGTCAGAAAACATCAAAAAATATGTGGGACAAGGTAGAAAGTGTTTTGGAAGGGAATACTAAAGTAAAAGAAGAAATGATAAAAATATGGCATAGTAATTATGAAGACATCAGAATAAGGGATAAAGAAATAATTAGTGAATACATCACCATAGTAAATGAAATTGTTTGCAATATTAGAGGATTTAGATATGTCCAGGAAGATTATATTATAGTGAATAAACTTATAAGAAACATTCCATATAGGTTTGATTATAAAATTTCTTCTTTATAAGATAAGGATGATTTATCTCTTCATGAATTTCATAACTTTTTGTTTCATTTGAAATGATTAATGACCCCATGTTTAGAAATAATATGAAAGATGAAATAGCTTTTGAAGCTATCCGAAATATAAAAATCCATGATAGTTAAGAATAATATCCTTCTGAGTTTAAAGATTAAGAGGATGATGATATGAATAGAAAACTCATGTTTCATATATCCAAGAAGTATTGAAGAGGAAGGGGAAATTATGGAGGTAAACATCATCTTAAATGTTTTGAGTGTGGTAGAATCAAACACTTTGCTATGAATTTCCCCACGAATAAAGTTAAAGAATATTGATATGATTCAAATGAAAAATCTCGATGGAATAAGTGAAACAAAAATGAAAAATAATAAAATTCTTCAAATATACACAAGATTAAAATTACTAAAAAAATTAGTATGTTGAGTAAGTTTAATTAGAATCAACTGAAGAAAATTCATCTAAATATGAATGTTTTATAAAATTCAGAACCTTCATTACAAAATTTCAGAAAACAAAAGATTCCCTAGATATTGAAGAAGGTGGGGATGAATCTTATAGAGAGTGTTATCTTAGAACCAAACCTGTTGCCTGTCTTGAACAAAAAAAACTATCAATAATGAATGTAGAGTGATGATGAATAATCAAGAAAGAAGTTACTGATGGATTAACATATGACATCAAGCCGGAGGATGAAATCATTTAGGATATTTTAAGTTATAAAATTAAAATTTCTAAATAGGGAAAGTAGATTGAAGATTGTAGCATGAATCGAGAAGCTAAGGAAGAAGACGTTAAAAAGTTTCAATAAAAAAATCTTTAATTCCAATATAACTTTTGGAAAATTAAAGAAAATTTAAAAAAATATTCATAAGTAAAAGTTGAGACATTTAAAGTTATTAACAAGACCGAATATGAGAATCAGGTCAAATCTTCTCTTATTAAAAATATTGTTTTATCCAATTTTTTTACATTTCAGGTTCTAGAAGAAGTATCGGGAAAGATTGGGTTAAGAAAAGAAGTGATAAACCTATCAATTATATAAAAGTAGAAAACCCACTCTAAAGAAATGATATTCCATATCCTGAGCATGTTAGAGATGAAAGATGTTACTAACCTCCAGAAAGTGTCATTAAAGACAGATATTTTGTGAAGATAAAATACATATTTGATGGATATTTCTGGTGTTGTGGAATCTATTGGAACAATTATGATAATTTTTGGCACAACATATATTTACCAAGAAATAGGTTTGAGAAAAATGATAGAAATTGTTAATGTAGAATGAGTAACTTTGCTAACTTATTGAAAGTTGAAAAGGTGAATTATCAAGATGTTAGAACCATTCCAACAAAGAATCAACCTAAATGTATGGAAGATGTTTGTGGAAGATTTGATCAGTCTATTCATCATGCCAAAAGATGTATGACTCTCCTTCGAGAACAAGTTTCTTATGAAAGAAAAGAGAAAAATGTTGAAAAAGAGGTTGAGAAAAGAGATTTTGTTATTGAGATATCTTTGAAATCAAGTAAGAAGAAAAAACCATGGATACTTGATAGTGGATTTTATTCACATATGATAGGAGATATAAAAATCTTGAAACATATTGAAATTCCTGATGGACCAGCTGTTACTTTTTGAAATGATAGTTCCTTAAAAATTAGAGGAATCGAAATAGTAGAGATTTAAGTAGCGAAATTGAAATATAAGGAAGTTTTACATGTGAATGGGACAAAACATAAATTAATTAGTGTAAGTATACTTTATGATGATGGAAAAGAATTAATCTTTATAAAGGATTCATGTATCATCAAAATTATGAAATTTAGAAAATTTGTTATAAAAAGGGAAGAAACCAGTAGGTATCTCTTTCTAATAAGAGAATTCAATAACTTGTGTTACATGTGTGATGAAGATTAAATCAAGTTTCTACACTAAATACATGGCCACCTTGGGTAGAAAAACAATAATAAACGTTCTAATGTTGATGTTGAATAGAATTTTCCAAAAAAGGAAAACAAGATTTGAAGATGTCTGTATTAATTTCTAAAAAGGAAAGATGGCTTCCAAAAGTCATAAAGAGTTTAGATTCAATCCACCACACCACTTGAGCTTATTCAGTATAATTTATGTGAACTGATTTGAAATCAATAAAAAATGAGAGTTATACTTTATCAATTTTATTAATTATTTAAATTGTATGAAAAATATTGTGTTCATTAAGAACAAGTCATAGGCTATTGAAATGTTCAAATTCTTCAGAAGGTTGTTGAGAATGAATTGGGGGTTTCCATCGAGAATTTAAGAACAGATAATGGTATGAAATTCACGAACAATGCATTTGAATATTATTTGTGAAAATATGGTATCTAAAATCAGTATAGTTCTCACTATAATCCACAAAAAATTTGGTTGTAGAAAAAAATAATAGAATAATGGTGTAAACGGGAAGAAGTATGTTAGTAGAAAAAAACATTCAAAATTATTTTGGAGAGAATATATTAGTTTTTTTGTACATGTTCAAAATATATGCTTGTTGAGAATAGAAACCAACATAACTCTCTATGAAATGTGTTATAAAAAACCATCATTTAAATAATTCAATGTTTTTGTAATTTCATGTTTACTCAAGGTTAAAAACACAGATTTGGGAATTTTGATGAGAAATATGAGGAAGGAAGTTTCCTGGGTTATTCAGTAAATGAGAGAAGATAAAATTTTAGAAAAACCATTTATAAAAGTTGGTGAACACATATGGAGTTATGGTAATAGAAAAACAGTGTTCCTTAACAAAGATTGTTGAGAATGCTGAGGAGGATAAATTAGACTTTTTTTATAATATTAAAGTAACTAAAACATTATTGTCAAGATTTATAAGAATCGGGTGATGGGAATATTAAAATTGGGAAATAAACATTTCAATTTACTATCTTATAAAAACATATTGAATACAAAAACATTATTAAGAATCAGAAATCTCCAATTCAAACAAGAAGTATTTATGAGATTAGAGAATCGGAATTTAATTATCTCAAAAGGTAACCCAAAATTAGTTTCAGAGGATATTTAACATAATGAATGGGTGGATGATATGAATGAAGTGTTAGAACATGTTTAGAAAAATAAAATATTAGAACATTTTTCAAGGCTGGAAAATAAAAAAGTTGTTGGAACCAAGTGGGTTTATAGAAAATAAATTGAATTATAATTGATATGTTTTAAGAGCCAAAGAAATACTTTTTTATAATGGGTTTGTATAGGTGAAAGGTGTAGATTTTGATGAAACCTTTTCCACCATTGTAAGGATTGTATTTTTTTTAATGTTTCTTGTAGTGGCTTCTCATCAGAATTACAAATTTTATAAGAAGGATGTAAATTCATATTTCTGAAATGGTATATTGAGGAATAATTTTGAACTAAGTTACGTGGTTTGTTTCTACATGATGATTATTAAAAAAAGTTCATCATTATGAAAACAAAGTTTCTACATAATATGTGTGAATTATAAAGACTTTAGGAAGCTTATTATAAGTATTATTTACCTTAGAGATTCAAGGCCAGATATTATTTGTGTTTGACATTGTGTGTCGGGTATCATAGTAATAAACAATAATCCCATATGAGGGTTGTAAAGAGTATTCTGAGATATGTAAAAAGAACAACTTCACATGGGTTGTTATACAGATGAAATTTTGAGATAAAGTTTCCTGGTTATATTTATTATAATTGGGTTGGAGATTCTAATGATAGAAATTCAACCATAGGCAGAACATTATTTTCTGGGTAAATGTTGTGTGAGTTGTCATATTGAGAAACAAAGTTCAGTAACTTTGAGTAGAGTTGAATCCAAATATGTTTCATCCACTCAGGCTTGAACTCAAATGTTTTGGATGAATGTTTAGTTAAAATATTTTAATTTAAAATTTTTTAGACTATTGATGATAATTTGTGATAATCAGAGTGTAATTGATCTTTCTAAGAATCTAGCCCAACATTCAAGATCAAAACACATTGATATAAAGTTTCACTTTATAAAAGAGAAAGTTGATTCTGGAGAAGTTTTTCTAGAGTACATTTCAACAAAGTATTATATTGCTATTATATTTACAAAATTAATGTCGAAAGAATGGTTTTTTTGAATTAATGTTTCAACGTCATGTTCATCCTCCTCCCATATCTTCTTAAACCTCATAAGGAGGAACCCGCACCATGTTTTGGAATTTGATGACGAAGGGGGAGAGTAAGTAATAAATGTGTACTTTAAAAGAAGTTTTTTTAGTTTTATTTTATGTGTACGAAGCTATTGTTATCATATAATGGGAGATAGAAAAAGAAATGTGAGAAAGGAAAGCATAAGACTAAGAGAATAAGAAATGTGAGAAAGGAAAATATAACATTGAGAGAAAAACAAATGTGTGTGGGGGGGAGTTATCTTTACATGGATGCAAAAATATTTGTTCCACTGAGGGACAAAATTCTTTCGAAAACATTAATTTATCCAGTAGTGTGGTGTCAGGATACTCTGTTTTGAGAATGGAAATGTTTTGATAAAAGTAAAAAACAAATTGAGTTATTTGCAGAAGAAGAGTTGTAAAAAATATAAGAGTTGGAAAAGTTGTTAACGAGGGTTGTCATTGAATCCAAAGGGGGTTATTAAAGTACCATTATGACAATTTTTTTAACAATGTTTTATTATTTTTTTACAACTAACCTTTTTGTTGAATAATGTTTTTGATATTCAAGGAGTTAAATTTTTTGGTTTATAGAAGTTTTTATTTTTTTAATGAGAGGATGAATGAAGTATTTGAGTTATAATGAATGAATTTATTGAAGAAAAATGTTGCTGAATAAAAATATTTTTTGTTGCTAAAAATTTTTGAAAGTGATTTTTGATGAAGATTTATAATTCAAAAGATATAAATTTTTTCAAACATTCTAAACGAAATCAGACAATCTTTGTTTAATCAAGAATTTCTCACAAATCATGAAAAAATTCATGATAAATTCATTTAGATAAGTGGTGGAGAGGATTGAAAAAACTAGAATCACTAAAATGAAGAAGAAAATCAGATCTAGAATTATTCTTCTAATAATAAGATCCATCATTTTTCACAAATCTGAACCAACATTTTGAGAAAATTAGAACCAATATTCTAAGAAAGTCAGAACCAGTTTTCTGAATAAATCGAACCAATATTCGAAGAAAATTGTAACTTGCTTTCTAAGAATATCGGAAAAAGTTTTCTGAGAAAATCGGATCTAAGATGACGAGAAAATAAAAACTATTATTCGAAACAAAATTTGAACCAAGATTCGGAGAAAATCAGATCCCGTCTTATGAGAAAATCAGAATAAAGTTTCTTAAAAAAATCATAACCATATTTTTTTTAAAATCAAAACCAATTTTCTGAGAAAATTATAACTAGTTTCCTTAGAAAATTGAAACCATGATTCTGATAAAATCAGAACCAGATTCCTAAGAAAAATTTTAACCAATATTCTATGAAAATCATAACCAGCTATTCCTTGTAAATCAGAAATACTTTTCTTGGAAAAATCATAACCACGGTTCAGAGTAAATCAAAACCAATTTTCTAATCAAATCGGAAGCAGTTTTATAATAAAATCAAAAACATAATTTTGATAAAATCATAAATAGTTTTCAGAGAAAAATTAGAACTAGTTTTATGATCAAAACAGAATGAATTCTATAAACAATTCAAAAGCAACATTCTGAGAAAATCAGAACCAATATTTTGACAAAATGGGAACTATATTTCTGAACAAATCAAAACCAAGATTCTGAGTATATCAGAATGTTTTTTTTTATAAAATTAAAAAAAGTTTTCTAATAAAATAAAAACCAAGATTTTGAAAAAATAGGAACATATTTTTTGAAAAAAAATTAGAACCAAGATTATGGGAAAATAGGAACATGTTTTTTTAGAAAATTTGAATCATTTTTATGAGAAAAATAAAAAAAAAATTATGAGTAAATCAGAACTTTCTTTCTAAGAAAATCAAAACCAGTTTTTTAAAAAAAATTGGAACCAAGATTTTGATAAAATAAGATCTAGTTTTTTTGAGAAAAATCGGAATGATGTTTCTGAACTAATTGGTACCAATATTTTGAGAAAATTGAACCATGATTATGAGGATATCGGAACTAACATTCTAAGATAATTATAACCAAGATCAATTAATATCATGATGATAATGATAAAAAGAGTTTAAGAAGTAAAACATGAAATTAAATTTGGTATAAATCTCAGAGAAATTTAAAGTGTTTTAACTAATTCAAAATGGATGTTTTAAATACAATATATTTGTAGAGTTTTGAGATTTAATGAAGAAAGAATGATTTTATGTTTCTAACCTTTGTTTTTTGAGTTTCCTATAAATGTTTTATCAAATCATTCGTTCATGTAAAAATTTTATATGTGCATGAATGGTATAGCCTTAGAGAATTCAATGTAAAAGGTTCCCACATTATTAAATAATATTTTTTTAGTTACTTAGTAGAGAAAAATCCGGACCATGGATACCATATTGAGAAGATCACACTCATCCAAATCAGACTAAGAATTTTTTGGAGAATATTTATCAAAGTTTTTATTCTTTTATTTGGATCAATTAATATATAAGAATACATTATAAACTAATGGGGGTCAGTATAGTATTTTCTATCCGGAGACAGAAGGTGTCTAATGGGAGTTGGCCGAAGTTGTATTCACTTCTTCATAATTGTGAATTTCTATAGACCCATGGGAGTGGCTATGGAAAGGACATAAGTTCTCACATTAAGGATAAACCTTGTATGTTTTGTGTGATTTTCATGATTTCCTACCTTGGCATGCATGATTATTTACTAATGGTTGATAAGGATATAAATATTAAAAGGTTATAAGAGTAAAGTTTCTAGAAGTTATGAAACATATAAAATGTGAAAATCTGATTCAAACCCCCTTCTCAGTTGTTATTCGATTTGTGTAACTTTAAAAAAATTAAGTAACTCAATTTAAACTAGTATGTAGGAACATTCTTTTGACATAATTAGCACAGATCTGTTGAAGAGATCGATCTTCTTAATATGTTAAATAAACCATGATGTAAACCAAAAAATTATGAGTCCAATATGGATATTGGATGGTTGATCATTGAATAACATTATCACCAACTATGGAAGGATGTTATTGTGGTCTATGTGCTTATATCTGCTCAGATCTTATGTTCAGTCATCATATGAGGAAATTCACCAATTAAAGAGGGAGGAAAAACTCTGTAATACCCTTATGGTTTATGTGGATATCCCTGGAGTATTATAAATATAATTATTCTTATAGATTTTTCATTTAGGTTAAACTGAATTAATTAATTAATTTAATAATTAATTAATCTACTGAGCTTATCTCCAATGAGTAAGGAGTCTGAGCACACACACCGACTTATTTTATGTCATGCCAAGGGAAAACAATGCATTCTATACTCAACCGTGGTATTAGATTTACAATCATGTATTCCTTTAAAACATTATCCCATTTTCTTTATAGACCATGATTGTGTAATATAAAATAAATTGAATATGCTTATAAAATTTATTCTGGGCACAGGAGACCACAAAATCATACATAATCTATGTTTTTATATCTAGAAATATATATAGAAATACTTAAAGTTCTTAATCCTATTGGATTGGAGTGATTATTCTATTGGGATGTTTGGGTTTATCTTTCTAGTTTCTATATGCATTGATGATGTACTATTTTAGGGTTTTGTTATAGCTATTTGGTTTTGGGTACTTTATCTTTTTAGAGTTGTGAGCATACTAACTTGTATCTTTTGTCTTCTACTATATTATGGAAAATTATTTCACAATATTATCATGTTTGATTCTTGGTTCTTGTTTCAAACACATGGGGATCAAGAACTACCTTTAGTACATGTTAGAGATGGTTCAATTACTAGGATACGATGGTATCCATGATTGTATTTGAAACTGGTTCAAATTATATTTCCTTAGTGGTGATATCATACATTGGATATGAAAATTCAATCCCTAACATAGAGATATGAAATTGATCATGAACATTAGACTGTCATGGTGGAATTTGTAAATAGTAATCCATAACTCCAATTATTTATATAATTTCATAAGTCTAGATATACCTAGGACATATTCTCCCATTATTATGGATCCTTATCACCCCTTTCTATAGAGATATCTTCTAGAATAATAGTTCTCACACTTGAAATTGTAAATATGTCTTTTGGTAATCTGGATAGAAAGTTTCTCATTCTTTTAGAATATATAATATGTATATTAATATTTTTCACATCTATTGTTATCTCCTCCAGGATATTTGATCCTATAAGCTTCTATTCATAAAACGTTTCCCAAAAAGTAGGAGTATTCCACCTATTACCTTCCAATAAATTATAAGGTCCCATTTGAATTCATAAAATAATTATATTATTATATGTGAATTCCTACAAAGGTAATACAAATCAAATATACATTGATAGTCAAGTGAGCATGACTTCATCGTATCATTTTTTGTATGAGTATTCAATTTAGACTACCCATCAGGTTCATGGTAATAGGTTGTGATTAAATTTAGATTGGTGTTGAGAGCCTCAAGAAGTCACATCCAGAATGTCTATGTAAACTATATATCTTAATAATATAAAATTGATGGAGGTTCTTCCTTAGGTATAAAAATTTCATTAAAATAGTTCCATGTGAGGTGATCATGAGGTAGATCTTCCTATATTGTGAGAAAATGTACGGAATTTATAATGAGATAAAAACACATATAGAATAATATTTTTGGGAGACCTTCAAAATCCAATTACAATTTACATATTATTTTCATCCAATTTATTCAAAAGAATAAGATGAGGCTTCATAGCACCATTATGACGTAGTCTCTTATACATTACCTTTTTAAAAACCACGAATCCTTATGTATACTCTTGAATTTACCATTTCACAATATATCACCATAAATGTTTACTAAAAACTACATACATTTTGTTGTTTTGAATAAAGACAGATATCATTAAAGACGAAGGTCACCAGACGTACAAGTGAAAATCCATGATGGAAAATTGTCCAGCCAGAGCTGGTTGGCATCGAATGGGCCTGATGTTTCCAGTTGATGGGATGCATTGTTTCCTTCCATTTTGGTAAATGAGAAGGTTCATAATGAGAAGCATTGGTGAAGGGGAATTCTCCTGATGATGAGGCCAAATTACAAGAGTCCGTCGTCGTGATGATTAATATCATCGATTGTTATGAGGTAGTCAGACTCAATGTTGATATCAACCCAACCCTGGTCCATAGTAAGCATCATACCAGCAAGGATGGCGATGGATTCAGCTACTGCAGGTTCCCGGCATGCATGATGTGGTTCATATTTTGCTACAATGATTTTCCCCATATGGTTTCAGGCCAGGAGACCAAGGGCAATGAGCATATCCTTGGGGAGAGAATTTTCCACGTAAATCTTAGGAATCCCTTCTTTCAGAGGATTCCAATGAGAGGGAAAATAGGGGTAACAAATGGAATATAATGTCAATTGTGGTCTTTCCAGCCCTGAATCCATGAGGTGGCCCATTCAATCCAAAAATCAGGAGGTTTATGAACGTGATGAAAAATAGCGTCATTACCCCAGACCCGATATAAACATTTAACAAATCCATGAATATAAGATATTTAACAATCCTCATTTTAGAAAAAACTCCATTACTTGTCATACTCGATGAATCGTAATCATTAATTATGTTCAATAGGGATATAGTGTATTGAGGAATAATTATCCTTCGGTACTTTTACTAATAATTTTTTCTTCATATTTTTCGCTTTATGTGAAAATATATATTTCACAATTTTTTTAATCGAATTTATTTTATATAATTCACTATAAAGGTAATGTGTCTATGTAATCAATGAAACAAATATTATTTCTAACTCAATTTCATGGGATTAATAACATTTTTCCTGAATATTTAACTTCCTTGATCCATAATAAATAACCCTGTTATACTATAAAATGATTTCTCCAAGTCATTTCTTTGATTCATTTCTCTATATCATAATTAAATTACTTCCTGATAGAAATTTCTATATTTTTACATTGACCACGTTTCCCTACATTTATTAAAAAATCAATACTTTATTATAAACATATGATCTTGAACATTTTACATGTCCAATTTTTTAACAAGTTATCTAATTTTAATAAATTTTTAATCAAATCAGAAATAGTAACCTACTAATTGAACGAATCTATATACATTGGGTAGATCCATTTACTTTGGCCCTGCTATAGCTGACATTTTCATTGATGGTTCAATTGATATTACATCCATAATGACAATATTATCATTAAAATAATCATCATGAAATAAAAATTCCATTTTTCAAAATTTGACATATAAATCAATTTCTACAGGAGTCATATGCATGATTCACAAATAATTCTTATGCTCATCGTAGCTTTTATGTATATCATGATATCAATTTTAAGAACCATAGTTAAATTATTGACATAATCCTTGAATGACTTGTTCATCAAATACATAAACATATATTTTGAATTAATAATCCGAATGGAAATAATATATATTTATAATGTCCCTACCTAATGTGAAATTCCGTCATTGGAATATCCTCTTTATTTACATTTAATTTAAGATTTCAAAATAAAATATCAATCTATAAAAATATCAATCACATAGTTTTTGACTAAATAAGAAAATAGTGTGGGGTAGATGAAACATGATTATTTTTTTATGGAATTTATTTCTTATTAATCAACAACATACAACTTCATAAACCAAAATTCCTTCTTAAAGAAAAGAGTAACATCTCCTCATAGTAAAACCAAGGGTGTAAAAATCCTTTATATAAAAATCATGTAGTTGTTTCATTAGTTCCACAAATTACATTATGATTATTATATAGGTATTCTTTTAAATATCTCTTTAATTTTGAATGCAATTAATGGGAAACTCCACTTCCCACTTATGTGATTGTATATATAGTTATTTGAGTAAAAAATCAATTTATTTCAAATTAATTTTTGCATGAACTATTATATAGATACTATTACCATTAATAGGATAAGAATACTTTTATTCATAAAAAAATCCCATAATGATAGATAGTAGTTATAAATTCATATATGATTCAATGTTGCAGTATTCCCTCTAAAGATGATGGATTCAATATCTTCATCACAAATTGTAATTTTTTATCAGTAATTTTTTTCATTTTAATTTGAAATCAAATTCATTACAAGGATTATATTAATGTAATATATATGTTTAATTATGATGTTTTGAAATAGTTTAATTCTCTATATGATAATGGAAACTAACTGAAATATTAATATTATAGTAAGATTCCCACATATGGTTTTCACTAACAATTCCATTATTCTTTTGATAGGGAAATACAAAATTTATAGAAAAACATTGATGATATAAATGTGATAGAAGATACAGAATGAAATAAATCATTAGACAAATTTAAGGATATGGTCAACATACATACTACTAAATCATTAGGAACATCAACATGATTGTATAATCTTAGTCGTTACCACATTACTTTTTCATTGGAAATTTCGCATGACATATGGGGAATTCATTCACATATTGATCCATATCATAATAGTTGATGTAATTAACATTATAATTTTTTTTTCTTACGGTCAAAATCTTGTCGGTATTTTTAAAAATAACTGATGAAAAATCCCATTCATAATAATAATGTCATATAGTGTTTCCTTCTAAAATTATTACATGTTTTAAATTAAAAAATACCTTCTCTTGTTTTATCATTTTTCCTTTATTTAAAAGCTCAATCTCTAGAATTTTATTATCTTATCCCAATAAAATTAATAATGAATGATTAATTCTATATCTTTATGGAATTAGATACTATATCCGTATATAAAAAAATTCTTTCAAAAAATAATTCCCTTGAATGTCAAGGCCTTATCTCATAATGTAAAGAATCATTATTGTTCCATTTAATAAAAATGTAAAACAAAACAAGAACATATATCCATATAAAGTTGAAAAAATATTTAAAACTATTTCCAAATTAATTTTTTTATTAATTAAAGAAATTTCCTCTCCACATTAGTTTTCTTCTCATGTTGAATTTATTTTTGAAGAATAAGTAATTGACTTTATTCCACGCAATGATATTTATTTTATCTGAATCCCAAGTGTTTTGGATCAATATCTACCATTTATTAGAATCTAATTTATATCAATGTATTTATACTATAAATTTGCATCTTTATCAACATCCCAAAGTTATAAATATTATCTCTAGGGGCATGATTCGTTTATCAACAACTAATAGATTGGTAGCCCCATTAAATGACATGGGTTGTTGACGCATTATATATCTGGAATTGTTTCACTATGTTGGGGTTTCATATATTTCTCTATAAAATAATGGTTATTACTCATAAGATAAATCATCTTCCCCAATGTAGTTATAATTTGGTCATCTTCAACTATAAATCCAGCTACAACTATAGATTCATTGTTTTTTCCATGAGGTAAATCCCTCTATAGATTATGCTCATTGATATGGTTTAAAATATTTATTCTAGGTAGAATTTCTAAAAAATAGAATATACTAAACTAGAACATTAAATTTTATAATTTAAACCATAATATACTATTCCAAAGTTATTATAATAAATTATATAAAATGAAAATTTATGTATATATACTCTCAAAATCATAAGCTTGGTATCATTGGGAATATCTTAAAATCATAAAAATATTTTCTAATAATTTTTAACAGTTTATAAGGAATATTTAAAGTAAAAAATCACATCCTATGTGATTTTCCAACTTGTTGTGCATTATTTGGCCAATCTATCATAAAATATTGACAAGTGAGTGAATACCGAATCCACTCCTTTCAAAATATTTATCCATATTTTCATCTTTAACACAGATGAATCCAACTGATAGTATCAACGAAGGTTTTTTATGATGTATGGAACCCACACTATCTATAATGTAACAAAAAGATCTTATATTATCCTATACATAGAATTATCATAACAATTTTTCATAGAGTCATTTTTTAAAATCAATATTTTCTGAAATATATTTATCATGTGTTATAATAAACTTCATTTCATACAAAGAATAAAAATCATACCAATGTAATAAAATTTTAGTATTTTTATACTATATTGAAACCAAATACCAGGGATCACTTCATAAAGGATTTAAAAGTTTTTTATTCCTGGGAGACTCAATATATATATTATTATCATATTACATATGAAAACATGAAATTAGTTATAAGTACGATTTTGAGAACATTTTCTTCTTCAATTAATTCTCTAAAATTATTCATTAATCACTTTATGTTATATTATAAAATGGAAAATATTATAAAGGGCCATCTCATGTGTAGTTTTAGGGACACCATAAAATAGACGATCTTATAGAAAAATAATCCATGAAAAATAAGGAAGAGATAACCAACAATCAATTAGTTTTGATAAATACTTTTAGAGAAGGGTAATTTATACCTATATGAAATAAAATAAATAAATTGCCACATCTATAATAATAATAAGATTCATAACGATAGAATATACAATTCCAGATATCACAATCCTTTCATCAAAGACTTTTTTTATTACATAAAATATTAATTAGAAAGTTATATTCCCAAAAAACAAACTAGTTTTTTCTAATTACATCAAAAGAACCATTGATGGAAAATTTGGGGCCCCACAATCCACTTAAAAAACTCGAATTCATTCAAAATTTTAAGGGGATGAATAAAATTTAATAAAAAATCGATATATACATTCAAATTAAAAACTAGGAAATGAAATTTTAATATTTTCCCAAATAAAAAAAATATAAAAATAATAATACATCTAGAGTGATATGATAGATAGTATTTAAACATTATTTTCTAAATAAATTTTAAGATTAATTAAATAATGTTGACATAGGTAAGAATAATTTAAAACAATCATTAGAACATTCCTTTAATTATCATTTTAAATTTTAATTCACATATATTGAGATCTATAAATTTATTTAATATTAGTAAAACCATTTAATAAGAATTTGAAAATAATAATTATCAATGTACACTAGGATGAAATAAATAATTGTGATGGTGGGAAATTTTATTTGAGTTTTAAATGTTTAAACAAGGATTTCCTTCGCACCTTATATAAAAAGTACATCATTTGGAAAATGATATAAATATTCATTTTAATAATTTTCATTTAATGATAGTATAAGCCCTAAAATGAACACTTAAATATAATGAACCAAATATAATGATGAAAGATTGAAAAAAACCTTATTTTTTTGTCTAAGTTGCTTCATAAGTTATTTTATCCTCAAGTAAAACAAATATCTATTGAATATACATCATTTATTTTTAAATATAAATAATTATACCTTAATATATGATCCACTTATAATATTTAAATACACTTTTATTAATAATTCAATATTTAAGTAGTCATTTTATAGTATAAACGTTTTTTTTCATTTATGATTCAGTTCAATAGATTTAAACCTTGCATGTTTCTCATTATCCCATAATATCCAAATTTTAAATAAAGAACTAAATATAATATATTTTAATTATATACATATTTAAAATAATTCTTTATTTTTTAAATTGAAAAATGAATGAAATTTATTTATTGAGGTGGTAGTTCATATGAAGTTAAGAGTGATGTTATCATAACTTAAATGGGTGGAAGAGAAGGAATGTATATATTATATATAGAGAATTAAAATTACACCATGTGTATATTATATAAAATATTATTTCATTTTCATCCATTATTTGGACCAATGACCAGAGCTGGTGTTGAAAAATGATTTACAACATCATTATGAGTCGGTTGTCTACATAGAGACACAAAATATACTTTTATTTTATATTATATGGATAAGTATATGAAACATGGTTGAAACATAAAATTAATAAAATTTAATTATATGGGAGTGAATTATAATATTAATACAAATTTTATTAGGAGTGCTATGAAGGAGCTAAATGATATAATAAAAAATAAAAACCTTAGTTAAGAACTCTACTTATTATTAAGAAATCATTCTTTTGTTTTAAATAAATCCCTTTTAGGATGGAATTAGGATAATATTGTATTAATTTTAAAATAAAATAAAATTTTCAATAAATAAGTGTGGTGTAAGTATAATTATTGTGCTGTGATTTCTTAATCTCCATAAATGATATTTTTTAGGTAACAAAAACATCACCAAAACTTATTAAACAACATCCATTACCTAAATCAAGAATAATTAAAATCACCAAAAACAAAACTTAGTTATAATTCATGGATTTTTGATTTATAATCTTCAATCCACCCTCTAACTTCAACTTTTCATCTGGTTTAATTAGGGCCAATAGATATATAAAATTTTAAGATCCAATAGATTAAATGTATAAATATATTTGAAAATTTAGTAATATTCTCATATTAGTTTGTGTAGAATATCTAATTACACCTTCTTAAACATTGTAATATATAAAAAATTTCCCCATGTATATTCATGTACATATTCCACTTCACATGATGTATTGTACTTCAATTCCATAATTTATTTTAATTTTTTAAACATAAGATGTTTTAATATAGATTATCAATTATAAGAAATTTATATATCATAAGTTATTTTAATTTAGTAAAAATTGTAACACCTATAATAAATATAACTACAAATAAATATTTCATAAATTTAACTTTATTTCCATCATCAAAGAGATGAGAAACACATAATAGATTGTTTTTTATCCCACAAATATATTATATATTCATTGAATTGAGATTATATTTCATAATACATATAGATCCAATAAATTTTACTTTATACAAACTATCATTTCAATTGGTCCCTCATGAGTCATTGTTGTCATGATTATTATTAAAATGTTTTAGGCCTCCAATCATATTTTGTTATAAATAATTATCCAGAATATATTAAGGTTCCTTCTATTAATATTTATGATATACATGTTCATCACAATATTTTTTAATATTTTGTCTTCATTTTTTATGAACTTTGGGTATTAACATGGATAATTAGTTGGGTTATTAGGATATTGCATCATTGTTTAAAATGTTGACAAGTCTCGTATAATTATTTATGAAAAGTATTCCAATTTTTGAAATTTTTTCCAAATATTTCCTCAAGATTGTTTATGTTTTTATCTATATAATTTTCATTTGGCTGGGATGACTACACCTCAATAAATTCCCTCAAAACCACTTAGTTACATTTTTATATTTTTAAATAAAACAATTTTTTATTTCATGCACCCAATGTATTCAAAATAAAATTCATAAACAATAAAAGTCATAATTTATTTTCTAAAGAGATTTATATCTTTCTAATTTAAATTTAAATTCATCTCCAATATGAACACATGCTATAGAAATATTTTGAAAAACAAAATATTTTGAGATACAGAAGTACTCTTCTTTATCATATACTAAATTTCATCATTTTTATTATCAGTTGTTTTAGAATTTTATAAATTCATTTTAATGACCCCTTAATTATCATGTTTTTATAAGCTATATTTTCAAACAAAAACTTGGTCATCTTTTTATTTTTATTAAAATAAAACTCACTACTAAAAATTAGATTATCATTTTGACTCATTGAGTGAAATTATTTCTCAAATTCATAAAAATAATTAATTATTTATATTTCTCAATTTTTTTGAGTACAATTTTGAAAATGTATTTGAATATTTTATATCGTTTCATTATTAATCGTTTTTTATTTGGTACATTCATTATATATTCTATTTTATCTATTATTTCTATAGTGTTGACCTTTACTGTATTCCCATCCTTATTAAAATTATTTAACACACCCTAGTATTTCTATTATATTTATGTTTACTAGATAAATAGTTTTTTATTAGTTGATTAACTATTTAAATGTTTTATTTTCATCTCCAAATTTTTGATAACTGAATTACACTAAATAAATTATCTCTTCAAAACAAATTCTATTTAATTTTATTCACAATTCCAATGTTAAATATATTCATCATTTGGCATATGTCCATTCATAAAATAGAAATTAATATCTTATCAATAACTTCATTGGATGATTAACCCTCTTTTAATTGATAACTTATATTAATATCTTTACATATTTCATAAAAATATTTATGATTATTCTTAGAGAAGATAATAAAATTTATTTTATAGTGGAACATTGATTTTAAATTTAAGTTCAATATAGATCTTTTTGGACTTTCATCTTCATCATCACTATGCTTTTCATTCAATTTTTGTTAATTTTTTCTATTGTTCCCAATTACATTACACATATAACATACTATGGTCAATTCCACTTAATCATTATTTTTCCATAGCTAAAACTTCTTCTGATAAATAACATGGTATTTCATAATATTATTCTATATTTTTATCCTCATTAGAATAATAATTAACATATTAATATTATTTTATATTTGTATATGATATATTATTACTTAAGGATTTGAAGGATATTTCACATTCAATATTAACATTGTGTTTTGTATAAATTTCTATACCCATCTCATTAACTTTTAGAACACTGTTAAAATCGTCTAGATTAAGTGTAGTAATATCTATAAAATTATATTATAATAATGTAGAAATTAACCTGTTTTCTAAAACTTGATAAATCTTCATGAAAATTGTTTAACCTTCTGAATTTAAACCAAAAAATATAATTAAAGTTAGAATTTATTTAAACCAAGTAATTTTTAATATATATATATTTATCCTACTGTATTTTTAGTTATTTATATTTTAGTCACCAAATAAACCTTTTTCTCAATTACCCTATAAATTTCATTCATCTATAGTATCAAGTATATGAGAGATACATAAATAATTAATAATCAAATTAATAATTTTAAACACCTTATATAATGAGAAAAAGAGTATAGAATTATAATCACAACATTCATTATCAAGATTCATTATAATAGTTGGTTCCACTAAATCTCTTTTAATATATAGAGTAGATCCATCAATTGTATCCTCAAATATATTCAATATCATGGATGAAAAATTACTCCATATGTGATCCTTTTAAATGTAGTTTTATTTTCACAAAACAAGGGAATCACTAATCTATTCACTTAATTATGATTTTTAAAAAATCCACAACAATGATTTTAGTGAATAAATTTACATCTAAATATAAATATCCTTTCCAAAATATCTATGTAGTAATGATTCAACTAATGGAACTAGGATTTGATACAATATAAACAACCATCCATATTATAGATGAACTAATTCATTGGTGGGCTGAATAAATGATAAGGAATTAATTTTTTGACTCCCTCATAAAAAAACATTGATAATTTTTAATGGGAATGAGTTATTTTAACGTGAAGACACACAAATTATAAAAGGAATAATGGATTTACCTGGTACAATACTGAATATGAGTTTACAGTCTATGGAATGATCTATATTCACTTTACAGCAATCAATCCACTATTATCAATATATTAATTTTAAGGACTATGTATTGTCTATGAAATAATATTAAAAGTCTACAAATACCCTATTTGAGTAACTTACAATTGAAAATATATTACAATGTTTTATAAAAAGATTTTTTTATTTATCCAAATTAATTATCCAACAAAATTATCATTGTCCTAGTTATTATGCATCTCTTCATTCGACTTCCTAACCATTGAGAAACTATATTCTTCTTCTTATTCAACATCATAATTTATTCATTCTATTTGATATAAGAAAAATTACATCCAGTAAATGTATCATAAACTCTACCAATTTATTTATCTTTCATCACATTTTTCTTCATCTTCTTATCCTTTTTATATTCCCTATATATTGTATACATTTTTACCTAAATTATTTGTGTAAATCCTATATATTATATCCATTTATTTCAATATAGAAGACTATACTTAAATTATTAGTCTTATTTTTTAAAATATTTTCATTTAAATATTTATTTTAAATTATCTATAAATTTTCACCATGGTATTACCTTCCAAATAATCCAAAAACAAAACATAAAATTCACATAAAAGTGCTCCATGGATAGAAAACATTCCAAATATATCATTCTATTTGCATCCATGTGTACATAATATCATGTAACACCACTATATGGATTTAATACATGAATAATTGAATTCATTAACAAAATCATAAATCACAATATTTTATTTTAATATAATATTTGATAAAGATACATTCAATATAATCACCAAATTTAATATTTCTCAAAAATATCATATTCTTGAAATCATCAATCATATAAATATATCTTTTTTCAATTTATGAATACTTTTGTAAGATGTAAAAAAACAACTATTTTTTTAGGTATGCTTATCCATATTCCATTTTTAATATCGTTACATTATACATGACATTTTTATCATCTTATTTTATGTACGTTAGATGATACACATTTATAAATTTAATTTCTAGCTAACAACTAATATGAATCCCCCTTAAATCATTTGTTTTATACATCCTGAAACATATTATGTATTCTCAATTCCATTTCAAAATTTAACCACATCTTTATAGGGCAACCTTATGAATACTCAATAATAAATTGCATAGATACTTAGAACCACACTTATATCATTCCCATTTTCCACTATACCATTTGGAATATATTATATTTCGAATACTAAATTTTACATACAATAAATTCTGTGAATTTTCATTCATAACTAAAAGAGACTTCATATATAATTTTTTTCCCAAAATCTAGCATCTACTTGTAGTACACCATATATTTTATTTGAAACCTTATACACATTAACCACATTACAATGCTTCAACATATATTCGTGAAATATATATTATATAATCAATGAAATTTTATAATTATGGAGTCATGAATAAAAAAAAATGAATTTATAGAATTCAAAAATTCATCATAAGGACAAAAAATAAGTCAAATCACAATCAAATTCATTGATACTCGTCCAAAAATTTCATCTAATATATATAAATTATCTTTTTTGATTTTAAATATGATCTATTCATTTTAAAGAAATCCAAGACAATGAGAATTTCCAATACATTATATCCAATTAATATTTTATAGATAAGAAACAAAATTAGAGAATAAATTAGATTAATTAAAAAGTAAGAACAGCTTATACTATGGTTGCAATAATCTCTCCAAGGTCTTAAATATCATCCATATAACTCTTTGGATTAATTTAATTAAATTTTATTTATCTTCATAAACCATAAAAATTCCTAGAAGCATATATATATAAAATAATTTAGGGTAATATGTTGTGTTTCAAACTCTTTCAAATGGTCATGGGATCTGTGTGATTTTCCCCTCCAGTATCCATATTTAAACAGAAAAAACAATTTGAAAATATGCGTCATTATCACCCTTTCCAGCTCTGTGTTTATTGGATATAATTTTCTATGGTTAAGTATCCAATAATATCATTCTATTATGAAATAATTATAGATTTTATCCCAATCCTAATGGTCATTATTGACCTCAGGTACATTCCACTCAGTAACCCATATACATATAGAAAATCAACATAGTAGAGACATCATAACCTAGCATAACATGAGTTGTATAACCGGATAAGCTCATATGGTCCTATAAATATGTGTGAGACCTAATAATAGGATTTAATTATTATATGAAAACAAAAAATTACATCCAAAAATTTCTACTTCTGAATAGTCTCATCCCAACCATTTCTACATACCATTCACCTAATGTCCATAACAATATAGGTTAGAAATAAATAGAACAAGACCCATAATAAATGTTATTAAACTATGAGGGAATTTAAATCAAAAATATTAATGAACTATAAATCATGAGTTATGAAGGTTTTGATAATTATTATAATAAGTTACATCACATGAAACCTTGAGGTTTTATCCAAAATCCCAACAACATAACTTCCCATTGCTCCCTTGAGAGACAATATAACAAAATTCTAGTCTTGAATGGGCATAAAATATTAAAATACATTGTAATATCTAACCCCATACACTATTACAATTAAAATTTTAACTAAAAGAACACAATATATGTCAAGAAAAATTGATCAAATTATTCTTTGAAATTTTATCATATGATTTCATTATTTTCCACCATTTGAAATATTCACCTAAAAGTTATGTGATGATAATATGAAGCCTATGAAATTTTTATGAAATCAATAAATCCAACCATCAGTGAAGAGTATTAGACTCCCGTAATCATCCTCCAATAGGTGATAAGACTAAGATCCCCTCTATTAAAAGAATATGATTTTATATATATTAATACTAAGATTCCATATGGGAATAATAAAGAGTTGACTCTAGTCATGATACAAGTATTTATCTGATAATAATTCATGGTTGGATCTATAAATAAGATTTGAATTTCATATATGAGTATCAATTTATTTCTTATGTGATGAGTATAAAATTATTCATGCGATTGGAATAGTTTATCCACCAATTCCCAACTTTGTATCAATTTAAAAATCATAGAAAAGTTTATCGATTTTTTATCATAAAGTAAACTTCACCTGACCCTATACTAATGACGATACGAAGAACATAATTTAGTCTTAGCTGGATAATTGTAAAATTTACAACATTTTTCATGGATGTGTGATTGTTAAATAACATAATCTAGTAGTATATTTGTGCTCTTAAAAGGAACACCAAATGTTCATGGAATAATTTCCTTTTATTTAATCACATTAATTAAGGACATATTATCTTAAAAGGCGCATTACTAGATCCTAGATAGATGAATATAAAATAGACTTCACTGGGTTATAAATGCATGACCATAAAACTAGATAATTTTTCAATTTAATATAAAATTAAATTCTAATAAATATCCTATTATGTGGAACTAGTATACATCAGATTTTATTACATACATATAGATAAATATAAACCACTATTATAAGAATGATATGAACTCCAAGAATCCTCCCATTCCCGTTCATGTGAGATCAATTCCTTTCTAGAAGGTGATCAATTACAAAGTATCTACATAATTGGGCTTATGGTATAAATGGACCATGAACATGAACCAAATAGTATATAATAAAATCCATAAATTTTGTATCCTTAGAAATTAATCATATGAGTTAATAAATTTCTAAACCGTAAATATAAGATTTAAAAATAACATTGGGTGTTATTATCAAACACTACTAAAATCAATCTGAGTGTCTTGGTGTAGGAAATAACACTACAATAAAATGATAAGGTGAGTCTAACATCCCATTCCCTAAAAAATGAAAATTATAAACTATTTATCATAATTTTATCACATTTGAATGACTTTGAAAATAAAGTATACACCTATTAAAAACTTCTGGGTGTATTGGAGTGTCTGAAAAAAGGTTAAGATAATTTTTATCCATAAATAGAAAATATTTTTATTAATTATAAATAATAGTGATATTTCACTAATTCCATTCTTATTCTCCTTCCGAATCCAAATTGTATATTTTGAGGAACATGGAATAAGAGGTAAATACATAATTTTTACCCAATATAAAAAAAATTTAGTAATCGATTCATTGAATAAATGGCATATGAAACCCTATTCTCATATTTTATTCATCACTCAGTTTTACTTATCTCATTGTAACTAATTAACCCTATCAAATATATAGTAACTATATCTCAAAATAATTTATGATATAGTTAATATATTTCTAATTGTTGGGATAATTCAGTCTTGGAATTATAATGTTATAATTTCAGGAAATTAAGTCTCTGATATGTCAAACGATGATGATATATCCTCAGTGTCAGGCCACTATAATGTCAATATCAAACTAATTTTTCAGTCTCTTCCTAGATGAAATAATTTTCTACAAACCCAATTTATTGGAGGTGGAGGTGTATATCCATAATTTTCAATAAACCAAAAAAGTGTTTTCTAATTTTCCCCTTATTATCAATGTTTATAACCATAAAAGTGTGAAGATTCTTATAAAAGAATAAATAAAAGAATATTTTCATCCTCTTATTGTCCATACTACAGTACCTAGAAAATGAGTGTATTAAGTGAAGGAAACCAATTCAAATCAATATAACACACATATATATATTTATAAAATTACAAACACCCATGATTCCCATCTATGTTTCATTTTAGTGGTATGGGGACAATATTAACACACCATTATAAAAATACATAGTCTTCAATAATGATTCAAAATAACATCAAAAAAATCCCCATAATAATTTAGCAGATAATTAACCCACATGGTGGTCCTTACAGTGTTATACCTCCACTTTTAATGTTTAGTAAAACATGGGATAAAGAAGAAAATAGAGATGCACTTACATTTATAAAATCCAATGTGAAACCCTAGACAAGAGTAATGGGTTTATTTTTCCCTCATGATCATTTATGATTTTTTAAAATGATATCAAAAAATAGATAATAGGTGGTTGAATTAGAATTTTTCAAAATTAAAAAAATATTTTATTTAAATGAAATATAAAAGTGAAATTGTAAATTCAATGAAAAAATAAAATAAAATGAAATCAATATATTTTTATAGTGGGAAAGATCTAAATTATCCAAATCCACTATTCACCCCTCTCACAATCTAATTGTGATAAAATCCATAATAACTAATATAATGGAATCTTATAATAAATATTTACCACCAAGAGTCCCATCCTATTTAAAAATAATTTTTCCTAGATTCTTAAACCCAGAAATAACCTTCCTTTTTTATACTTAGATGGATATTGCAAACACCCTACAATTCTTCATGAAAGGAACAAGTTAATTACTAACTTTTTTGGGTGTCACAACCCACAATACTTATAGAGACACTATCTTTTCATACATTAACATTACATAACTTTTTAAAAATACTTAAAACAAAATTCAAATAGAAACCAAAATACTATAGTAGTCTAGTGCCTTTGCAAACATGGAAAAGTAAACATGGGTACATAAGTGAGCTAAATTATCTCCCATTGGGTTCTTTATAACTGGAAAATTATTAGAAACATTAAACATAATACATATCTTCATAACATGCAAATGTAAATATATAAAAGGGTGAGATCATACAATCAGTAAGGGTAAACACTTGAGATTTGTAAGTAAAAACATTAGCATAGGTGTTCGATAATGTGATCCTAATTTAAGTAGATCATACGAAGTATATAATATGATCAGAAACAGGAATCATAGAATAAATCTTGGAAGTTCAGAGGACATAAATTATAGGAAAATAAATAACATGATCAATGAAAGCATGACCTAGGAGAAATACGTGTAATTGTGGAATACACATAAGCATATAAAAACCATATGTCAAGGATTCAAACCAAGACCTTTGTAATAGGTTAGGATTGGGATGCCCTCCCAGAGACCCTCTTATTTATATCTTGGGATTCCCACTAATGTACCCACTTGTTTCAGGCATGGGATTCCCTTTGGTGTACCATTTTGTTTTGGTATTAGGATTCCTTCTCATGTACCCTCTTATTTTTGGAGTGGGATTCCCTAAAATGTAGCCTTTGATCTCATAAAACATTTATCATTACATAATTCATTTTAGTAATATATATCTCTCAAACATCTCATAATTAAATCATACATACATGTGCCCGAAAATCATAAACAATCATATCCTAACCCAGAAAATGAAATGTGTATCATAAAAATGTTATGATGTCACAACATGTGAAAAAAAAACAGGTTTCATCTTTATTTCACCAAAATCATAACCTATTAAATAGAAATAGATTTCATAAACATAGGACCCATGAAAGAGAAATAGATTTCATAAACATATACCCCTTGATAGAGAAATAAGTTTCATAAAGTCAATGATATTAAGCATAATGCATTTAGAGAATGAATATGAATGTACAATTTTGAGATTTTTCTATAAATTCATGAGTAATATCAATATATTTCATCAAATATATAGAATAATTTCAAAATATCTTTTATATACCTTTATAAAAAAAATATAAATTCTTCCTCAAAGAAGTATTTTTAATTCATAAAACAATTTGAATGTATTTTTTCTAAAAAATACCTTGAAAACTTATAAGTATAACATGAAATCATTTTGAAAACCTTTTCCCTTGAAAAATTATATAATAATCATTAAAACATTTTAAAAACATTTTTCTTTAAAAAAACATGAAAGCATTAATATAGAGCATCGAAACATTATGAAATATTTTTACATGAAAACTTACGAAAGAATATCAAAACCATTTTAAATAAAATATTCCTCTAAAATTAATTTTAAAAACTTTTAATTAATAATTAATCTTTTAAATAAGAAAATTAAGCTTTACCAAAATGATAGTGTATAAATCTGTACATATCGTATGAGGTAAAAAGTATATTTCCTTTTCAATGAAAAAAGGTAAGAAAAATTCCTTATTCGAAAAGTGGAAAAAACATTCCTTTGAAAAAATTGGTAAAATAAAAAATGGGTAACAATTTATTTTAAATAATAAAGTAGAAATGTAAAATATTATTGGAAACCCTTTTTAGACAACACTATTTTGAGGGAATATAGATTTATGATCGAAGGGAGAGGTAAATTCAGAATTCCTTAAAAACAATTATAACTATATTATGTATCAAAGAGTTTAAAATGTTTACCAATATATGAATATATCATTATTAACCCAAGGAGAATAAAATTCATGAGTTTTGTTGAGATATAGATCATAATATTTCATCAAATTAATCATAATAAAAAAATCTCGAAATGCGATGAGATTGTTTCAATAAACTCTTTCCACTTGGTATCATTGAAATATACTCACCATTCAATAGTAAGAAATTAAATCAATATTAAAATATCAATTATGGAAATATATTTTTTATATAAAATTTCAAAGGTAGTATATAAATCTCATTGAAAAATATATGTGCATAACATGGCATGTGTCTCAAAATTGCAAAATTGAGATTAAATCATTTTACAAATTTTGTAACTTTTGAAACATAGTACCCATGATAGAAATATTTTATAATGTATTTTCAAATACTAATAAAATTAATTATAATAATCATAAAATTAATCCATGTGTAGTATAGACACCACCCAATAAGAATGGGTGGTGAATAAATTATGTATCACACTGAAATAAAAAGTGAGATGAAATTCCCTTACCTTGTGTCTTGACTCTCTTTGTACTTATACAAGATTCCTATATAATAAATTTAAGTTTATTGTAAATATTTTAAAGAAACATATCCTTATATATAATACAATATATGATTTTATTTTGACCTTATATTTCCCACTAGTTAACTATCATATTTTATGGTTTCAGTTAGGGAATATTCTCTTTATTATTCACATGTGTCTTAATTTTTTAAATTTTTAGTACTTATACTTATAAAATAATTTTTAGAATTTAAACCATGGTATAAATATAATTTATATTCATTATATGTTTATAATAATAATCTATAAAATATAGAAGTATGAAATGAAACAAACCTTTCATGTAGAAGTTAATTTCTACATATGCATGAACATTATTTCCATTTTTGATGACGTATTGAAAGAATGAATGAAAATGGAATATATGTGTATATATATGTATATAATATGATTAGAGAATAAATATCACAATATATATATATAAAATATGATCATAGTGTGAATATTATTTTATTTAAATATAAATATATAGTTCATCGTAATTCCTACCATGATAGGTGGTAAAGGGAAAACAAACAATCATCATTTTGTGAGGCGACATTTCATCATACATAAACACAATTTGTTCATTACCAA
Organism: Viscum album; assembly: GCA_963277665.1. Classification (NCBI taxonomy): domain Eukaryota; kingdom Viridiplantae; phylum Streptophyta; class Magnoliopsida; order Santalales; family Viscaceae; genus Viscum; species Viscum album. Next base: position 41,888,453 of record OY728140.1, on the reverse strand, counting down.
TTATATTGATGTGTTTGTAAGTGTAGGTATAACACATAGAATAAAAATTTCATGTTTATATAGAATACTATATTTTTCATAGAATCATTAAATAAGAAGTGTTTATGGGCTGGAGAATGAAAATAAATTAAAAGAACCTCAAGAAGAATGTTTCCACTTATTCAGGTAACTCCTTTGGGTTTGCACCAAAAGGAATCCCGAAATTTCATTTTTCCAAGGGAGAAGATTTTAGGATTAGTATAGGGATATTTATGATTTATTTGGGAAGATATCGGTCTACCCAATCCAGGCATGAGAAGTGTGATGAAGTGGGAGGAGAGGGGACCTATTATAACGGAGGAGTGAGACTCTTGTAAATTTTGGCAAAGGGAATTCCACCCACATTTTTTTAATGGATAGATTATCCAATAATGGTCTAAAATAGATCCAATTTATTATATAGTCTATCTATTTCCATAAAATTAATTTTCTTCAATATTCTAGGTCATTTTGGCCCTTTTGATAATGGTTTAGTCCTTAGTTGGGCTTAATTTTATTTTAACCAATGTAATATATTTTAAATACATTCACTAATATTATTGGTAAAAAACTAATATTAGCATTTAATAAATTTTAAATTATTATTCTTCCAAATATTGAATCCATTTTTCTAAATTCCCATCAAAGAAGTTGAAGAAATTAATTTAAATGTAATCCCGTAGTGGGGACAAAAATGTAGGTTTTAAAAGTAAAAATTTTCAATCATTTTCTATATTTTTATATTTAATTCCAAAGTGAAATGGATTCCAATGATACACATTGGGTTTACTGGTAAACATATTGTCTATTTAAAATCGTAATCATATTTATAATGTAATTTCACTTTATAAATAAATTAAATGAATATTTATTTTTGAACTAAAATTTACTATATTTCATTATTCATTAAAAACTGAAACATCCCAAAAAAATTCCAAACATTTGTAATAACCTTATTATTTTGTTCCTATTTCAAATTTGATGTGTAGTTTGACATATTAAATCTATAATATTTCTAAATAACAGATTTAAAATGGCCTCCGCATTAAATGATGGTAAAAATTCATTAATAAAAATATAGTATTTTAAGCACAAAATTGGGTTTATTATTATCTTATATGTATAAAATATATTAAAAAGATATCATAAATATTTTACTTAATATAATATATATATATATTACATTAATATCACCTAAAAATTATAATTATTTTTATTTATTATATTAAAATAACTTTTCAACCATAAAAATAACAGTATTTCCCTCTACATTCAATCAGTACTCATATTCATCTCTAATTAATTGGTGACATATGAATTCATATTATATTTTTTTAAACCAAATATTTTCATAAATTTGTTAATAATATTCATAACATATAATTTAATGGCCTGGATATATCTTATTATTTTAAATAATAAAATTTTAATAATATATTATTGTTCGTTAAAACTTGATCTTCTATGTTACACAAGCTATCAAGGAAATTCATTATTGCATGTCTTGTATGCTAACCATATTGTTTTGTGTAAATAAATATAAAAAATATTTTGGTTGTAGTGAAATATTAACTTGGTTTTCTGTATAATTAAATCCAAATATAGTGCTTTAATATAAAATAATTTTTTTTCACTATTACATAAAATGAGCAAATCTCAAAAATAGTAAATTAATTTAGAAAAACAATTTCCAAAATCATAGGGTGTTAAATTATACACCATTAAAATTAATTTCACTCTCAATACTAATTTGGTTTATTAATGGTTTAATACCTAAAATTTCCGTTCAAAGAATCCCACATCATAAAAATGAATAATGATTTTTTTTTAGAAAAACAAGTTGGAAACCTAATGGTTACCCAACGTATCACACCACTAGGATTCGGAATAAGAAACAATAGGTGGGAAGTGAAAAAATAAACATTGAAGGGAAATATAACTATTATTTTCTGATGTATATTGATAGATAACATGGTTATAATAATGTTAACAATCACAAAAGAAAAAATCTGTGATGATCTAAGGGGAAAATTGATTCATAAAAATGAAGGTAGTTGAATAACATTTTTGGTTTGAAGATCCTTTTTCCTAATGTTTAATAACATTTACAAGATAATATACCTACTTGGTTTTATTCCAGTATGTATTCACAATCTCACCTTTCGGTTGATCCTTGATAGATTTTCACTTCATCTCTCACCCTAAGAAATAAAGGATAATTTTTCATTCCTAAAGAATTATCAGATCATGAGATCCATAAAAAGAATGATGGGTAATTAAATATGATTTTTTTAAAAAAATTATCACAGGTTATCCAATATACAAAAATTCATATACGGAGTGATAATAATTTAATCTTACAAACTTCATCTAAATTTTAATATAGACATTCCATATTTGGTTATACTTTTAACCCTTCCAAAATACAAATCACCCATTATTTGTTACCTAAGCTCTTATCTTATACCAAATGAATTTTCATGTGAAACTTTGGTCTATCCTTTTATAGATAAAATATGAAATGTGATTTTATTATTCCTAAATCTATATAGGGGAAGATAATAACTTGAAATACCACCAAAGGATAAACAATAGTATTTTCATAGGGATTATTCATAAAAAATAAAACATATAAAATTCCCATAATAAGAGGGGAAGAAAATTATTTCTTAATTAACATGGTTCACATAATCCATTATGATAGAAAAAGATTTCCCATATTCCTTTTCCTTTAGAGGTTTTTTCTGGATGTTCATTCACATTAGTTGTTGGATTGGGGAACTTGTAAACATAATGGCCAAAATCCATGCAATTGAAACACTGAAGTGTTTGGGGAGAATTTCATGGGGATTTATCACTATTAGAATCAGTAACTTATTTAATTTAATCAAAAAAACATTCAAAAACATTATGACCTCCCCTTTCACAATGAAGATATTTAGTAGTCCCCTTCAGAAAACTCCATCTATATATCTTCCCACACATTGTGCATAATGAAATTATTATTCTATTTTCTCCATATTTGATTGATTTTCATTTTAATTACATCTTATTATTCATGGAAAAACCATGAGATTGATATTCAACTCCATCCACCATTTCTACCTTTATAGAACACCTAAAAACCTTTTCATAGCTGCTGAAGTCTCTTATATCCAATGCCTTTTAAAGACTAGGTTTTAGACCACAAAATAGTTGATCAATTTTTCTTTCAAGTTGAATGATAGTACCTAAAGAGTACATGTCAAGCCTTATAAATTTTTCTTCATAGACAAGAGAATATTCATCATCCTTTTACTTAATCTATAAAAATTCCTTTTCCAGCATTATATGAATATTATGAGGGAATTACTTATTGAAAAATATATTCATTAACTAGTCCCAATCTATGGATTCAATTTTTTATTGTTTCCTTATATTCTTGATTATATTTCATCACTAATATACATCAATGTCTAAGTGAAAAATAGCCAGAAATAATTTCTCATGTTCCCAACATTGGAGAATATAGAATGTCATTTTAGTGGTATTGATCAATTGTTCAGAAATAAGTGGGTCAGAATACACACTTAAATATGGTGGATGATTCCTCATGAATAAATCAATATAATGTTTTTCTCCCAACCCCTTTGACCATTTGGGAGTCTATAATAGTTCATTGCTTAAGAAATTTGTGTGAACATAGAAACAAAAATTTTCATTCAAGACCCCATAAAATTCAGTTACTTAGTTGAAAAATCATTTCAATTACCTTTTCAATAACCGATAACACGGTTCCTTTAGGTTACATCTATTGACTAAAACCAACAACATAGATTGGTAAATTGATATCATAGTGAGGAACCACAAAATCATGAAAACCCCCTTATTTGATGTATAAATTATAAAAAAAATATTTAATATATGCACCTTAGGTTTATCCTAGGTTATTTATATTCAATATCCTATTTAAATCCTTCACGATGGTTCATGAAGAGTTTTTTTCATTTCCAAATAATATACATTATGAGTGTCAAACCAAGTGTGGAGTAGGGACCATTGTTCTGTACAATATTAACCTGAGTTAGGCCTGGGACATCTTTTCAGATTTGTTACCCCTAGGTATATCTCTTCCAATGCAACATCCACATGTATTTTATATACATGGATGTATTTCTATGAATCCAATCACTTTATCCTTTACCAAAATTCCATGACATTTCGATATATTTTTTTATATCCTTAGACTTATCCTTTTCCATGTCCTTTGAGGTCTCACAAATATTTCCTCATCATAGTTTCCAAAGGACAACTATACTTTTTCTCTAATAAAAACTATATATACACTTTATTTTCACACATTATCATTACATAATTTTTTTAGAGTAAAAAAAACATTATATAAACTGTTTCCCAAATATCATATTAGTATACTACCTTTTGAAACATAGAAAAATAAAAAATGGTATATATGTGAGATACATACGTCCCATTAGGAACATCTGAACTATAACCCTTCTTAGACACACCAAACATAATGCATATCTTCATAACCTAGTAAGGAAACATATGAAGGGGTGTGCTCATATGCTTAGTATGGGAAATAAACAAATACATTTAAGACAAATCATGATAATAAATGACTGAATGTGATCATAAAATTAGAAGTTCATACATTGCATATCATATGATAAGAAACATAAATCATGGCATAAAACAGAGCAATTAATAAGAAATAAATCATAAAGAAATAAATAAAATGATACATGAAATCATATCATAGTAATTAGATATGTAATTTTTGAATACACATAAGCATATAAAAACATAATGTCAAGGATTCCTACCAAGAACCTCATACCATGTTAGGCATGGGATAGCTCCCTATGTAACTTCCTCTATAATGGGATAAACTCCCATGTGCTCTCTTATTTTATGTATTGGGATTACCTCCCATGTACCATCTTGTTTTTGTCTTGGGATTCTTTCCCATGAACCCATTTGTTGGGCATGGGATTCCCTCTCATGTACCTTATTGTTTCAGGCTTCATATTCCCTCCCATATACCCATTGATTTGATAAAACATTTATCATTACCCAATCCATTCGATTGAGTTACAGGTCCCACCCATATCATAATTAAGTCACACATACATGTTTCACAAAATCATAAACATTAATATCATAACCAATGAAATAGAATTGTTATCATTAACATGTATTCATATCATAACATGTGTTAAAAGTTAAATGTTTAATAATCATTTCATCAAAAGCATTACCCTTGAAAGGGAAACCGATTTAATAAACATATACCCCATGAATGAAAAACCAATTTCATAAAAATATAACATATGAAATATAAATGGGTTTTATAAAGACCGTGACATTAATTATAACCAATTTTTAGAAGGAATATCAATGTAAACTTTAGATCATTTCTATGAAAGGAATTAATAATATCAACAAATGCTATCCTAGATGGAAAATAATTTTTATATATCTTTCAAAAACTTTTATTTATGAAAATATCCTTTCTTCTTTGAAAATATATTTTTAAAACATAAAACCATTTAAAAATAATTTTCATAGAAAATACCATGAAATATTATAAATAAGGCTTGAAATAATTTACCAAACCATTTTCCTTGAAATATTATAGCATAATATTGAAAAAATTTCAAAAAAATCATAAAAAACATATTGAATACTTTTAAGGAGAGGATGAAAATGTTTTGAAAAATATTTATTTAAAAATAACTTATAAAACTAGTAAAAAAATATAGAAAATGTTTGGAAAACCTTTTGACATGAAAACTTATGAAATACGCTTGATAAAATTTTGAAAAAAAAATCATTAAAAATTAACATTAAAATAATTTAATTAAAAATTAAATTTTCTAATAGGGAAATGAAACTTCAATGAAATGATGGTGGGTAAATATATACGTTCTGTATAAGGAAAAAAATACTCCTTTTGCATAGTAAAAACGTAAGAGAAATTCCTTATTCAGAAAGATATCGAAAGATTAAATTGAATAATATTGCTAAAATAAAAAATGGTAAAAATTCATTTTAAAGATAATAAGATAACATTAAAATATTATTAGAACCCCTTTTCAGAAAACATTGTTTTGAAGGAACACCGATTTGCAACCGAAGAGAGAGGTAAATACAGACTTCCTTAAAAACACTTCCTCAACTATATTATGTACCAAATATTAAAAAAAATGGTACCGATATATTATGATATGATGAATAAAAATTGAATAATAATTTTCATGAGTTTTCTTGGGAGACGGATCAAAAGAGTTCATTAATGGAAGCATAATCATAAACAGTCTCGAAAAACGATGAGATTGTTTCAATAAACTCTTACCACTTGTTATCTTTAATACATACTACTCATTTAATAAAATGAAACTATATGAATTTTAAAATATCATTAATATAATTATATACATGATATAAAATTTCATTTTAATTATAAAAATCTCATAGAAAAATATAGATTCATAATATAGAATATGTCTCAAAAAAGGAAAACTGAGAAAAAATCATTTTACTACTATGGTAAATTTTAATATATAGTCAACATAAAAGAAATATAATAAAATGGATTTTTGAAAAACCATAAATTATATTATAACAACCATATAAATCATTAATGGGTAGTACACACACAAAACAAAAGCAATGGGGTGTGAATAAAGTATGTGTCTCATGGAAATAATAAGTGAGATGAAATTACATTACCTTGTGTCTTGACTCTCTTTGTACTGGTACACGATTATTCTATAATAAAAGTAAGTTTAGTATAAATATTTTACCGAATAATATTATTATATATAATACCATAAATGGTTTTATTACAACCTTATATTACCCACATATTAACAATCATATGTTAAGGTTTCACTTCGGGTAATATTTGCTTTGTTCTTCATAATCTCTATTACTTATACATGTATCATGATATCAAGAATTTACAACATGATATAAGTATGATTTATATTCATTATATTTGTATTATAATAATATATAGAATATAGAATTATGAAATGGAATAAACCATTCATGGAGAAGATAATTTATACGTACGCGTAAATGTTGTTTCTGTTTTTATTATTATTTTGAAAAGAATAGATAAAATAGTATATATGTATATATATGTATATAATATAATTAAATTAGAAATATAATGTTATATATTTAATATATTTTCACCAAACTCACCCTCAAGACTTTCCATGTAGTGTGTGAATGAATCACATCTCTTTAAGTGTGTGGTAGTCCACACTTCCTCAAACGAAATTATCGTATTAACACAAAATAGAAAGTATAAATATATTTGTTTTAAAAGAATTAAATAATATTAAATAAATTATAATATATATAATATATAAATAGATATTTCATCATAACACCAACCATGAGAGGCAGTAAAGGAATAATGTACAATTGGTGTTTTGTGAGGCGGTAGTTCTCCATATACATAAGTAGTGTGTTCATTACCCATTAGATATAGGTGTGTGTATGTTTAGGTATAACCATTAGAATAAGATAATCCTAGTATAATTTATATATAGGTTTTTTTATGAAATCATGGATTAATAATATTTTAGGGGTGTATAATAGAAATAAACTAAATGAACTTGAGGAAGAATGTTACCTCTTATTCGGGTAACTCCTTTTTCTTTTCATCAAAAGGATTCCTTGGATTTCCTTTCTCACAATGAGAGGGTTATAGGATGAGTGGTGGGATTTTTAAAAGCTATTTTGGAAGATCATATACTATCAAAAGTGTCGTGAGATGCTTCAGAAGTGGTAGGATATGTGTAATTTTATAATGGATGAGGATTGGTACTCTTTTAAATGTTGGGAAAAGGAATTCCACCTACACTTTTCCCCTGGAAAGTGAATCAAGTAATTGTAATAATCTGAAAAAAGTTGTTATAGGGTCTAAATATATCCATCCAATGGGGATTGGATAATGTTGCATGTCATTTAGGCCCTTATGTGTATAGTTTAGTCCTTAATTAAGCTTAAATTTACCTTAATAGATGTAATTAATTGTAATTATTTTCATTAATATTTTAGGAAAAAAATATAAGTTTAACGTATTAGATATTATAAATAATTATGATTCCAAATATCTAATTCCTTTTTCAAAATTAAAATCACTAAATTGGCTAAAATTTTGTTAAATTTAACCCCGTAGTCTGGCCGACAATATGTGTTTTTAAAGTTAAAACCTTCAAATGATTGCTTAGTTTTTATATAAAATTAGAAATTTAATTGTTTAAATGACCCATATTGGGTTTATTGGTATAAATATGATGTAATTAAAATTTTAAACTAATTTAAAATTTAATTTAACCTTATAAATAATTTATATAAAAAAATAATTTTGAACTAATATTCAGTATTTTTCACTATTCACTAAAAATGAAACTTGACAGAAACATACCAAAAAAATTACCATAACATAATAATTATGTAAAACGTTTTAAGATGATATTTATTATGGACTTTTAAATCTATAAAAGTTCCAAAAATTGGATTTAAAATGGATTCTCTATAATAAGGCTATAAAAATTCCTTAATAAAAATAAATGTTTTTAAGCATAAAATTGGGATTGGTATTATATTATGTCTACAAAATCTATTGTCTAAATATAAAAAATATTTGATCAAATATATGACATATATATTACATTAATATGACTAACTAATTGTAATTACTTATATTTATTTTATTAAAATATCTTTTCCACCGGAAAAATAATAATATTTCCCTTTATATTCGATTAGTTTTCTAATTACTTTATAATTAATCCGTAAACTATGAATTCATATTATATTTTTCTATACCATATAATTTTATAAATTAGTTAATACTATTCATAAAATATAATTTAATGGCTAGTTTATAAGTTATTATATTAAATAATAACATTTTAATAATATATTATTGTTTGGTAAAACATGGTCTTTCGTGTTGCACAATCCAATAAGGAAAGTCATTATTACAAGTAACGAAAGCTAAATATGGTGCTCCATGTATATAAATATAAAATTATGTTTTTTTGTGTACAATTAACTTGGTGTTGTATATAACGCAATCAAAACATATTATTTTAATATATAATAAACTATTTTCAGTGTTGGATGAAATGAAAAAATATCAATAAGGTTAAATTAATTCATAAAGAAATAATTCAGAAAATCTCAAGGTGTTACAATCCTACCTTTTAATGTGTAGTTTATCCCATTACAAATTTTCAAATTAAAAAAAAATCAGATGATGTTAAAACATGAAATCTTATTCAGTCATTAATCTATGAGTATTAAGGAATCAAGAAATTTTTTAATAGAAAATAATCAAAATATATCAGTTTGCATTGGTGGAATAGTTGATCACCTAATAATTATAGAACATCTATAATAAAAAATGACCTCAACCCATATTCCCAACTGGTTCTGTTGACATTAATAAAGATTATTTTTTTCACAAAAACTCTATGTTCTAAAAATTATTGAGTAATTGTTTCTTTGAGAGAAATAATATTGCATGAAACTTCAATGAACTACTTAGTTCTTTTCAACTCTAATTTCAAAGATGATATTCCATGTGTATATCATTTATAAATGGATAAATGTTTATGAACTTTTACATCGATATTCTTTAAAATAAAAACAAATACTCCTAGGAAGTAATTAGCTTGATTATTATTAAAGTGAATAATAGTCATTAATAACATTTGATTGTTCCCTGATAATAATCTAGGACACATATTCATATACGAGTATATTAAAATTTCAAAATTTCATGTTTGATAATTTTTTTCCTGAATAACAATACACATTTAATAACATGAAAATAATATCTAATTAATCATAAAAAAATTTAAAACATCATTTGAAGACTTCTAAAAAGATAATAAGTAAATATATATCAAATAAAACAGTAATTATATTTATTATAATCATAAAAAAATTGAAATGTCATATTTTAAGAAAAATATACAATATTTAAAGATTATGAAATATCCAAAATAAAATAATGGAACCATATATGTAAATAATAATAGTGATTCACAAAGGGGATTCAATTACTGTGTTCACATATACAGACCATTTAAGGGATTCTCAACATACACAAATTTAAAGCTAATCTAACGATCGATCTATCCAAATCATAGAAACCATAGACACCTTGAAAAATAAAATTTTAGCCAAAAACATATTTTGAAATATAAAAAAAAAATTTAGTTGTCATTTAATTATATTTATATAATTTTATTATCTAACAATATAATTAAGAATTATCTTAATTTGATTATTATATCACAAGTTAGCATCAATATATAATTTCAGAATAATTTTGAAAAACAAAAAAAAATAAACTAAAAATATTCCAGGAATTATAAAATAATTTTTGATATTATAAATAATGGTTTAGAGTTTTATGTATTATAATTAAATTTAGATAGTTTTTAGTCCTTATAAAAAAAGAGTCACTCTGTTTTTTGTTATTTTGTAGGTGTTAGAGTATAAAATATTTATGGTGACCTAATCTGAGTAATCACCATAGTGGTGAAAATTAAATTGGATATATGGGAGAAACAAAAAAGAAAATCTCTTACCTAGAACAATTATATTCATAAATTTTATATATGGGTATTATAAAAAACATTATATGTTAAGGTCCCAAATAACTTATTTTTCCAAGGAAACATATATCAAATATGTAGAACGTGTTATGTCCATTCAACACATGAAATTTAAAGATATTTTATACAAGTAAATATTACGATATTATAATAGTTCGCCATAATTTTAAAAATAAACAATAAAAATTACCAAGAAAATTATAGGAAATAAACTATAGATCTTTTTAATAATCAAAATATAATTTTTTTCAAGGATCCACTCAACTTTTTTCCATTTTTTATAATTACAAAACCATTTACAATATCAAAAACATTTCCCAATTTTTCAAATTATCAATAAAAAAACTCCACTTCTGGAAATGATAATTTTGGTTTATCTATTTGGATGAAATATTATATTTTAGAATAATGAATATGAAAATTACAAAAAAAATATCATAAAATATATACTCCAACACTTATATCTTGGAGACACATTAAAATGGGAATAATTTTAAATTTTTATTATGAAAAGTAATTAAAGACATTAATAAAATAAAATTTATTTAAAATTAAAGTATAAAAATTAAGTTAAAATAAAATTTTATGTTTGAAAATAGATTGAACTGTAATATAATGAAAAAATAAGTAAAAAACTTATGTAATAATAATCTGAAAAATTGACTCTAGATTTAATAAATCTGAAAATTTCTATATATAAACACACATAAACTCCCCCTCTATTTTTACAAAAAATATAAGTTTAAATATTAACCATATCAAGTTGAAACAGGATGTTATCAAACATATTAAAATATAGGGGCTTAGTAATGGTATGAGTAAGTTGATTTTATATAGAAATAAATTCTTACCTTATATTTTATTACTAAATATGATATATAAATAGTGAAATTTAACATAAATATGTTTAGTTCAAGAGTCTTGTAATGTATTGAAATATTAGAAAAAAAACATAACCAAATTCTGAATATGATTTCTTAATCCATAATGATTGAGTGCAACAAGATGCAGCTGCTATATTTTCATATCCGACAATGGAAAGATCAACAATATTCTATTTTCTTGGAGACCATGAAACAAATTATTTTCCATGTGAATGGAACATACCAGAAGTTCTCTTTATATATTTATATATTTATTTCATCCTCCAAAGTCCTAATCTAGAAATCTTATCAAATCATGGTTAGTTTTTTTTGGTAAAATAAATAAGATTTGATGATCCCTTAACATATCAAATAATCCATTTAACATATAGTTTCACTCGAAGACATGTTGTCCCCAAAATAAATTGGTCTGATAAGGAATAAGTAGTATATCCTTTTTTCTTTTGAAGGAGGTGTCGAAGTCTATGACTCTTTTATTTTAGATTCAAAATTTTTGTTTCCGAAGAAAAATTTTGTGCCCAAAAATCAATTATAGGATATGGTAAGTTGTGTACATTCGCCAATGTCAGATACAATATTTATTTATTTTATCTAATGCGATTGTTCGTGGGGCTAGAAACACTCAACGCTTCTCACATATGATATTTATGGAACCTCTTTTTAAAGGTAGGAGCTCGAAGGATGATTTGGAAACGACATTTAATAACTCATATTGGTTGAGATGACGGGAACTCGGGCTCATCACACCCTATTGGGGGAAACTATTTCCTATTACAAGACTCTATAATAGATTAATGACATGTTCATATGTTCATGAATACATGGTTTATTCCTAAGCATATGTCTATAGATTACCCCTAGGTAAGATTAATCATAAATAATTATGGTTTCAAGAGTATCTGTTTGTATCTAAGGTTCTCCATCAACGAAGGTATCTCTATTTGTCCTAAGTTCTTCATCAATGTTACCATTTAGTGGAAAGATTAGAAATTTCATAGTCGTTTCTTATATGACTCTAGTTCAAGACATGTGAAGAGGTTATCTGTAGTATATCACCAACCACGGGCCTAAATATATAGGGAAGGACCATCGTGAATAGGGTTTAAGTATTGATTCTGGTCATTTGATTTATTGTTGGGGCTAACATTTGATAGGGAAGTTCCATCCTGATTGGGGATTATGCTTTGACTTTTAATATATTAATTTTTTGGTGCATACATATATAGTTAAGACCCATCGTGATCAAAGAAGACACATTGATGATGTCTGTTTGATTTATGGTTAGGGGTTACATCTGTAGCGAAGGCCCATTTGGGGTACATGATGTAGTTGGGGATTATGCGTGGAAATTGACCATTTGATTTATGTCTAGGGATTACATCTATAGTGAAGGCATATTTTTGAATTTTGGGGTCTTTTGTATGTCATGATTTCGATTATTCATTAAGCCTATGTGATTTATGCTCGATGTGATAAACATGAGAAATAATTTGATCTGATGATCGTGAAACCCACCCTATCTGATAATGATGGGTGCAGGATATCAAAGGGGGTAGAGGTGGTATTTTAGTGTGACCATTTACTCTCTCATTTTTCATATCCATGATAGTCACGTTTGGAAATATATCTTGATACATCCTAGGATGAAGAAAAAAAGAAAGAGTTCTGCCTCCTATATGAAAGGTAAGGGGATTACATCAGTGGGATCATCCTGAAATTAGTTTGATAGTAATCTCATGATTATTATGGGAGGAATATTAGGATTAGATTATTAGAAATTTCTTGTTTATCACATAAATTATACAATAATTTAATTTTTTGTAGTGAGGACTACTGTCTCATTATTTAACATCATACTACAATTCTTATTCTATACAATTCAATGTCACGTGGTTAGGACGACTAGGAGGAAGATTCCTAACAATGGATGGGGTTGGAATTATATAATATTAGTCCTTTATAGATCATCTTGGAATATGATTCAGGTGATAGGCTATTAAGAGTCTCATGAGGAATAACTTGATCGGTGGTATTTATGGTACAGATGCATGGGAAGCATAAGGATGCAACCAAAATATCATCATTCAACACAATTACTATTACTATTAATTATATTTATTGAATTTGGTAAAATTGACTACATATTTAAAATTATCATAATAATAATTCTTTAATATGTTTAACACAATTTCTATTACTAATTAAAAGAATATTTAGCAAAAAATTAATTACCATTGTTAATTTTAAAACTGAGTTTTGTAAGTTACGTGTTCATGTGTTAATATATATTATCCCAAAGTTGTATTTTTAATTAATGAATTTAATTTAATTTTTATAAATAATATGTAAAAATTATAGAATAAGATACATTTTAATATTTAGTCTTAAATAAAAAATCACCTCGATAAAAATAAGATACTAGTTACCATAGAAAAAACATGAATGTTAAATATGGGTAAACATAGAGGCAAAGAGGATAACATTTTTAAAAAAATTATTTTTATTTTGCTTATTATAGGTTTTTAGACCATATCATCCATATAGAAAATTATTTATCAATATTTTAGCCACATGGATTGAGAGAGACTCACTGTTATTGAATAGTTTTTAGTATTTAAAAAAAATTAAACTCCTCAATTAAAAGAGACCCCTTCCTCACATCATATATTTACAGATATTAGTTCATTTGATTATAAAAACCTTGAAAAAAACTCTACACAATATCCTTATCCACATTCTATAAAATCAGTTCTTCCCAAAAGATCTACCCTAGGGTCCTTAATAGAGGATCCAAATGAGGTTGTTCTTAGTGAAGGTAATTGTCTTCACAAATGTCTTTTTTTCTATGTCCCCCTTTAACACATTTATTCATATATTAAAAAATAAATTAAAATAAATTAGTGTTTAAAATATAATATGATGTTATAAAGTTAATTTAATAACCAATATAACTGTATCCCACCATCAAATGGGAAAGAAAACTATCAGTCAAATGTACAACATACCCCCACTCACAAATTGATGTAATTCATTTTCCATCACCCATATCAAGGATATAGATAATGGTGAAGATAATATCTATATATTATATTTATGACATAAATAAACTCAAATAATTATAACATCACATCATCCTTCTTAACTTCAAATCATTTGTAAAATGATAATGTCACTCATGTGTACATGTGGACTACCGCCTCCACAAAGAGACATGATTTTTTTAATTTAATTTTACATGGAGGTCTTAATAAAATATTTAGTGAATTAATATTAAATATATGAAATAAATATGATTCTATAATGGTGATATATTATTTACCTTTCTTTCATTCCATCCGTCGAGAAAATAAAAAAATTGTTCATGCGTACGTACGACTTAGTGTCTCTATGATCAGTGTAATTATTTTTCTATCTCTAAATTTTATGGATGACTATAAATATGTATATAATGAGTTTATATTATATTTATATCATGTATTAAATTATTAATATTATTGATATTTGATAAAAATAAATGTACTGAAACAAAAATAACAAAACATACATGAAAAAAAGAAGTTAGTACTCAAAACATTATTCAAACAAGGGTTTCTGATAAAATAGAAATAAATAGACATATTTAAATCATATATAGTATTATATACATGTGTATGGTTATATAATATATTTATAATAAACCTATATTTATTATCCATGAGTTCTAAACATGTAGGATGAATGTTGAGACTTTAGGTAAGGCATTTCAATTCTATAATTTATTTCTAGGATACATATTCCATATTCACACCTCATTTATTTTTTTTGAGAATATAATTCCCCTGTGAATTTTATTATAATGAATTTCATCAGTTTCATAATATATAATGATTAATTTTATTTTACTCTTGAATTTGTATTATGATTCAAATGTTTTTAATGTTATAAGTGTATTTTTATCTCACATTTGTTTCCATGGGAGAAAAACCATATTAACAAGTTGTGTATTTTTGGTGGTTTATATTATAATGATTAATGAATTTTATGATGAATATTATAAAAATTATGGTGATTATATGATTCAATCATTAGCATTTTGGTAAGGATTTTATGTTACACAACATTTTTTTATCAAGACTACTTATAAATTTCTTCCAATGATTAGACTATTTTATCTATACCTAAATAAACTCATGAAATTTACTTTACTCAAGTTATTTCATTAAAATACATTTTTTATATTTATATCCCATTTTCATCAACTCTAGGGTAAATATTATTGTTTTTCAAGTAAAACCAACTTTTCTTCACGCTTTGGTTAGTAATCCTTTTTCTTGAATCTCTATATTTTCTAAAAAAATGAGATAATGTTTTTCATATTAATAAATTATTGTTTAAATATATTTTTACCCATTATTTAATTTTTAATATACTATTTAAAATGAATCTTAGTTTCATTTTTAAACAATTCATTTTTGTCTTTTTACGAAAAATGTAATGGAAGCCTTCACTGTAACATGTAAATAATGAATGGTATTTCTTATAATAAAGAATACTAAATTATTAAGATCATACTTAAAAAATATTCCATGTCTATTTTAATCATTTTTTAAATATTTGTGATGATTTTATATTTTTATATAGTGTTTTTAAATTTGGAAGTTTATTTTCCTCGTTAAAGTTTCCAAGTGATCTTTATAAATGATTATCAATCTGTGATGAAATATTTTGATGTTACATAATAATTACTGGTAATATGATCTAATGATACCATCCTTATTAATTCTCTATAGGGTTTATGATTATGATGAAATTTTTTAATCAATTTATCTTTGTTTCTATAGTTTATATAATGACGAAATGATAAAAGGTTTATTGAACCCATTTTAGTTCAATTGGTTATTATATGAAAAAATGTTTAGGAAACCAAATTATTTTCAGGTGATATGATGTAAAGATTTTTTTATGATTTTTAAGAACAAAAAATATTTGTATTACATGATTGGTGGGACTAAAATCTCCTTCTAATACACTACGTTATGTTTGATATCTCTTGAGAAAAATTTGACTGGAATGGGGAGTGAACCCATTTCAGTAAAGGAATTAGTTAAATATTATAGTCATGGGAGTAAAACATGAATATTATGATTGGTTGGGGAGTTAAATAATTCCATTTTGACATCTTTGTTAACAATCCTTCAATATTAATGATTTTAATTTCAATTCTTATTTGTATGTAAGAAATATATGTCACACTCCAATGTTATGTTATCATGACCTATGTTATTTACTTCTATTATGAATCTTGTCTTTTGAATTTCAATGACTTTGTTAATTATTCATGTTTATGATCTATTATATGAATTAAATGATTTTTTAATACTGTATTATTCTTAAGATCATGTTAGGTTTATATGAATAATGATAACTCCCTTACTGGAATATAAGGAGAGTATATGATAATAATTTCTTTTGTTTCAATTCCCTAGTCCATGAAGAAATTTTTTATTTAGGTTTTTCCTGTGATTATTAAAAAATAAAGATAAATCTATATGATATGTTGAAGATATTTACCAAAATAAGTAGATTTAGTATCAAGACCCAAAATCCACTAAACTATTATGGTTGTTAGTTATGTATTTGTTAAATGTATTATATATTAATCTAAAGAGATTTAATATTTTTTATAGAATTCCTAGATCAATAATATTGTTATATAATAAATGGTTTGTCCAATCATTAGATTCTAGGTTTTGTCAACATTGTTTAAAACACTGGGTATATGTATATGATTTGTGTAACATTCTATGGTTATGGTGAGGAATATATTAGGTTATTTTCCTAAAATTAAATCCATTTATGGATACTACTAAAGGATGTGGATTTGGAATAGTTTGACATAGGGGTAATAACATTGAAAACGATGCATTGGTTATGGATCGATTATTACATGGTGAATGAGAACATGCCTTATTGCACACCTAAATTGACCATCCCATGGATATGAAAAATTTAATTCTTATTTTATATACTAATCAAATATGAATTATTTTAATATATGATAATCTTATATGATCTTGGTTAAACCTGTGGTGTTATATATCTAAAATATACTATCTTTATTTAGATGTACAATAAATGTTCTTTCCTGATTATGTGGTTTCCCACTATGATCGTTATTGATCACACTATGTATTTTTGTATAATTTAGTGGATGGAAGATTAATGAACCATTTTAAAATTTAATTTGGTGTCCAATTAAACTATTTTCAACCTCAAAAACCAAATTCTGTGGGAGATGTTATATAAAAACTTTTTCCAATGCTAATACAGCTTCGTTAAGCATTTAATCATTATGATAATCCAAATGACTAATGGATGGAATATAGATTTTTTAATAAATGATGGGGAATAATCCAAATTATTTTAGATGGTCTAATGATTCATTATTTTTTTATAAATGTATTATTACCATTAAAAATAAATGTTTCATTCTCCTTTTTTCAAATTAATAATAAGTTATTTCTTTCATTTCTCATTTGGAAGTAAACGATGATCAATAGTGAAAACATATTAATAATAATAGGGGATTATAATTAATGTAATCTATATGGTGGAATGATTTTATAGGAAACATTTCAACAAGCACATTTGGTGTATTCTTCACATAATAATATAGAAGGAATTATTAATGTCAAAGAGAGAGATGATGAATCTGTTGGTAACTATGAGGAAAAGATTACAAGACATCAAGGTACTCTTTGGTATTATCATAAAATTGTAATGTATGGTTCATAAATACTTTATTTTCTTAAAACCAATCCTCTGAAGGGTTCTAACTATACGGGAATTGAGAAGATATGATGAAATTAGTCGAGGTGATCTCAAAGATGAAAAGGAAGATACATTCCGTCATTATTTAAGTGATATGAAAATTATTATTATATTCCATGGAATTTAAAATGATATTCCCCATTTAGGGAAAAAGAATTTTAAAATTCATAACTACCAAAAATGAGGGAAAGAGCAATATAGTGAATGGATTAATGGAATAAGAAAGTGATTCATCTATGGGAAACCTTTCCATTAAGAAAAATAATGTTGATGTTATGTAAAAAAGAGAAATAAATGATATTAATATGGATATATTTCTACATTATACACCACCAACAATCCATTTTTTAAAATTCATGATGTTTTGGAATTTTGGGAATCAATTCCCTAATCCATAGGATAAGGACGATAGTAAGACACAAAAATCTTGGAGGTTAAAAGAAATGGGTAAATGTTATGCAATAAAAAAAGTTGGTGTTAATCCTGATAATTTGGGGAAACAATGTTTCTACGATAGATTTGAAAATACTATATTTTATTTTTTATGAATGATCCATATTTTAATCTTATTTTTCATCCTTTGGTGAAATTTGATGTAATTTTGAGCATTGATTAAAACCTTCTTTATAGATTATAAAAAAAATGATAAAAACATTATATTATTAATCAACCTATCATAATCTATCAATTTTTTCTATGTCAACACATTAATCCATAAAGAAAAAAGTTTAATTTTTCATCCCAATAATCACAATATATTTCCATTGTAATAAATTTAATTTCATTGATATCTTGTGATGCATGTAGCACTAATTTTAAAGAAAGCACTATTTAGTCATGCTTTACAGACATAATTAATTATTATATTTTATGATTATTAGAAAAAATATTAGACCAAATACACTTCATTTATGAAATTAGCACAAAAAATAATCTTAGGGTGATATTTGTTTTGATAAGATTCATATGGTGACGAATATTAAAATATAGTAAATTTTAATTGAATACCTCCATTTCATTTAAAATATGTATAATTTTGAATTATATGTACAATTTGTTTTAATGTAAAATTAGTTCAATTTTATATCCAATAAATAAAATTTATGTCATTTTAATAATTTTAATATTGAATTTTTATTTAAAAAACATTGTAAATATTTGATGATTTTATATTTAAAATGTAGATTTTTCATCGAGCATGCAGGATTAATTTTAAATTAAAATATTTCAATTCTATTAATTTAATTAGAAAAAATATATTCCTGTTTTTTAATAATAATAATTTATAATTAATAATAAGTTCAATATATATTTTAACTAAAATGAATAGTAAACATTGTAAAGATTAATTACCGTAGTTATGTAAAATTGAATTTAAAATTGGTATAAACTAAATATATAATGGTTAATTTGACATATAAATAAGAATAATATCCATTGGATGGACATATTTCAACCTTATAATTTCTGGGATAGAGAGAAGACCATTATTGGAGCCTTGTGTCATGAAAAAAATTGGGTGGAATTTAATTATTTGACAATATTACAAGTGTTCCACTCACAACACATATAAAAGTACACCAACTCCCCTCTATTATTCACATCTTTACACCACTATGGTTTGGCCAATACCTATCCAAATAACTTCTCATATTTCTTCCAATCATCTTATAAGAATTAGTTTGGGAATAAATCCAACCTAGCATGGCTTCGGTGAAAATATAAGGATGATAACCAAACAAGGGATAACATTTTTCAACAATTAATTATTATTTATATCTTTCTCCACATCATTAAATTATTTTCAAACCATGATGATATAATAACCTTAATATCATAAACATAGTAGTATTTTTTTTATGATAAGATCATTGATAATAGAAATATTTTAATCATTTCTATATGTATTTCAATTATTTTAATCCATTAAATTTATCAATTAAATCTTATTTATATTGGTTTTGGATTTATGGAGTTTTTTTTGATAAAATGTGAAAGTTGAATATTTTTGGAATTTTAAAAAAAAATATTCATTTTTTTATTTTCAGCATACCTTTTAAAATACTGATCCAATTTGACTGATTTTATTTTTGTAGGATTTCTGGATTTATTAGACTAAACTTTCACTACTAGAGAAAGAGCTAATTCGAATATCTATAGTCCCAAACAAAGAAAAAAATTTCAAAAATTTTATATCATATAAATTGGATCACACCATAATAAATGAGGAATAAATCAGGCAACACACCTCCAATTGATGTGATAAAAATTGGATTGAAAATAGACCTCTTTTTTTTCATTTCCCCATTAAATATCAAAGAGTAATTCACTCATTAAGGAATTCATTGGATATTAAACAATGAATTGATATTTAGGGAACATTCTTACATAATAAAGTCTTGGTGTAATAGGGGTATAAAATCAATTAAATGTGTAGGATTTAGTTAAAATATAGAGTTAAAACACACAAGAAATTTTGTAAAAACCTTATAGAAGTCTAATTTCAATAATTTTTCTAAAAATAGATGGTACTATACACAGTATTTTTTAAAACAGATTTTGGAAATAAAATTTGAACTGTTGATGAGCCATTATGTCTTGAAACACATTAATTGTCCATTATGACACCCCGAAGCCTCTTCTATGCATATAATTAAGATTTCATTGTGAATTGAATATGATATAAATTGTTGAGATAAGATCTTCATGAAAATCTTATACATATTTATTTCCATGCTTTCTTATTTTATTTTCTTTAATTCATGATTTCTCCCCTCTCCCACATCAACTCAACTTCCCCATACCTAGAGGGGTATTTTAGTTGAGTGGTAAAAAAGGGAGATCCTATACCTATGTGATTTATTCAGTGTTTCTGATTCAATTTAACAAAATCACTACTTATTTCTATATATGGTATGAATTATAAATTCAGTTTAAAATTCTAAATGCGTTTATGTATGGTTTTGATTCTATTAATTTTAATTGCTTTTTTTGATAATACATATCTACATACACACAATTATTTTATGTATATGGTTGAATATATAGGTTTTGGGTGGTGATTTATTTCTATTCATCATTGCATGTATACTATTTTAGGTTGGAATATTGGTTTATTAGGGAATAAAAATTCCTAGTTGTGGATTTACATAATTAATCTATAAAACCTACTACCACTCTATGCACACAGAAAGGATGGTGGAACAATATGTGTTTTTTGATAGTAAAATTCTCATCATAACCATCATCTAGTGCGAGATAGGAATATATAGAAGAATCTATCTTTTAGCAGTTAGTAGAAGAAAAATGGGAAAATTTGGACACCATGATAGCACGATTATAAGTTTAGAAAAAACCACTCTGGTCACCATTATTCTCAATTATTTAAAAACAATCAAATCATACTTCTACTTTTTTACTTTATTCATAATTATTTCTAACCAATTTTTTTCAAAAATTCAATAAAAAGTGAAAAAATTGTTTCTTATGCATTACTCTCTAGGATACTACCATGAGATAATTAATATACTATACTAATATAATTCAAATATTAATTTTTATTCCCCTCAAAAGGCTTACATAAAACATGGAATCATTTCTCTTGAGTAAGTACCTCAAAACTATAAAAAAAATATTTCTTTTGTATGATCCATAATCCAAATAACCACTTAATTGAATTGGATCATGAAATTTTATGAACAATAAACAACTTAAGAAGGAAAATTTTTTAAATAAAGTTTTATGAAATAGACCTTACATATTCAAGTGACACATTCAGTTATCAATCTAAACCGTCAATAATTGCTAGCAATCCCAACCAGACTCTGCACAATCTAAGAAAACTAAAATTCTTTATCCCAAAAAATCAACTAGTTATCCCTTAGAGAATAATATTCAATTACACATTAACATGATTAAAATTCATCCTAAATTCCATAGTATTACAGTAGTATACCCAAATAAACATACATAGGAATTTAAAATTGTGTGTTATGGTTAGAAACTGTGAGGTGTTATGAAAGAACAAGTAATGTGATTCCATTCCCATTCACACTTGAGGGAGTGAAAAATGAATTTTTTTATTGTCTTACAACTAGGAGAAGTTCAATAATGAGATGATCTTCAAAGATTATACATAAAAAGGGTTTTTCTACATCTTTGAGCATGTCAATCCAAAAAGAGATCAATTCTATTTTTCAATCAACTGGTGTGACACTTTTTCAGTATTGGATTGATTCAAGAAGATTTACACTAGGTTCCCATATTAGATTATGGAGGAGCACCATTTCCATGATTTCTCCAATAAAGGACTACTTGAAAATGATTTCAAAATTATATATGTCTCATCTAAAGATGCCTTGATTAAAAATTAACCAATGGATTCCCAATGTCTAATTAAAAAATTTTAATAAAACTAATAGAAATTAGGCACAAGAGGTATGATAACAAAATCCATCCATGAGGTTAGGACTCTAGATTCTTCCTCACTATTACCTGAATCATCACTGAAGGAAATAAACAATATGACGATACAACTTATTATTAACTAAGTGAAGGAACAAGATGACCCAAATGCATTATAGAATTTATGTTCTTATACTTATCATTACACTAATCAATATTTAGAAGTGAAGGGAACTAAAAGTTATGTTGATTCCTATTTGAAAAGGAAATTCTAGTCAAATTAGCCACGTCAATCGCATGACCGAACTAGGATATAGATTCTAGCATAACTAGAATAGACCTCCATTTCAGAATCAATACCAAATTTAACCTCCATTCTAACAACTATAATACAATAAGCCTCCATAATTCCAACAACACTATAAATAACAATTACATTAGAAAACCTAGGTACAAACCTAAGAAAGTTATAAAAATAAATTCTATAAAATTGAGATTGAATATTTAAATAATATATTGAAAATTTTGGATAAGAAATTTGATAAATTTATTGATATTCTAATAAAGAATCAAAAAATAATCTCAGCATAAACAGTTACAAATCCCAAGTAATACTTGAGTGCCATTATAAAAAGAAGTGAAAACGAGATCACACCACCTAAACAAAGTGAGTATTATGATTCTTAGAAACCATCTAAAGCTCAACCCATCCATATAGAAGAAGGAAAAATAAATAGGTTTTGTAATGAAAGGCTAGCCAAAACTTCTCAAAAATAATAATGGGATAAAAACGGTAAGAACAATTTCCATCTGTATTAGTTATGTCTTAGAAGCATTAATAATAGATTATTCATTGTAAATTTCAAGAAACCTTCAATAAAGTTGAGATTAACATCCCACTACTAGAAGAAATCCTAAAGATCCCTACGTATGAAATTTTTCTGAAATAATTGTGCATGAAAAGAAGAAAGTTGTATATAAATGAGAGAATCTTCTTAGGATAAAGCATCACAACACTGATCATACCACCAGTAGCTCAAAAATGTCATGATCTGGGAACATTATATATTCTATACAATATTGGGTATTTATATTTTACTAATTCACTATGTGATTTGTGATATTCAATAAATGTTATTCCTTAGTTGGTGTTTTCGTCCTTGAATATTGGAGAACTAAAACCAAATCGAATGGTGGTATAATTAGTAAATAAATACATAATTTTTATAGATGGAGTTGTAGAATATTTTCTCATGGGAGTAAGCGAATTTATTTTTCAACTAGACTTTTATGTACATACCATGTAATAATACAAATCACTAGGACACTATCCCATCATCCTTGGGAGATCCTTCCTAAAAACAACAAGGACTTTCACCAATGTCCATGAAGGAACACTCACAATGGAACTTGGATATAGTTCAATATGCTTTGTCATTGTAGATGTGATAAAACATCCTTCCAATAATCACTCACATTATGATATATCCCTTTAAAAAGGTATAAAACCTATTGAATATTTAGGTATGATTCATGAATTCTCATCATTATTAAGAAATTTTCTATCTCAATGTTCTAATTCCCAAGAATCTGAAAATATTGATATCATGTTACTGGAAGAGGAAAAATCACTCTTTTTGGTGATTTATTAGAAGAGAATGAGATGATACCCATGATTCTAGCCTTATAATTAGGAAACCTATATTTAATATCTTCCCTTGAACAACCCCCCATATATGGAACATTATGCATTTACAATTGATTTTATGTATCCTTACCTAATGTAAGGAGATAAATATATGATAATCATTTCCAATAACCTTTCCCATTGTTATGAAAAACTACGATTGAACTTCTCAAAATAAATGTACAATCTGTAGGACAATCTTTAGGTGATATTATAAGAAAGAATCCCAATTTATTCTCTCATAGAATGTTTTTAGAAAGTGATTCTCAAAAAATTATTCAACCACATAAAAGGCTTGATCCCACCATCATGGAGTTTGTTAAGAAAGAGATTGATAAATTTTTTAAATCTGACATTATTTCCCAAATCCTTGATTCTTAGTGGGTCTGCCCAATTCATGTAGTCCCACAGAATACCAGCCTGACCACTTTTAAAAATTAATGAAATGAACTGATCCCCATGAGAGTACAAAATTGTTGGATAGTATTCATATATTACAGAAATCTAAATAAAGTAACTGGAAAAGACCAATTTTTTTTCTTTTCATCAACGAGATAATATAAAGGATATTTAGGAAAATTCATTACTATTTTTATATGGATTCTTATGACATATCCATATACCGTTCTCACTATAATACTCATATAATATAAACATTACATTTCCTTTTATAATATTATCCTACAAAAAGAATACATTTCAGGCTATGAAACTCCCCATGCACATTTCAATGGTATATGTTTAGTATTTTCTCTACTTTATAAAAGAATACCTAGAAATATTTCTTGATGATTTCACATTTCTCAATAATTAATTTGATCATTTCATAGGTAATTTGGAAAAAGATTTAAAAACATGCATTAAAATTAATTTTTGATTAAATTTTTAAAAATTTCATTTCATGGTTGAAGAGGGACTAGTGATGGGGAACATAATCTCCCAAAAAAGTATTGAGGTTGACAAAAAGAAATTTAATAATATAAATTCTTTTCCATATACATATTATTTAAAACATGTTATATCCTTTTTAGGATAAGTATGATTTTATAGAATATTTATAAAGGATTTAAGTAACATTAATCTCCCTCTATAAATATTACTGCTAAAGGATAATTACTATAACATTTACTATGAATAAAATAAATCATTTGATGAATAAAATAAATTGTTGGTACACATCAAATAATAAAACCACCAAACTGGGACTACCCTTTCAGGTTTCATTGTGATGCATGCAACCAAATAGTGGAAGCCTCTATTTTGAAATGAATTGAAAGAAGTCCCGAAGTCATAACCTACCCTAAAAGAAACTTGAATTCCAATCAAATAAATTATACCACCACCTGAAATATTTCCCAACAGTCGTCTTTACAATAGATAAATTTTGATCATATCATCTTATAATTAAAGTTGTTGTTTTTTATGATCATGCATCACTCATGTATTTAATAAAAAAGGTGGAATTTAAGATAAGGCTGGTGAGATGGATGATACTCATTAAATAGTTCAATTGGGAAATTAATGATAAAATGGGAACTAAAAATTAGGTGGATGATCATCTTAGTTGACTACACCACACCATTGTAGTAGAAATTCCAAACCAGAACCCACTAAATAACGAGATTCCACGAGAACAATTATACATCACCATTGGTATAGAACCATTGTAGGCTAACATTTTCAATTATTTGGTTACATCTCAAGCACCCCCTCATCTAAACTATCATCAAAAGTATAAGAATAAATCTGAATCGAGATTTTATATTTCTAAAGACCCATTTATATAGATAATTTGTAATGATAAAATCACAACTAAATGCTTACTTGTAATTGAAATTGAGTCAATGTTTAAATTATATCATAAATTATCTTGTGGAGGTCACATTAGGCCTTATAAGAAATCCCAAAAAAAATTATAATATTTAATTTATCGGAAAAATATATTCCAGGATTCATATTAATTTTGTAAAAGATGTGAAAATTTTTATTTTTCTATTAATATCTTAAAACAACATAAAATTACTCAAAAAAACAATTACATTTTGCGAAATTTTTGAATTTTAGGGAATAGACTTCCTCGGTCTATTCCCAATGTCAATTGTAAATTCATATATTCTCTTAGTTTAATAATGCGTTTCAAAATGGGTGGAAGAAAAATCTACCAAGTCTGATGATGAAAATTTTGTTTGTGATTTTTCAGAGATAACATATTTTGTAGGTCTGGAGTGACGAAATAAATCATCAGTGACCAGGGAACTCATTTCTACAACATGTTAATGAAGGAATTACTGAAAACATATATGGTACATCATAAAACATCAACAACATATCATCCAAAAACAAATGGCCAATAAAAATATTCAATAGATAAATTAATGGACTTATAGAAAATATTATTAAACCCAATATGAAGTACTGGAGCTGAAGATTATATGATAACTTATAGGAATATATAACATCATACATGAAACTCATAGGGTTTATCCCATATATATTGGTTTATGGAAATAGTTTCCACCTTCCGATGGAATTGGAACACGATGCCTACTAGGTGCTAATGAAGAGGAATTTGGGTGATGATAAAGCTAGGAAAGAGAGAAGATTATAGTTTTAGGAGATAAAGGATATTAGATTAGATGATTTTTAAAATTAATAGATCAAAAAAGAGAGAAACAAATATGGTCTATGCTGAGACAATTCAACCAAGAACCTTAAAACATGAAGATACAGTGTTTTTATACAAATCCATACATAAAATAATGCATGTTAAACTTCATTCCTAAAAAGATGGTCCCTGTACTGTTATTCATGTATACCAATTGGGTGCTGGGTATATTGAAATGGAAAATAAGAAACCCTATTCAATGTAAATGGTCATAGGCCAAAAAATCTCTATGGGACTATACCAAGATATCCAATGGAGGAGATCACAATACTTCACCCTCATTACCAATGAAGACCTACCACATTTCACATTTCCTTTTCACATTATTAGAAGAATAAATTTTATTTATTTATACATTTATGGAAAAATAAATTTAAATATATTGATAAGACATCATCAAATTATTTTATAGAGAGTCAATATGTAGTTTATAATTTGAAAAAAAATCAATTTTTGTTTCAATCCTATGACATTAAATAGAAGCACTTTCCAGAGGGCAATATCATTTTTCCCTTTAGTCTACTATTCCCCTCGTTCATATTCTATAACAATTGAATAGGAATTCGCCATAATTTGTTATTATTAATTTATTTTAAAACTGTTAATGAAGATGATGAAAGGATGAAAAATGGAAATTCTTAACTAAACATTCTTTTTGAAAGTGTGGTAGAATATAACTAAAGGAACATCATATACACCACTTGGTTGGATCACTATTGATAAATGGAGATTTCAATTATATTCAATATCATTTAAGATCCATATTTTTTTAAATATGTTCTTAAAAATTAAATGAAAATTGTATGGAGACACTTTAATTTATTCATTAATTGAATTATCTATGAGACATCAGTTTCTTTGGAATCTGATGATTTCCTGTTTTATATTTCATTATTAATGAGCTACAGTGACTAAATTAGAGAATCAGATGACTAAATTGAAGCATGGATATTAAAATGAGGACTCATAATTTAAGTAAATTAATTTATTCTTGTAAATTAAATTTCCCTATCATTTTTCAAGCCTTGAATTTATAAAATTGATGTGAATTTTTTTGTTATTATTAATCATGCCTTGTGTGATTTCAAAATTTCAAAATTCCCACTCTCGAGAGGATTTATTGAATAATAAATTATTATTTTATTTTTGAGTATATTTCATTAGTAATATTTTCACATTCCACCTACTATAATATGTATTCTAACTTATCAAATCTATAAATATACAAAAACATTTTAAATGATTGAGGGAACATTTGAAAACCCACTTATTCTTGAAATACCACCACTATATCCATCCCTTTTATCATATAATGACCATGAATTACCTTATTAGGGATGGTCAATGTTTTTATAAATGTTTATCCAATCCTACACTCCTCTTAGTACTTTCATTATATTTTAAAATTAATGTGTGAGGGTGAATGGGGTCATGGTGGAAGAGATGAATTATGTTGTAAAGAAGAAGTGTGGGGTTATATTATGAGAATAAATAATGTTTAAGGATTAATTCAATGTACATAATTATTTTTCCTACATGAATACAAAAAAATTGAAGAAAAACTAGAATAGATTGTGACTTAGATGAATCAAAAATCCCAATCACTAGATGAATAATTTTTATCAAAAGTGGTTAGGTGGTCGATGTGAGGTTTATTCTTAGAAAAAAATCTGATTTTTTTTAATAATTCAACCATAAAAAAGAATATATATGTAAATAACAAGAGAAAAAATATATAAAGTGCATATCATTTATTATAATTTCAATTATCATGACATTTTTTTGGGGAAATGGGAGTTACTACATTAAATGGGATTATTTTATTATATGTTTATTTTTTATATTAAGAATTTCTCTTAATAGATAAACCTCCTCCTTGATCTATATTATTGAAACATGAATTTCTATGAACCCAATGTCTCAGAGTCATTTGAACCTATAATGAAAGTTCTCATGATTTACGTGAAATTTGTCTTTAAAAAGTGTAAAAAGTAGTTCCTTTAAATCTATATGGATATGGAGCATGTTATCATGATATTATCATAACTATAATTTAATTTTATCCTAAGTTATGATATAAAATATTCAAAATTTAAGTATATCATGATTTGGAATGTTTAAAAATAATGAATTAAGGAGATTAAATGAATAAAAGGAGAAGTTCCATCATTTTTCAAAGGGAGAATGTAAAATATATGAATTGATTGTTTCTTTGAAAAAATAATAAATTTAAGATATATTTTATTTGAAATATGATAATTTTAGTTAACATTTTTTATTTTTTATTTTATGGCTTTGGAATTTGAATATTAGTGACATTACTTCCATCTAATTTTCAAAGTTTAGATTTTATGCTTGAGTATAAGCATGGTTTTTTTGGGTTAATTTATAGATCTAGTATTTTCACAATTTTCAATATGTATTTTAGTTATTTAAATCCTCTCAATTTATCAATTTGAGTTTATTTTCATTAGCATTGGAATTATGGTTTGTTTTGGGATAAAATGTGAGAATTTATTATTTTTCATATTTTAAATGATATGATTCACTTTGGTATTTTTTGAATATATTTTAAATTATATTTCCATTTTTATTAATTCATTTATTTAAGATATTGTTATTTATGGGCTTCAAAATTCTCTTATGGAACATTAGATAATTCAGACATCTAAATTCCCTAAAAAACCATTCAATTTAAAAATTGTTCTGGCATATAGAGTGTACCCCACCACTGTAAATAAGTCATAAATTGGGATTCACAACTCTAATTTATTTTATTTAATTTGAATTGGAAAGTGTGCGTGTTACCTTGTTTCCCTAGAAAATTACAAGTATTTATTCACTCATTAAGGTTTCCATTACACACTAACCATTAAATGATGATTTAGAGAACATTCATCTAGAATAAAATCTCTAGGTAATTGGCGTATAAACTCTGCTACATGTAAAATATGGAGCTGAAATTTTTAGGTCAAATGAGAATAAAATTGTAACAAATTTATTGAATACTATATTCCGTGATTCGTCAAGAAATATGGGGTACCACACACAATGATTTTAGAGACATATTCTAGAACAGAAATTTATATCATTAATGAACCATTGTATCTTAAAGCACATTAATGGCCAATTATGACACACCTAATACTTTATTATTCTTAAAAAAATAGGACACAGTGGATTGAAGGAGATATTGATTGGCGAGGGATGCTCTGGATAATGGGTTCTTATAGATTTATTTCCTTTCATTATTCTTATTTTATTTTCCTTACACTGTGATATCTCCCCTATCCCACATGAACTAGACTTAACCATCCGTGGAGGGGTAGTTTAATTTACTGATTGTGAAAGGGAGATTCTGGACCCATGTTCTTGATTTTTTTATTCTTTTTAATAAAATATCTTCTTTTTTCTACATCTTATTTAAATTCTTAATGCAGTTTTCAATTCTGAATGCGGTTATGTTTGGTTTTGATTATGTCAATTTTAATTTATTTGGTCTATGATCCATATATCCCTCCACAAAATCCTTTTATTTATATATTGGAATATATTAGGGTTTGTTAGTTTGTTATCGATAGTCATCAGAATGTGGGTATGATTGTATATTGGAATATTGGTTTATTTGGTAATAATAATTCATGGTCGTGGATTACCCAAATTAATCAAGAAAACCAACTACAAATCTACACAAACTAGAAGCAGGGTAGACCAAAATGAGGGTTTAGATAGGAATATTCTCATAATAACCATTTTCTAATTTGGGGGAGGACTCAGTAGATGAATCTCTCTCTTACGAGTCATTCGAATAAAAAGGTGTATGATTTAGAAACCATGATAGCACGACACTAGGTCTAGCCAAAACTGATCCAGTAATCAGAATTGTCAATTTTTTAAAACCAATAAAATAAAAATTATTATTTTCATCACTTTATTCTAAATTAATTGAAACTAATTGTTTTTAGAAGACCAATAAAAAGTGACAATCTTTTTGTGTGTGAACTATTATTTAAGAGACTACCTTGAGTTAACTGTATTACTATACTTACATAATTTGAATATAGTTTTTCCATGACCCATTATTGGTTTTCATTGTTCATGAACTAAAACCACGCATACATCCATCAAATGAGTTGAAAAATAATTGTTTATGTGTATAATGGACTACCACCTCTTGAACTAATGTCATTCAATTTTTACATTACCACCTTTAACATTTGGTTCTGTAGATGGATATAAATTATATATATATATATTATCTAAATTTTTTTTATAAATATTTATCCATTATTCCATATATATAATAATACTTTCCATTATTTGTGGGATGTAGTAATTTTTCTTGAGTGTAAGGAAGACTACTGAATTATGAATAGATGTGATTCATCATTCACAAATGTTTTGCATTGATGGAGATTATGAAAATGTTAATGATTATATGAGAAAAGAATGAAATAACTAGGATATTAATAAAATGTTAATCATTAGGAAAATATTATATATATCATTTTCTATGTTACCTTTTCACTCAATTAAATATGATAATGTCGTCCATGTATGTGTGGACTACTGCCTTCATGAATCAATGCCGATTTATTTTCATCACCACACCATATGGATGATATATATAAGTATTTTTAATGACATAATATGGTATTATAATAATTATGGAAATATAATATATTACATAATTATTTTCTATAATCATCATTAGAAAATAAAATCATTACTCATACGTACATACGTCCTACAATCTCCAGGATCGTAACACACGTCATTCATTATGACAATCATTCATAATTGTTTTATAAATTATAATTGAAAAAAATATGATAACTATATAATGATTATTTTTTAGATACGTTGAAATAATTTAATAATTGAATCAAGAAGATCTTTAATGGTAAATCCTGTATGATAAAACTATGTAATTAACACTCAAATCAATGAAAATAATATGAGATTATTAATGAAATGGTCCTGACATCTTATAAAATGATCACATATGAAATTATAAATATTAATATGGTTGTAGTGTATTCCATTAACATGTTGAAATTAAATATACAATAGTTTAAATAACAATCAATCAAAAAAATTACGTGGTAAGGGATTTCATCTCAATTTACCTTCATTGAGGCATATTGTAATGTTTTTCACATATTTTATTTTTCTTGGTGTTTTTAATACCACATTCACATGTAATATGGTTATACACTCATAAATTAAATTATCTTGACATTAAATTTGAATAATTTCATCAGAATATATTTGAAATTAAAATCACCAGGTGGTAAAAGTTATTTTACAATCTCACTTCCTATTACGATTGTTAACTTTCTCTTAAAACAATCACTTTCTTGTGATGAGTTTTCCATGGTCATTTTATTTATCTTAAATATCCATATTCAATTATAATGGAAATGACTATTTCAAAAATTGTAGACAATTTTTACATATGTTGTTTTCTTTGAATTTTATTTGATTAACTTAGGAAATATTGACAAGTCTGTATACATTACACAATATAGATTTTTGAAGATAAGTAATTTGGATTAATAAAATAAAATGATTATTCAACATGTGCAGAATGGTTTTGATGTTGATTTAATGGCGAAAAATGGTATAACATATCCCTTTGATTCATTGGTAGGTCTCAAGAGACAAATTAAGTTTCAAATTAATTTGTTTTATACCAGTAGTATTTAAACCTTCTTATAGAAGGTCTTATCAAAAGAAGTATCATGATTTCTGAGATCATGGAGTCTGATAAAAAATAATTTACTTCAATAAGTATTTGGTTATTTTTATCAATGATATTTTCACAATGATATTATCTTTTCATTCATTTAAATGACAATTTATTTATTAAATGGATTTTTTTTGAATTATCTACCTTTCCATATTGATTATGTCTTATCTATACATATAGTCACGACATTTAAATGAACAATGTGTTAATTTATTTACCATTCCATGTTCATTATTATTTATTTTTTCAATATATATTCTGACTTACTTAACCCTTATTTATAATTCTATGTCACCCTTATTTTTTATCTTTTCCCCAAGATATGAATAAGAGATTATTGGATATATTTATAAATATACAGTTTATTTACTTTTGTTATATATTATATTTTATTAAGTTTTCTTATTGTAAAATAGGGTTCATGTATTTATCTAGTTATATAAAACTACTAAACTAATTGGTTTGTTAGGATTTTATTCCTTGTATCTATTAAAATATATTAAAGTAAAAAATATTTCTTCGAGATACCAAGTTTAGGGACGTTACAGTTGGTATAAGTGAATGTTTAGTATAAAACATTGAAATTAGATTTCTAAAAACATAGATTATGGAACATAACACGATGAGATACATTTAATGTAAGTATATAAAAACATAATAATGTTTTGTAAATGTTGAGATTTTGTGGTTTTTCCTAGAAATATATCTTTATCTAGATACTATAAGTAGACATGGTTCTAGAACAGAGGTATATAGGGATAATAAATTGGAAAAGTGAACATTGGAATAGACCCAATAATTACCAGGTGTAGGAAAAGGATCCTTAATATCCACCTAGTTGGACACTCTTAGGGGATATTCCTAAGGCCATTTAAATTTTTATTAAAGACCATTATGAAGTATTTTAAAATAAATATATCCCTAAAGAAACCATGTTTATAATTATAATATTGACAATGCATAAATTTTAATTTATGATATGTGTTAAATCATATATGTAACTATACATTAGTATTTAATGATCATAAATTTATGTTCTAAACAACTATATTCCATTTTTTTAAAATGGAAACTAGAAGGAAGAAGGGTATAAATACTCATAGATAATGTAGAGAATTCCCTATCAAGGAATCCAATACAGATTTTATTAGAACAGTGGAAATTATAGCTATTTTAGGAAATAAAAATCAGGTTATAAAAAATAATGTTCCCAGAATAAAATAACCGAGTCAACAATGATATAATTCTTTGTTGGATCACTTTATGTGACAAAAGTACCCTAAATTTGGTGAAACTACTCACCAAATTATTGTTGATTAATGGATTACATATCTGGAGGAGAAATTTATGATGTTGATATATGATGATAAAGAAAAGGGGGCACTCACACCTCTCGCGGATCTAGGGTTTTCACTCGACGTCAATCCGGAGGGGGAGGCTCGATCGCTGTCTTCGGCATTAAACCAGAGGGATTATTGGGCATGGCCTCCCCCTCATCCTTCTTTAGAAATGTCCTAGCATGTCCTGGTGTGGTTCGTTGTTGCTGCAGCTTCTCAATACCATGTGAAGGATTTCGTTCTAGTGTCGCCTCTTCAAGAAGATTTCTGAACCGTGTTCCACCTTCTTGGTCTCCTATGCCAACCATGATCTATGATTTTAGCAGCGAGGTGACGTAGCCTCATTTTCAAATGAGGGATTTGGATATAGCTTCTTCAGTGGAAGAGGTGGTCACTGTCAAAGATTCTCTTAAAAAATTTGAACCTCATTGATTTGGAATTATGAAGGTGCAGTTTTCTTAGTGTTCGTCTTCTGGGGTGTCTTTTTTGGTTATCCCGAAGCACGATACAATTGAAGGCTCTGGATGCGTCAACCCAACCCTGATCTCTTGTTCCACCACTTCTCTATAGGTCGGATTCGGAGCAGTTGTAACATAGGGGTTTTGGGTTAAGGGGTTCGGCGGTTGTCTTTTCTCCAGGAGCTTCCGTTTGGGCTCGACTTTGCTTTCTGGTTCTGGTTTTATGCTCACCGTGTTGCCGCCATTTGAAGACCTAACCCTCTCTTATACCTGCCCTGACCATCAAGGCCCTTTTTTTCTCTCCTAGTTGGATCTGAAGTGATGGTCCCTCAACAGTTTTGGGAGGTGGGGTTCGACATACGATGGTACCCCTTGCGTAGTATGCTTCGGTTATCAGTGTTGATTTGTTGGAGTCATTATATTTGTTGGTCAATCTTCTCAAGACCAGCCCGATAAAGGTTCTATTGGTGTTTTTTTATGGATTTTCTCTGTCTTGGTTCTGGCAGAAGCTGTCAACGGTTCATGCCGCTCATACTCTCCTTTGTCGTCCTTGTCCAATACTCTTTTCCAAGTCGGTAGGTGCGGCGGTCTTCAAGGATGGTTTGGGATGTGTTGTTCGAGTGGATAGTGGTCTCCGGGAGGTGCATCCATCATGCTACAATGGTGATGATGGTGCTCGAACGGCGATGATGGTGGTTTGTTAGTTGATTTATATGATGGTGGTGTCTCTTGATTTTCTAGTATTGTGGGATTTTCTCTAGTGGAGTGACGGGTCGGGTCGGCATTCGTTCTGGCCGGTGACTAGAACTATGTTGATTGGTATGGACGATGGTGATGTTGATGACAACAACATTGGTGAAGCGATGATGGTGCCAGTGATGTGTAGACTGTAACCCTCATATCAGTTTTTTTGTGGTTCTGGAATCAAGGAGGCGCGGTGTGGTGCGGTTCTCAAAGCATGGACATTCGGTTTAGGTGTTTTGAATTTAATTTTTTTTTACGTTGGCGTGAAGTTATGTATGTTTTTTATTTTGGGTTATTTCTATGTGAATTGTGATGTGTTGTAATTTTGTGACGTTTCAGACTTTATCTTAGAATTTTATTTCAGAAAATTAAAAAAAATGTATTTGGAGGTGATAAAGAAAATATTACACATTTAGTATATTATCTTAAAGGAGATGTTGATTAATAGTGGTCATTGATACAGAATACCAAGGAGGAATAAAAAATATAACTCATAGAATGGGATTCTTATAAGGGTGCATTATTTAAAAAATATTTTTATCCTTATAAACCTACTTAAATGATTCTAATATTCCATATTAAAAATTATAAATATGAATAATGTGTTTTTTATTATTATTATACATTTAACAGGACATCCATGTATTCAATAGAATCACACACACAAAACAAAGTGCATGATTGACAACTTTTTTAAATGGATTTATCCATGTCTTTGAATTTCTGTGGTCTCTCAAACCTTTTCTTCAGATGTTTAAATAGATTTATATTCCCTGAATACAAAAAGGTATAATATTTATCTTATATTTTATGGTAAAAAATATATAAACTCTGTTTTGAGGAATGAGTTATATGTAAAATTTGGTAAGGGTGATTTATTCCTCTAATATGTTTATTTTTTTGTCCATATTATCTCTAAGTATGGAATTTCGGTTTATAGGGTAACAAAAAAGGTATTATGTTAATGGAATATACAAACAAAAATTGTTAATCTACGTAGTTTCATTGGTTTAGTAGGTTATTATAAATTATTTCTTCATAATTTTTCCAAATAAGCTAACTCGTTAACCATTCATACACCTAATGGGGTTATGTTTTTGTAGAAAATAGAATGTGAATAATGTTTTTATAATCTAATGAGGATATTTTTCAATGATATTATTTTGAATCTACCATTTTTATCTGATTGGATTGTGATATATAGTTTTTCATTGAAGAAATTACTTGGTTTTTTCATAATGAAAATAATAAAGTTATTTCATATGCCTTAATGAAATTAAAGACTCATGAATAGAAATACATGACCAATAATCTTCAATTAGGATCTATATTCTTTACTTTAAATATATAGAGAAATTATTTCTATGATGAATGATATAAGATATAAGCATATCATAAAAATCTAAAATTCATCTTTTTGTAGAAATAAATCAGTACAAGACAAATGTGATGGCTCAAGATACTCAAGTATCATGATTTCTCAATACATTACCACACATGTAAATAAAATATGGTAGAAGATTCATTGGGTAGGAATGATCATTGATTTATAAAAAAAGAGGAATAGGTGTCATCCTTTTTTGAAGGATCTACTAAATATGGCTATGGGAGTTATTAAGGAAGTGGGGATGTGAAATGTTTTTTCTAATGATTGAGTCCCAACATTATGTTAAAGGATAAAAAATTATTAATCTCATTATGAGAAACTATAGAATAAAATTAAATTTGTGAATCATTGGAAATTAACTGAATTTGTTTGTGAAGATGGTGTTCTAAAATTTTGAAAGATATTATATGTTATATACATACTTGATATAAAAATGATAATTTTTGGAAGATTCCAAAATCCCAAATTTCAGTATACACTCTAGTTGTATAATGATGTATATGGATTTGAGGGGTAGTTTTTTGTGGGATAACATAATGAAAAAAATAGATGATTATGTGTTCAGATGTTTGGTTTTTCAACATGTTAATGATTTGAGACAATATCCTTGAGTATTCATGCAACCTCTTCCTATTCATTAGGGAAAATGTGATGACATAACTGTGGGGTTTGTTATAGGACTGTCAATGACACCAAGAAATAATGATGCAGTTTGGGATATCATTTCTCTCCTAAAAATATAAATATTTACATGCTATAAGAATAAATTTACCTCTTATTAAACTCAAAATGATATATATTAATGAAGTTTTAGGATTTTTTGGTGAACCTCTTTCAGTTTTGTCTAATATATATCCACATTTTAAATCAAAATTATTGAAATATTTTTAGAAGGACTATGATAATGAGCTTCATTTGAGCACTACCTACCATCCAAAAATTGATGTACATTCAAAATGGATATTCAAACAATTTAATACATATTTAGTTCACAATTAAA
Source organism: Viscum album (assembly GCA_963277665.1). Taxonomy (NCBI): domain Eukaryota; kingdom Viridiplantae; phylum Streptophyta; class Magnoliopsida; order Santalales; family Viscaceae; genus Viscum; species Viscum album. The sequence goes on along the minus strand of OY728140.1, from coordinate 41,850,652 downwards.
TGACTTTTAAGCTGTACGAGGTCAGTATTTACATTTTGTAGAGTTTTCTTGTAATTATAATTTCCATTAAATTATTCAAATAACACTGTAAAAATCATTATATGGAAATATATTTCATACTCTATATTTTTTAGATAATGTTTGTGAAAGTAAAATCATATACTGGTAACCATTCAAATAGGTAAAAATAAAGTTAAGGGGTTATTAGGTTAACATTAAATTATATCAAAGTTGGAAAAATAGTTATTCCTATGATTAGAGGAATGATTTGGAATTACAAATTGGAGATATCATTTTCATAAAATTGTCTAAAGGGAAGGGCGTTATATTGTTTGGTAAGAAAGGTAATCTATGCCCCCGAACATCTATACTTTATAAATCCTTTAAATAATTTTTGTGTTTTCTTATCATATTACAATTCTGCCAAATATTTAAAAAATACAAGATATGTTTCATATATATTTATTAACGAAGAACATTATAGAACCAACACATGTGATCACCTATAATGAATTGAATTTTAACCATATATATATTAATATGAATAACCCACCTTGATTTATGATACTATAGAGAATGTATTAAGGAATCAGATGACTCATCTGGTAATGGTACATTGGAGAAATCTCAAAATGGAGGAAACAACAATGGAACCCAATGATATTATGAAGAAGAAATTTCCTCATCAATTTATAAGGTAATATGTATTATATTTTTTGGATTTAATTTTTTTGGGAGGGAAATAATGTAACACGCTAATACTCTAAAATTTACAACCTTTTGGACAAATTTACTTTTGTCGGTAGCTTGCAACGCATGAAACACCAGATATAAATAAAATACTCTTTAGCCCTAAATTTCAAACCAAATTTAAAATTATATTTTAAAACTATCAGGGAATTTTTTTATCATATAAAAATCATTTTTGAAAAAATCATATCAAATTTACCTTATGGTGAATTTTAGTTATTTTTATGAAAAATTTCATTTTTTGGATGAATAATGAAAAATAATGAAATTTAATTAAACAATTCCTTTTGGTTTAAATAGTACAGTATTTTAAATTATGTTTTCAATATTTTTTAAGGAAAAAATAGTTAAAATGAATTTAAATTAATTCAATTTTGGTTATTATATTCAGTTTCATAATTAATTTTAATATAAACATTTCTATAATTTTGAAAATTTTTTCTTTAAAACCCTACATTACTGTCGCATCTAAGGGATTGATTATTAATTACTTTTTTCCACCTAAATTATGTTAATTTAAAATATTGATTAGATATATTTTTTCATAATAATTTATAATTTCTAAAAGCATTAGCCTACTTTTTTTACTACAATTAATAGTGAAACCAAAAACATTTTTTATCGCGGTTATGGAAATATTGATTTACCTTGAGGGGAATTAATATAAAATTATTAAGGGTAAATTGACCTATAAACTTGTATAAAGTCAATTTTATGGACACATTAAGAAATATTTCCTTCTAGAATCAAGAATAGACCATAATTGGAGCCTTCTGGCATGGAAAAAACATGACTGGAAATAAATCTTTTCAAAACAGTTAAAAGTGTGCAACTTATAAAAGGCCACCCACTCTCCTCCATTATCCCGAAATTCCAAAACCTTAATTCAGAAAATAACAACTGAAATACCTTAAAAAATTCACTCCATTCACCCTATATTCTTTATCCAAGGTATAAATACATCATAGGAAGGATTTGGAGAAATCTTTTAGAGGATACATGATGAAGAGGAAACGTTCTTCAACTGTTGTTTTTAATTTATTTCTTTCTTGAACTCCTTCAGTTTTGATTAAAAAATGATAATATAATAACCCAAATATCTTCCACATAATGTGATGGATTCATAATAATTTTATAAATAAAATACACCCCCACAATAATCAAATGGGTTGCAAAATCATTGCTTGTGTGCAGATCATACTACAACCTAGCAAACTGATGTCATTCAATTTTCTATTACCATTTATCATAGTTGGGTAAGAAGATGTATAATATATATATATATATATTAAATCTACAACATATACATACCTATAGAGTTATTATATCATATATAGCTTATTATATTTAATTTCAAAGGTTACACGACAACATCACTCGTTTGTACAGTAGACTACCACCTCGTAAAGTGATATGATTTTTCTTTAACTAATGCTTTATATGGAAAGTGATAAAGATAATTTTATTTATTAAATTTCATATAAATTAAATATTTTTTATATTCATGACATATTTACCATTCTAAAAAGATTAAACATATCATTTTATTTCTTTTTTTTTCACTCAATCAAAGATGATAACATCTTTCATCTTGCTGTGGACTACAACCTTAACAAATTGAACTGGCTATATTTTAATCATCAAACCACATAGATGATATATATATAAGTATACTCAAATAAATTATAGATTATTATGATCATTATATAATTATAATATATTACTTACCATATTTTCTTAATTATCACATGAAAATGGAAATGATAGTTATGTGTACGTACGACCTTCCATTCCCATGATCATATAATTATTCATTTTTAAATAACATATTAATAATTGGTAATAAATTTATTACTGATATATAAATATTATAATAATTCTATGATACTAATTATTGAGATTATTAATCAATGTAATATGTTCATGAACTGGATCTTTAATGATAATAAAATTTTGAGAAAACAAGGAAACTAACACCTAAAAATGAAAATAATTTTGAAATTATTATTAAATTGGGGATAAGATCTTTAAAAATTTTCATAAATGAAATTATATATATTAATATGGTTATCAGGTAATATAATATTGTTTTTAAAACTACTATACAAGAGGATAAATATCATTCAATCAAATAATATAACAAGGAAGGGGACTTGTTCTCAATTTTGTTTAATTGAGGCTAATTTTAATGTTTTACACCTACTTTATTTTTAATGGTTTATCTAATTACCCAATGAAATGAAATATCATGATTCAATTATAATTCATATTATTTTATGTTTCACGTTGAATCACTTCGTCCATGGTGATTTGACTTAAAAATTTCCATGCAGTGAAATTTATTATACAATATCACTTCCAATTATTATTGTCAAATTTGTATTGAAAATATAAAATTATAATTATAATTTTTTATATGTCATTATATTTATCTTAGATATAAATTTTTATAAATGATGAATATTAAAATTTCAAAAATGGTATGTGATTTTTAAATATAGTGTTTACTTTGAATGTTATCTGATTAACTTGGGAAATATTGATAAATATGTATCCTTTAACTGGTATAGAACTTTTATGATAAAACATATTTATTCATGAATTAAATCAATTATTTGATATATGATGAATTCTTTGGACCAATAGTGACCAATGGGGATTAGTGTTATATAGTTTGTCGATGCGTCAGTAGGTCTCATAAAACAAATAAAGCATCCAAATTAAATGGGTTTCTATATATAGTTTTTAAACCACATTGTAAAAGGTCTTTACGGAATAATTAATGCCATTCCTACAATCATAATATAAAATAATTAAGAGTTTCATTCATTAATAATTAGTTTTAATTATAAATTAGATTATAAAAATGATATTATCTTTGGATTCATTTCATTATCTCTATTTTAATTAAATGAAAAGCATTTTATATTATTTACCTTTCCTTATTGATAATTAATAGTATATTTAGGAATTCGTGTTATTTAAATTGAATTTTTTTTAATTTACCTCTCTATATTGGTCATTCATTATTGATTCATGATAGCTTCTAATATAATTAACCATTATGGAGTATTTGAACTCACAATTATTTTTGTTTACTTAATGTAACACCCAAAGATATTAAAAAATATTCAATTTAGAATAAAATTTATTTTTTTCTCGCTTTAATTATACACAACACCATGTTAATCTTAAGCTACACACAATACTGATTTAGCTTGTGTTACATGCAAGATCGAGTTTTACAACCTTTTGATGGTACACTCATTTTAAACCTACATTTTTACCTTTTATTAATATTATTTTTCCCATTAATCTTCATTTTTAAATAAGTAATGTAAAAATTATCTTAGGTTGACTTTTTTATTTTTTTTCATAGATGTTTCAATTTTTTGGAATAGGGGAAAAAAATTAATTTAGTTAAAAACTTTTTTTTGTGAAAATAAATATTATTTTTAAATTATTTTTAAAATTATTTTAAACTGAAAATAGATCAATTATTCATCTACTTATTCTATTTAGGTTATTTGAATTATCATTATATGTAACTTAGATATAAAAATTAGGAAACTTCTAAACATTTTCATATTTGAAGCTGATTTCTCAACATGTCTATCATATTATCCTAAAATTTAACTACTCTTCTTCTATGAATTGAATTTAGAAGAATTTATATATATGGTTTTAATAAATGAAAAATTTATAGTCTACTATGATCCAATTTATTTTGAAAAAAATTATATGTGACAATAATTAAAAATAATTACAATGACTACGGTAAACATTAGTTTACTTAGTGGTTAAACTATATTCTTAAGAGGTAGAATGGCCCATAAAATTTTCCAAAATCCAATAGTTACCTATATTTAGATAATATCCCCTATTGATATAACCATTTATGAGTTATTGGTACACATTTTCATGAAAGTGATCCATATAATAAGTTATTTAAAGAAAAACACAAAAATTGTACCTTCCTTTAAATTTATATATAGCTTTTGAGTATGGAAGTCGCTACATATTTTGGTTATAAATATTGTTTTGAAATTTAATTTTTTTTTCATGATACATTATAATTAATTTTTATAGATATTATAATTACATTAAATTCTTAATAAATTACAACGCATTGATTATTTAGTTATTAGTTAAACATAATAAATGATAACTAATCATTTAAAAGTGAATAAAATTAAATGAATTATCATTTTCCCTTATTTATTTAGATTAATATGTAAATTTTCCGGGTTTTAATCTTAATATATTTTTATTAAAGTATTTTATTGATATTTTTTAATTTTAATTAAGTAAATAATGTCGAAATTGTTATTATTTTCATTTTTTAATAAATTATATTTTTTAAAATATTTTAAATTTACTATAAAAGATAACTTCATATTTTTTTTTCAATGTTCAGAAATATAAATTGTATTTATTTATTGACCATTTTTTCTTTTATAATCAACTTATTTCCTCCTAACTAGTGAAAATAATTTACCACAATTCGTGTTAAATAAGTGTTTCTAAGTGTTACAAGTGCTTCTATTAAAATTAAGTTTCAACCCAAATAGGATTTTGGTTATGAAAATTATATATCACATTTATAATTCAAGGGATTTATATTTTATTATAAATATAAATTTTATTTATTCTATATAGTAAATTTACTTAGGTTAGAAAACCATTTACCATAATAAAAACCAAAATGTTATATATGAGGAAACATAGAAGTTAAGGAAAACAGTTATAAAAAACACTTCTTTCTATGTGTTGTAGGTTTTTATCTATCATAAATTATATTTTATACAATATTTTTACATCTAACTGGCACAATAGGTAAGAGGGACCTCCCAATAGTGTGTACCTTTCTACATTTACAAAAATTCCACTACCCTCCTCTATAAAAAGGCCTTTAATCCCCGAAAATATTCACACATCACAAGATTGTTAGATCATTAAATATCATCCCAAATAATATCACAATGTACATCCCCTAATTCTAGAAGCATCACTTTTTGAATAAAGAATTACAAGGAATACAATTGAAGAAAACCAAAAAGAGATACCTGATTGATAGTTATTATTGTTCAAAGACAAATTTTGTTTTAACTATTTACAAAAACATTAAATTCTTTTATTCCAAAATTATATAATAACTTAAGTATTATTAATAAAATTACATGTTTTTATATTAAGTTTTTTATCTAGACCTACTCACACTTCCATCAAATGTGTAATAGATTTACCTTTCGTGTGTATAGCGGACTATCACCTCGTGAAATGATGTCGTTATTTTTCCCTTAACCACCTCTAATGGTAGGTAATTATGATGGGAAAACTATTTTTATATGATATATATAATATTAATTTTTTTTAATACATATATAATTATTATATAACACATAACTGCTTTTTTCCATTTTGTGTAAATACAATAGCATCGTTTGTGGATATGTGGTCTTCCACCTCCTCAAAGTGATGTGATACATTCACACATTACATGAATGTATTAAGGATGGACATAATTAGAAATATTTTACATAAATGAAATAAATATTTTATTACTGACATAGTTACCTTTATATAAATATAATATATCATTTTCTTTATAACCCATTTCACACACAAAAAAAGGTTATAATGTCATACGTGGACGTGTGGACAACCACCTCCTTGATGTGATGTGATTACTTTCACATCTTTAAAATTATATATATATAAGTATATTTTATTTAATAACATGGTATTTATTATATAATTATCATTCTATAAAGATAAAATTTTAATTAACTTCATTCCATAATGATATTTGAAAAATGAGAATATCGCTCATTGTACGTTTGACCTATCATCTCTATGATGGTAACAATGGTTCATTTTTATAACAATATTTCATGATTCAGTTTGAAATGATAATATATTTTTATATATATGATAATTAATTCATGATTATTATTCTATAGATTTTTATATAATGACCCCTTTGACAATTGTCGACCCAACAATTCCCTTTTTGACACATGAACCATATATGGTAAAAACACATGACATAAATAAAAACATTTATGTATATTTATTAAAAATAATAATAAGTGAATTTAAAGTAATATAAAAAATGAAAAAATATTCAATCAAGTAAATAATTAATATATGATTATTATTCTAGAATATAGAAAAACATGTGACAATCCAAACTCAATAAAAGGGTTTTTCTCATCTCACTCTTATTTCTGTGAGATACATGCCATATTCACCACCTAATTTTATTGTGTGGTGTATATAATTCCGATGAATTTATTTTAGTTTTATTATCCTTAATGTTATGGGTATTTACATACCCATTTTAGTATCTCTCTTTCTTGGGGTGTATTGTTTCAATGTTACCAAAGTGATAATGTAATTGGTTTTCACGACTTTCCTTCCTTAAGACATTTTGTAATGTTATACATATATATTATTTTATAAGGTATATATATATATATATCATTTGGCATGTTATATTATGAATATAATTATTAAAATGATATTATAAGATTTATTTAATGTTACACCTTCATGGGTCTTATGATTTAAATGTTTCAAAGTGGAATGGGACACTTTGGAATGTTTGAAGATTATTTTCCTCAGAATTATTTTAATGATATTTCAATGGTATATACATTAATAAATGTCAAAAAAACTTTTTTTAAAATTATAATAAATTGAGTAATTATTTTTAAATTAGAAGTATTTATTCAATATATATATTTTATGATATGGATCATTATTTATTAATTAAATCGATTATTCGATATATGATGGTTTCCTTGGACATGCATGACGTAGGTGGGTACCAATTATTAATTAAATTGAATGTTTTTCGATTATTCAGCTTTCCATATTAATTATTCCAATATATTCATGATTAATTCTGATTTACACTTACCCATACTAAGAATTTGAGCTCACACTTATTTGTTTGTTTCCCAATGATTTTATGAGGAATTATTTTAATGAGTCTCAAGGATGATGTTTAATTTTATTTTTATGTATGATTTCTTACTTTCACATCCAAAAATAAAATAGGTATCATTTGTATTATCTAGTTTTCCAAAACAAATGAAGTGAATATTCATTTTGTATTTGATTCCTTGTAATCATACCAATGTTATAATGTAATGCACAAGCTCTGTGCTTCTTGGGTTGGGGCATTACAATTGGTATCAAAGGAAGATTAGTAGAAACATTTGAAATTATATTTAGGAAAAAATATATTATGTAACATAACCCTAAGGTATAATTTTAGATAAATATAGAATAAAATCTACATGTAACCATGTTTATGATTTTGATATTATCAATGCATAAAGGTTTCACTTTATGATATGCATTTACCATTTTTTATGATTATACAAGATAAGATGTCATTGAGTCCATTTTTTATTTAAAATAATGTTTAGTAGATGGAATACGAACCAAACCAATAAATATGATCCAAAGAGTTATAATTATCATTTATTTTATGTTTTGAAGTCAATAATTTGAAGGGAAATAGTCTCCTAAATTTTTTCAACTTATACGGAAATAGTATCATGTGAAAATGAGACATTGAAATAATATTCTAAGTATTAAGGTGTAGGAGGGTAAAATGAGATAAAAGTATTTCTAGGGAAAATATGGATAAAATAATGAAATGAATGAAATATTTTATCATTTGTAATAATTGTTGAAATAATCACACTAGTACTTGCTTAAAAGTAATGGGGTTTTGTTACATGTGTGGATAGAAAGGCCATCATACTTTTAATTGAAATAATAATAAAATGTTTTCCAATATAATGTTTCACCTATAATGATACGAGACACTATGAATATTCATGAGACTTGTTTCAAAGGAATATACCCCAAAAAGGGTAATGGATCAATGTTGAGCGTTTTCTACCACTATAGATGAAGAAGAGTAATTGATATTCTTGTGATTGGATTCAAGAATTATGAAATTTGAGTATTTGTTTTGGTAACATACTGGTTATATGAATTATGAAATATGTAATGTTTTCATTATATATTTGAAATCATGTCATGAATGATACGGATGCATAAGAAAAACAATTTAGTAAAAAGTAGAAAATTTTGAAAAAAATGGTTGAGGGAAATATATACCATAATTTGTTCCTAATGTAGAGGCAATTATGCTTTGATAATGAATCGATTAATATAGATAAATTATATTGGATTCTACTAACTACTGTGGAATTGATACTAATGTTTTGGATTATAATTTTTTGAAGGGAAATAAGTTTAACCATTTATGAAATTGTTTAAGATGAACATTGGAATTTTATTACAGATTAATGTAATAATTAACCTTATGAGAAACCTTGAATAAAGATATGATGTATAAATAGTTCAAGGTTCAACTAAAGGATAAAATTGTGGTTATGAAATAGAAACATATCATGTAATTAAATTTACTTTCTTATAGAGTGAAATAATTTGTCAACTCTTGGAATAAGAGACTTGAAACAAATATAATGTCCTATTATATTAATTTTTGAATATATCAATGACCTCTTTTATAAATAATTTTCAAGGATATGTGGTCATCAATATTTAGCTGAAAAATTTCTCTATCACTCTCCATCTGAACATGATAGTTATATTTATCTTCCACGTCCATGTTTTAACTAATGATCCCATATTTGAAATCCTACATTTGGGGAGAAATTTGAGTTTTCCTTTCACAGTTATTAAACATTTATTTCCTTAACCCGATTTATGATTTAAATTTTCCAAAATGTTTATTTTCAAATTTCATTCCCTCATTTATTGAGACGAAGAATAAATTATGATGATGCAATTTAATTAAGGAGGGGAGAATGTAACACCCCCATACAATACAATATTTTCATTTTAGAAAAAATTAGTTTTTTCTGGATTTCTTTATATTTAACAATATGTTAAGATTACTCTACACACAGCACTAATTTAGCTTGCATTACATGCAATACCGAGTTTTACCACCTTTTAATGGAACACCTATTTTATATATACATTTGGGTTCGTTGAAAAATTTTATTTTCCAAATAAACCTCGTTTATGAATTAAGAATGTAAAAATGGTATTAGGAAAATATTTTGGTATTTTTCAAAGAAGTTTAATTTTGTGATGAATATTGAAAAATTCAACATTTTTGTTGAAAACAATATTTTCATTTCAAAATTTATTAATGATAAAATATATTTAATATTTTTTTAAAGTAAAAATTTTTACATTATAAATATATTAATCAAATTTATTTCATTTAAGTTATTTTTATATTTAAATTAGATATAAAAAATTAATGGACATTTGAATATTTCCATATTAAAAACCCAGTTTCTCGCCACGTTTGTGGGATTAGATTTATATTTAATTTTTCTAATTCATTAAATTGAATTTGGAAAAATTAATATACATGGTTTTAATACTTAAAATATATATTATATTAAGATCATATTAGTTTTTTTACCAAGAAATATTAGTTAAAGTAATTAAAATTAATTACATTTATTAAGTTAAAAAATAGTTTTCTTAGTTGTTAATCTTTAAATATTAAGGAGAAAAGGGCCTAGAAACTTGTAAGAAACTCATTTTATTCAATTATTTCTCTCATAACCTCTATTGGATTCTACTTTTATCAGTTATTAGGAAACATGTTCTTAAAGGTGTCCCATATAATAAGTTAAGAAAAGAAAATGGCATATAATGTAGCATCCTTGATTTTAATTCCTATAATGCTTTGGAGTATGCAAGAAGCTACATAGTTTTGGTTATAAATAATATTTTAAAAGTTAAATTAGTTTTTTAATACTGATAATTTAATTTTTTAGAGATGATATGATAATATTAAGCACTTAAGAAATACTAACACAATGACTATTTAGTTAAAAATAAAATAAAATAAATGATACTAAAAATATTAAAAGTGAATATAATTAAATTAATTATTGTGTTACACTAGTTTTTTACATTAATATATCATGTTACATATATCGTAACATAATATATTTTAATTCCGAATTTTTCTTGACGTTTTCAAATATAAATATTTTAAATAATGTGAAAATTAACATTAATGTCATTTTTTAATAAATATTATTTGATATAATTATATAAAATTTAATAAAAATACTATAATATTCCAACTAATTTTTAAATGTTGAAAAATATAAAATATGGTCTATTTATTTCCAATTTATCATTTATAATAAACATATTGACTCTTAAATAGTGAAAACATTGTTAGCATAATTCTAGCCAAAGTTGTGTATTGGCACATTACATGTTCTTATCCTCAAGTTAATTTCCAAAACACCTCAGATTATTTTATTTTAAAATTTTATATAATATGTAGAATTTAGTAAGATTATATTTTCTAAAAAATCTCACTTTAATTTATACAAAATGCTCAAAAAACAAAGGTTGGAAAACTAGTTACCTTAATAAAAACCAAAATAGTAAATGTGTTGAAACAAAGAATATAAAGAAAAAAATTGTACAAATTAACTTTATTTTGTGTGGTGTAGGTTTTTATAAACCATTGCTTCACTTTAGTCCTTTAGTTCTTAATTTTGATGGCACATGAGGTAAGAGAGAATGTAACAACACAAAATTATATCAATGGAAATCCCATTTTTAAAATTACTTCAAATAGTATAAATCACAAAAAAAAATTACACAATAAAGACTTTATAAATGAATAGTTAATGGAATAATATATATTTCATGATATAAAAGAACCCAAACCAATGGAATCATAACTTGAACTTTGGATTAGTAATGTGACCATTAAGAATAGAAATTTTTCCAATTAAATAGTAACACCACTTATAAAATCATAAATAAAATTTATCTATCTTATATATGAAAATATGATATAAATATATCATAGTATAAGTAAATAAATGCTTTAAAAATTATGAGTTAAGTGTTGGAAGTTTTATAAAAACATAAATGTTTATTTTTTATTTTACAATTAATTTATGATTTAAAATAAAATTTATTTTCATAAAATATATATAAATTAATATTTTATTGTCTTATGTATATAATATACTTTTCAAAGAACTTGAGTATTTTTTTCAAACTCTCTCAAAATCAGTAAAAATTTTAAAATCTATATTTTTTGAATAAATAATGATTTTATTTAAAATTATGAATTTGTCATTTTTAAAAAATTATTTTAAAAAAATGGAGTTGAATTTTGAGTTATACATGTCAAAATATGGTTTGGGTGAATTTTTGGGATTTCACTAAAATAGTTTACTTTTTCGTGAATATTGAAATATAGAAATTTACAGTATTTAACAAACACATGAATTATTGATTCATATATGATTTAAGGCACATTTAATCCCATTGTAAAGAACTATCCTTAAATATTTTAATATATTTATTATTAGGGATCATACTATTCATAATCTTGACCTCAACTAATAAAATAATGAATAAAGTAATTAGAAAACTCTCATTCATCCCTTATAAATATTATCCCTCACCAACACTCCTCAAACGTTCCATGCCTTTAAGATTTTCCAATTTCTATCCAATACTCTTCCATTTTCTATTCCCCATGTATAGGAGCCTTTGGTATCTAGAAAATAATAAAACCAATTACCTTTCAATGATTGTGAAGGAGAAAGATCCAAGTAGAAAAATCCCCATTCTTTTCATTTAATTTCATTTAATTTTTTTTCTTTTCTTAATCTATCCTCACCTGACCTCATCCAATTATCATGATAAATATATTATCATATATATGTCATAATTATGTTCTATTACTGGATTAATCCATCATTAAGACACTTATCTTATCCCTTTTTTTTCTAAAAATGGAAACATCGTCTCTAAGGTGTTATTTTATTGCCTTCAAGAATGACAAGTTTTAATTTTCCATTATGACATTAAATACTGGTCTTAAAAACATTAAAATGGTTCAAAAAGATTTTAAAATTTATTTCATTACATTTAGATATTATTTTGAACTAACTTATATACATACTATTTAATACTAAAACAAAACGAGTTCATTATGATCGAAAATCGCCAAAATTAATGTAAATGATATCATTAACTATTTATCTAATGATTTATCCTCATAATATATAAAAAAATATATATAATTTAATTTAATATTATTTATATTCATTAATGACATATAACCTCGATTCTAGATAATTATTCTCATTTTACAGTATCTTCCATACATGTATACAAGTGAACATATCATGAAAACTAATAAAATGAATGCTCCCAAATGATAAAATTAAGCTCTATAACTCATCAAAAAGACCATAAATGATCTTAATAAAACAATAATAAGTCAAATACATGTTCGAGAAGTAATTTATTTAATAATTAAGTAATCTAACTGTATTTTCTAGGATATTAAATTCGATAAAACATTCGAACATAAGGTAATTGGATTCTCAAATCAATTTCGTTTCTTGGGTAATTCCACTTTCGTTATAAATATTAGTATGTATGTTAATTTAATATTAAAAAAATATAATTTCATTTTCTATACCTTTTATTATCATGTATATAAATTCTTCCAATTTGATTTTGTGATAAATTAAATGAATTTTTCAAAAAAAACTCTTCTTTCTAGAAATACATGTTTTACTTCTCTAGAGATTGATTCTTCTTAACATAGGATTGGTGATTTTTATAAAAAGTGTATTATTATATTTTTCTTTATGGAACCACAAGATTTATTCAGGAGTTTATACTTTATCAAATTATCATGAATCTCGTTTCCTTTCTATAAGTTATTTTATATCCAATATAGATTTACGACCTATGTTCTATGCATGATAATGTCAATATTATTATGTGATAGGTGAAATGTAATTATATATCACTCCAATTAATTGAGTAATTTTATTTATCTTATGATCTATTGTGCAATATACATGAATATGATAGTATATTGGTTCATAATGATGATGTTTTAATGATTCACATATGTTATGCGTGAAAATGATGCTAGTTTTGTTCACAACTATGTGTGAAAGTTCACCATTAAGACATGATGTTTTTATGTATTCCCACATTCCAATAATTTATCAAATGATTACTCTCATGCTTATATTTATGATACTTACATTATGTTATGATGATGGTGATTATTCTCACCTATGTTTCATTTCTCTTATTCTTCCTCATTCTGGGATTTTTTCCTCACCCCTTATTTTGATGTATGTCCTCAAGTTAATACATGAACTAAGAAGAATATGAGGGACAATAAGAATCTAGAGAATATGAAATTAAAAAAAATTATGTTTAGTTATATAAATGGTACGTATGGCACTAATTTTCCCATGACACTAAATCATTGGATCATGGTTTTGTAGAACAATTTTGATTTATCATTAAAATAATGTACTAATCATGTAAGAAAAGTTTGGGTCACAATATTTGGTATCAGATCATAGTTTATTAAATTTGGTAATTATTATTGGAGAACCTTTGTGAATCCCTTAGTATGAGACCAAGTATATCTATCCTCCCAAGAAGATCTGTTTCAGAAAAATGAAAATCATAAGGAACCCACAAGATATTTCAATTTAGTTAATTGACAAAATTAATAAATTATTTATCCAGGAATTTTTTACCTATGTTTTGTTTAAATTATTTCTATTTTATAAAATAGAGGGAATGGGGAGATACCAATCCAAAAACTCTTGTGAGGGACAACACAATGCTTTCCCAAATAACATCCCTAATGATTTGGGAGGTGGAGTTCAAAATTTCATAGAGATTATTACTTAGGTATCTCATTATATGAACAATATCCTAAATAATGTTGAACGTACACATTCTCCAAAGAGGTAATATCTAGATATCATTTCTATTATACACCAACAACCATTGACTATTAGTGGATATTAGGATCCACTCTCCATGGAACAGGGGGTCAACTTAATAGATAAGATCATTTGTGTGCTTTTGTTGTTATGAGATGGATAAGGTGACTCTGCCTATTTATCATCTATATAGAGGGGCCTATCAATGGGGTTAATTTATTAAGAATACCAAGATGAGGAAATAAAATTATGAGATTTACTAGGAAGACATTAAGATAATGTTTCTTAACAAGCATTTCCCTCAAAATGTTTATATGAAGAATAGAGAGGGAATTCATATATTTTAATAAAATGAAAGTTAAATATGTAATGGTATATGAAGTAAATTTCACAATTATTATAATGTATGTTTTAGGTATTTTAATAAACAATTATATAAAAATTTATATATTATTATATTTTTTAAAACCACGCATATAAAAGGCTCTAGAAATTATAGACTTTGGGAGTTATGAATAAGTTATTCGATGTGATTTCAAATTGTATATGGAGTTTGGAGAATGGTACCATGAATATGGTGACAAGAAACAAGTGATTTAATTTCAATATAGTTAATATAATGAAAAATATTGAGAGAATGATCAACTACACACATGTCAAAAATGTTAGAAGATGCATAATGAGAATTACCTCAAAGTGACAGACACATTAATCATGTGTGGGAGAGAAGGAAACCAATATAATTATTGTCAAAGAAACATGGGGAAGGTATAAAATGTGGTGGATGAAGGGAAAACACAATATATGTTTTAATGATTCAACTATAGAGAGAAAGGGAACTATGAAATCCAATGCACTAAAACCCAAGTCCTCAAGGATAATCAATGTCAATAGCCACAAAATACAATAGGTCAGTGGAATGAATATTCCACCACTACTAATAGGGTGGATCTAAAAAATGATTTTTGTATATGTACTCTTGTTATTTATTCAATGAAATAAAATTCACTCTTTGATTCTGGTTATATAAATTATTTTATGTGAGAAATTTTTAGTAGAAATATTCAAACAACTCCTCAAAATATAAAGGTTGAGTTATCTATAAGAACCGAAAATGAGGAAACTATTGAATCCAAAGTATATAACTCATACCTAGTTAAGGTTTTTGGAATAATCCTTCTAGAAAATATTTTCTTACTTCCATTGGTGGAGATTTATTATATATTGGGCAAGTATTGGATATCATCATACAAAGATGACACCAGATGTCAAGAAAGGGAGATCAATCGTCACATCCTAGGTCATCCTTAAATTCTATACAGCTGTAAGATGATGGAAAATATCCATTGGAATAATAATCTTATGTGTTGATATTATTAAATTTTGAGTAATCATATCATTCTAAAATTACTCAGATAATGGATAATATCATGACTAATTACATGCCCATGGTGAGGGACTATATAGATATGTTCCCTGAAGAAGTTTCCATTCTTCCACCTAATCAATGAGTTTTGTTCTCAATTTCACTTATTACTTGGAGTCTGTATATTGAAAATACCCCTTCAGAAATATCCACAATTGATTTAGATGTACTGAAGAAGAAGTTACAATTGAACTTGGACAAGGGTTTCATACGCCTGAGTGCTTCGCAATGGGGTTTACCAGCCCTCTTCATCAGGAAAGATGGATCAATGTGACTCTTAATTTATTATGATGGGATCAAAAAATAATTATAAAGAATATTTATCCCCTTTAATGAATATTGGAATTTTTCGATTGGTTATGTGGGGAAAATTATTTAACTAAGGCAGAACTTTGATCGGGATATCACTAATTAAAATTGAGTATGGAAGAATTTCCCAAGACTTCCTTTTAAATGACGTAAAAAACTATGATTTCATAGTTATTACTTCCGAACGAGCAAATGATCTAAAAATATTCATATACTTAATGAATAGAGTATTTAGAGATTACCTCAAAAATTTTGTGGTATTATTTATTGATGATATTCTAATATACTCTAAGGCCAAGGCGGAACAAATAGAGAATTTGAATATTATACTAGAGATTGTTTGAATAGATAAAAATGAGAAAAAATATAGTAAATGTGAGTTCTATATGGAGGAAGTATCATTCTTATGGAAAGTTATAACTAGAAAAGGAATATATGTAGACCCTTCCAAGACAAAGGTAATTGAAGAGTGGTCCATGAAAACATCAGTAACAGAGATTCGTAGATTTTTTAGTCTTGCTAGGTATTACCAAATATTTTTTAAACAACTTCTCATTATTGTAAAACACACACACCAAGCTTAATTTTAAGGGAAAAATGTTTTTATAGGCAGTGAATGTAAAGACTACTTCAAAGAGTTGAAAAAGAGGATTATCAATGTGTCAGTACTCACACTTATGATATGTGGGGGACTCTTTTTGGTATACAACGATGCTTAAAAGAAGGGAATAGGATATATACTAATGAAAAATTATAATGTTGTAGTCAAAGCCACAAGGAAGTAAAAAAATTAATTATTAAAACTATCTCATGCATGATCTAGAGTTGGATGTTTGTATCTTCATATTGAAAATCTAGAGGCATTATCTCAATGGGGAGAAGTGTAAAATATATATAATAATCAAAAGATCCTCAAATATATATTCAAAAGTAAAGTGATTAATATACATCAACAAATATGGTTAGAGGTTTTCAAGTATTATGATGCTCAATCCACTTCCATCTTTAAAAAGTGAATAAAGTTCCAAATGGTCCAAGTTGAAAGGATCCTACAAAATTGTCAATGGTGATAATTGAGAAGGATCCAATACTTTTTTATTTACAAAGGAGGGACATGGGAATCATTAATAAAGGAACATCATCAATGATTTCTCAAATGATTTCTCAACAATCCATCTGGGAGAAAATAAATGATTATTAAAGAAATGATGTTGAAATTTAGAAGAATGGGAATGTCATAAGAAAGGGGAAATCATAATATTTCAACAGTGATGAGGAAAGAGTTTTAATATTTGGGTCACGAATAAGTGTACCATACAATCAGAATATAAAGAAATATCTTCTGGGTGATGCACATAGCTCAAACTTCTCTATTAACGAAGGGAGCATAAAGATTTATCAAGATTTGTGAGAGATTTATTTGTGGTAAAATATGAAGAAGGAGATCATTGAATATAAATTAAAGTGATAGGTCTTTTAGAAATTCAAATATGAAAGGAATAATTATATGGTAATGATTAAACTTTTACCTTGAATAACATGGAGGTAGAAAAACATCACCATGGACTTTTTTTCACCAGACATCCGAAGACACTAAGGGGAAAAATTCCCTATGGGTGGTTTTGGATCATCTCACAAATACATTCACCTTATTTAATTGGTACTTCTCACTAGATCAAAATCAACAAATATATATCATAGAAGTGGTAAGACTTCATGGAATACCACTAACTATTATATATTATTGAGATCCACGATTCACTTCATTATTCTAAAAATGTATCCAAAAATTTCTAAATAATGAGTTGATCATTAGTATGACATATCATCCTAAAACCAATGGACAATTAGAGTGAACTATTAAGAAAATGGAAGACATGTTGAGGTCATGTTATGTGGACTTTAAAGAAGGATGAGACTAATATATTCCTTTATTTGAGTTCTCTTACAATAATAGTTTCCACTCATGCATCCATATGGATACATATCAAGTCCTTAATTGTAATAAATGTAGAACACAGACATGCTCGGATAAGGCCGGTGAACATAAGATGCTAGGACCTAAAATGGTTAAAGAATAAGTAGATGTGGTGAAAACCATTCACGAGAAAATCAAGGAATCCCAAAGTTGACAAAATTTATATGAATACAATTGTTTATGGGACTTATATTTTGAGGTTGGATGCATGGTATTCCTCCACATATCTCCATGGAAGAGGATCATGAGATTTCGGAAGAATAAAAATCTGAGTGCTAGGTATATCAGTCCATTGGATATTCTTGATCGTCTTGGAGTTATGGCCTATCAACTGTCACATCCACCTACAATTTATTATATACAAGATGTATTCCATTTATCCCTCTTGAGGAATTACCTACCATATTCCTCACATGTACTAAATTAATAGGTGGTACAAATGGAAAATGATCTCTCTTATGAAGAGAAACTGGTGAAGATCTTGGACTATAGGGATAAAGTTATATGAAATAAGTCTACTTAATTGGTAAAATTACTACAGAAGAACCACAAATATGAATAGGCAACATGGTATATGGTGGAGGTGATTATGGAGAAGTGCCCGAATTGTTTTCACTATAGTTTGTAAAATGAAATTTTGAGGGTGAAATTTCATAAGGGGGAAGAATATAAGAACCCAAAATTCTATCAATGGAAATCATCTTCTTATAAATATTTCATATAGTATAAATCACACAATATCACATAAATTAAACCATAAAATCTTTACAAATAAATAATTAATGGAATTATAAGTGTTTGTAGAAGTTAAAGAACCTATACCAATTGAATAGTAACTTGAACTTTGGAATATTAATTATACCATTTGGAATAGTAATCTTGATAAATGAATATTAAACTCACCTATTAATGAATAAATAAAATATACATATCTTATAAATTAAATTATGATATAATTATATCATAATATAGGTAAATAAATGGTTTAAAAATGAAGAGTTAAGTGTTGGGATTTTATTTAAAAAAATTAAGGGTTTATTTATTTATTTTATAATTAATATATTGATTTAAAATAATTTTTTTCATAAAATATTTATAAATTATTATTTTTTTGTGTAATTATTATAAGAAAATTTAGTGAGAGTAAAAGTAATTTTTCAAAGTGTCATAAAATCGGATGTAATTTTAAAATAAGTATTTCTAAAATAAGTGATGTTTTTAAACTAAATTTATCATATTTGGAAAATTATTTTCATAAAATGCATATTTTTTTGAATTCAAAATGTTAGAAAGGGTTAGGTTAATGTTTTCTGATTTTACTATAATAGTTGAATTTTCTTTAGTGAATAGTGAAATATGGTAAATTATGATATTTAATAAATACGTGAAGTATGGAGTCATAGATGATGTATGGATGATATAAGCCCATAATATCAAAATATCACTAATTATTTTAATATCATAAGTTATAAGGATGAAACTAATCATTGTCTTCAACCAATATAATAAACTAACAAATAAAATAATTAGAAATATCCCATATCATCCCATATAATACCACCTATCACCACCTCTCATCCTAACCTTCGAATCCTTGAAGATTATCTAATGTCTGCCCGATCCTCTTCCATATAATTTTCCACACATAAAATATCCTTTGGATCTACAAAATACAAAAAAACATTTTCTATAAGGATATTCTCATGGAGAATTATTCATGAGGGAAAATACTCTTTCTTTTATTTTAATTTATTTTCAAGTTATTTTATTTTATTGTTATCTCCATGCCTTCCCTCAGCCAACTGGAATAAAAACTCCAATAACATATATATACTATAATTTATTATATTATCATATTAATAAATAATTAAAAATCTTCCCCTCTCCCTTTTATTCTAAACATTGAAATTTTGTCCATGAGGTGTGGTTTTATCACCTTCAAGGATGAAATTTTTTCATTTTCTTTTAAAATTTTCAAGACTAGTCTTAAAACCATTATAATGGTTAAAATATATTTTAAAATTAATGTTATAGATTTTTTTGTTTTCTGAAACTATTTTACGTACATAATATTATATAATAAAACAAAATGAGTTTTTTATGATCGATACCCTCTACAATTAATCCAAACGATTATTGTTAACTTTTTATCTAATGATTCATTATCATAATATATAACCTAATTATATATAAAATCATTTAACCATCTTGAATATAATTAATATCATTTAATTTAAATTCTGTATAATTATCCATATATTAAATGATATTCAATACATGTACACAATTGAACCGATCAATAAAACCAAGAAAACAAACATGATGAAATTAAACATTATAACTCATCAAAAAGGCCATAAATGTACTTAAAAAACAATAATAAATAAAATAAATTCTAAATAGGTTGTTGGTTTATTATTTAAGGAATTGAATTATATTATCCTAGATATTTTAATGAATAATATATTTAGATATTAGATAAGGGTATTCTTAAACTAATTCATTTCATTGTGTTATTCTTATTTCCTGCCAAATATCTATATGGATGATATTTTAATATTTCTAAACTATAATTTGATCATAATACCAATTTATTTTCTATGATATACATGCTTCTAATTGTATTTTATTTTGAATGAAAATGTTTTCCAAAAGAACTCTTCTTTCTAAAAATAAATATTTTACTTCTCTTTATATTCATTCTTTTGTGCTCAAGATTCATGATTCCTATACCAAGTATATTATTCACTTTTTTCTTTTAGGAACTATATGATTTATTCATGAATTTATTATTTATTAAATTCTTAAGAAACACATTTCCTTTAAATGGGATATTTTTTTCTTAAGATTGATTGACATTATGTGTGGAAGGTATGATAATATAAATGTTATTATGTGATGAGTTAAATTGAAATTCTATAGTGCCCCATTGTATTGGGATATGTGACATATATCATGAGATAATGTAAAATATGAATGAACATGATTCTATATTATTTTACAATGATGATGTTATGATGATGTGCATATGTTATGCATGAACATGATGTTATGTTTATTTACCTCTATGTCTGCTAGTTCTTCCCTAAGACAAGATGCTTCATTTTATTTCATGGCCACATTCCACACCTTATAATTATTTCTTCAGATCATTATTATAATGATTCCCCTTTTCTTATTTAATGATTATAATGATTATTACCACTTATGTTTCATGTCTCTTATTTATCCTCTTACTCGTATTTCACCTCTCCCCTTATATAGATGTATATCCTGGGGTGAATGCATGCACTAAGGAGAACACAAGGTACAATAAGAAGCTAGAGAAGAGGGAATTAAATAAATTTTTGTGTTTTATTCTGTAAATTTTATGTATGGCACTAATTTTCACAGGAAACAAAACCATTGGGTCCTAGGTTTGTATCACTATTATATTTTTTATCATTGAAATTATGTAATAATCATGTAATAAAAGGTTTGGTCTCTATAGAGGCTTTCCAAAAGTGTTTAAATTTTTATATTTATAAGAATGAAACCACCCAAAATAAAAAGGAATTAACTCCCACCACTTCATCACAATATTGGCATAAATAAATGAAAATAAGTCCATTTGTGAAATCCAAAAGGAGTTACCTGAAAAATAGGTAACATTCTTCAATGATCACTTATATATTATTTATTTCTCAAACAATTAAATTATTATTACATGATTATATAATAACATTAGTGTTTTTAATATACTTGTATGATTTTATGGTATGGTTTCTATATAATACTACACACACTTCCATTAAATGGGTAACGAATTTATCATTCATGTGTACGATAGACTACCACCTCACATAATGATGTCATTCTTTTTTCTTTAACACCACTCATGGATGTGAATTGTGATGGAAAAACTACTTTATAAAATATATTTTATATTTATATTGTCTTAATACTTCTATAATACGTATATAACACATACCTTTATTCCTTCCATTTTGTGAAAATATGATTACATAATTTGTTGACATGTGGACAACCACCTCCTCAAAGAGATGTGATACATTCACATATTACATGCAATGTTTTCAGGATGAGTTTAATTAATAATACTTGACATACATGAAATCTATATGATATTAATGAAAAAATTTACTCTATATTTATATAATATACCATTTTTTATTACTGTTTTAACACACTAAAAAGGTTATAACATCGTTTATAGAATATGGACTACCATATCCTCAACTTGAAGTGATTACTTTTACATCACCATAACTCAATATATAAGTTTATGTGATTAAATAACATTTTATTTGTGATATAATAATCATTTTGGAATGATAAAATATTACATAACTTCTTTCCATAATGATAATTGAAAAATGGGACCATTACTCAAAATGTACGTACAACCTACCGTCTCCATCATTGTGATGTTAGTTCATTTTCTATAAAATTAATTCGATATTGGTTTTAAAATAATAATTGATGGATAAATATAATAATTATTTCATGATTTTTATGCTTATATAATTACCCCTTTGACCATAGTCATCCTACCAAATCCGTTTTTGAAAGATGAACCAAATTTGGCCAAAACACCTGAGAGAGAATATAATTTTTTAATTAGTTTTATAAAACACTATGGTAAGTGAAATAGAAGTAAAAATAAACATGAAAAAGGTTATAAGACAATTAAACAATTAAAATATTTATATTATTCATTAATTTCACACCCCAAACTTGGTTTTTATTTTATTTCATTATTTTAGTCATGTTGGATCCTTTAGTTGAGCTTTGGGTTGAGTTCTTTGTTTGAAGTTTTGTGTTTTGGAGGTTCTGGGTGAATTTTGGGCCTATTCATTATTTTAAAGTTTGGGGATGAAGACTCTTTTACTTTTATAGTTTGAGAATGTATTGTAATAATCAATCTAGGGTCAAGGGGAAATGGCGTGTCATAAGAGTTGGTTTCTAGGGAATGGAACAAGGCTTGTGAACAGTTAGGACAATCCATGTTCCAATCATTTTTGGAGGATCTACAGTTTGGTAGAACCATTTTTCATAGTTGGTGCACATTTTTTCAAACCAAGCAATGAAACTTTTTGGGATACCCCTTTTCTAAAATTGGGTTCACACAGTTTGTGAACAGTCTATCTGCATGTGTGGATTAACCCTGCGAGTTGCCCAGATTTGTTAAAGTTGGAAATTCAATGTTTTCCCACTTATATATAAACCTTATTTCAGGTTTTCCTTCACCAAGGGTGCATTTTGGTAAATGAATTACTCTAAATCACTCTTCCCTTGGTTCTTCTCCTATTTTTGGTGCTTTTTCATTAGATCTATGGTGAGTTCTTGTGGTTTTTGGTTAATTTTTTCCTCCTCCTATTCTCCTCTCTTTGTTTTTTTATTTTCCACAGATTGGTTCTCTCTTGGATGAACCCTAGATTCTATTGTTGATGTGTGGTTTGATATCTCTAATTTTAGGGTGTTTTGATTTTCCCATGGGGTGTGATCTTCCTTATACTAGAGTTTTGTTGTGTTCACATGTCATTGAAGTAGGTATTTCCATCCATTTCATTTTCACTAAACTCAATTTAATGCTTTTGAATTTTAAAATAATTTTTTAATGTGATTCACATGCTTGTTCTATTAAGACCTGACCCCAGTTTCCCAATACTGATCCCTTATTTAATTACATTGTCATATAAACAAGGAATATGAATCCTGAATTATTGAGTATTTTATTAGATTTTTAAACAAGATACATACATAAGTTCTACATTACGTCTTGAAAATAAATACAACATGGAATCTCCATTGGGAAAATTCATCACTCTAAGATTATCCCTAAAAGTAAATCATAATATACCTATTATTGTCATGAGAAAAATGAAATATAAGAAGTTGTTAGCTCATATTCTTGGTAAGGGTATGAAATAAATTGGAAGATATCATAAAATTAAACATTTTGCATGGTGAATAATTGAAAACACATGCCTATAAAAATAATAAACATCAACACATTTTGACCAGAATATGAGCTGGGAAAATAATTCCATAATAAAACACAAGTAAGGGGATTTTACTAGTCTAATTGCATCAGAAACTATGAAATTATCTCTTTATAAAGAGGGAAATTTATATTCCAGACATTCTGAAATATACCATCCTGGCCTCAGCCAAGACATCTAAAAATTATTAAGGCCTCGGCTAAAACCATATCTAAAAATGGGCAAGGCCTTGGCCTAGTATATATTTATTTTTCTCGTGAGACCTACTGATGTATAGAGGGTAAATATTGTGCCTCATCCATCACATAATAAGTCCAATTTATTTCTCATATGAGTGGGGTAAACATAAACAACACATGCATTCATATTGAAACTAATATATGAAATGTAATTAACTTTCCCCGAACATTAAGCATAAACACTAACCATGCGGAGTAAACTGGTGAGTGATTTTTTCATATAATTTCCACAGTAAAACTAATCCAAAACCATTTAATTAAATATTTTAGATGATATTATACATAATAATAAACAATTGTGTTGAAATATTTGAAGATACACATATAAAATCATCGAGTAATTCTTGGGATAAATACTCTTTTACTTAGAAAAGAAGAGTTCTTTTATAATAGTATTTTTATAAACCCTAAAATGATATTATATAGTATTTTTATAATAAAATGAGTTATTTTAGAAATATAATGGTTTCTAAAAACATATTATATAGTTCCCTTCAAAAATAGGTCTGAATTCGAGAAATTCAATTGAAACGAGCTAATACTATAGAAAGAATTTTTAAATGTTGCTTTTAAAATATCTGAATCCCATAACATAAAGAACGATTATTGTTTGTAAACATTCATAGAAAATTAAAACCTAATGTATGATGAGTACAGAATAATATTTAATAATTTAAATGAGATTGAGCAAGAGAATGTGTAACCTGAAAGAAAATGGAGGTTTGGGTAAGAAAATATTTACCTTAAGTCTGAATGTGTTCCGCTCTTGAACGTATGATCCTAGAATATGAAATTAGACTTATTAATAACCTAATTAAGAACGTATTATAAATTTATTTAGTTTATCATAATTTTATTAAGATTATTATGTCCTTTTTGATAAGTTATATGATTGAATTCTGTCGTTTCATAGTGTTCGTTTCCCTTGTTTTCATGATCAGTTTATTTGTATATGAGTATGGATGTTCACGTGGAAAGGATATAATTATCCTGAATTATAATTTTATATTATTTATGAACATGTAAAATTATTCATGGTTATTTATACCATTTTTAACATGGTATGAGGATGAATCATTGGATGAAATATTAAGGAAAATTACTTAGATTATTTGGCGATATTTGGGCTATTATGAACTAGTATTGTCATGTAAATTAATACTATGAACATATAATAGATAATTAATATTAATTAGGTTATAATACATATATAAGATTCTTTTTTAACCATAAAAATGGTTTCATGACCAGTAATTAAATAGAAATTGATGAATGAAACTTCGTTGTCCATGAAGGTTGTAAATTGGAACCTCATGGATGGTGATTTCATTTATAAGAAAGAGAGAGAGAGAGTAAGAATATTGATAATGGTTATTAAATTAACATTTTATAATTATAGTATATATATGATACTATATTTATAAGGATCTATTGGAAAGAGGAGTTTTGGATAGAATAAGAAAAGAAGATAAATTGAAGTGAAACTAAATGAAAAAAAATGGTTTACCTCTTGAAATAAGCTCCTTGAAAACCACTTTAAGGGAAAGGGTTTTGGTCTTTTGGAAAGACCAAAACATCCTAACATGGGGAGTGACTGGAGTATATTATTTGGGAATAAATTTGCAGATCCTCATGTCTTATAGTAATGAAGTGAAGAGGATGTGAGGGGGGTTTATAGTAGAGGAGAGGAGGGTTTTCCCATTATTTTACTCATTATTTTATTATTTTTTCAAAGATAACCAAAAGTATTGATTCATGGGACCAATAATATTAATATGTTCAGTTGAGTTCGAACCAAGTGTGCTTACATCATCCATGATGCTATGAATAGTTAATTTAACTGATAATGTATATATATGTTAAATTACCGTATTTTACTATTCCTAAAAAAATTGAATATTTTAGAAAAATAAAAAAAAATAAACCTAACCATTTTTTGACGTGTAGAATTAAAAAATGAACTCCATTGTTTGAAAATAATTTTCTAAAAATTATTTATTTAATATTTAAATAAAATCATAATTTATTCAAAAAATAACAATTTTAAAACTATGAATAGTTTTATATCACCATGAAAAATTAATCAAGATCTTACTATATTATAACCATATGATAGAAAATTAATTATATGATTTAATATTCATAAAAGTCATATTACTATAAATATTACTATTTATAAGGGTATGTTACTATTCACCAAAAATTATGTTTGTCTTATCAGACTCTAAACATCTTACTAAATGCAACTGTGTATATTATTTTTTTTTTAAATTCAAATCCCAGAGGTGGAAAAAATTATGTTTGCTGGATAGTTTATAACAATGTGGTGTTTTGAAGAGACTTAGTGTTTTATACATTCAATAATAAATTTATTTAAAAAATATTAGGGTTTTACATTATCCCCTCCTAAAATTTAATCCATAAAATTACCAGAATGTTACCTGAAAAAAATATTTGGGTAGTTATTAATCCTAATCTCCTAAGTCTCCCATATTTCCTCTTAAATTTAATTATTTTACCAATGTATCTTTACCAGGAGATTCATCATATTCCTTAACACTTGTTCTTTATTTTCTAGAATCTAGATAGCTTTATCAAAGTAAGATAGGCCAGGTTCCATTCTATACCATCACAAGTGAGCACATGAGTTCGATCTAGCAGGTACATTCTTAGTAGGGAGACATGGAACACGTTGTGTACTTTAGAGAGGCTTGTTGGCATAGCCAAATGAAAGGAAACAACTCCAATTCTCTCCTGAATCTAAAAAGGGCCTATATACATAGGGATCTGTTTCCCTTTCTTCTAAAATCTTATAACACCCTTCTAGAGATACTTTGAAGAGAAATTTATTCCCACTTGAAATTCCAAATCATTATTTCAATTATCAGCACCGATTTTCTATATTATTTGGGATTCCTCGATATAGCCTTGAATAGTCTTTACCTTCACTATTGTTTCCTCCACATGATCTGGGCCCACAATCTTCCAGTCTCCAACTTCATCCCAATAGGTTGGTGTATGACATCTCTTTCCAAACAATACTTTATATGGTTCCATTTGAATACTTGAATAGAAACCAAAATTGTATTAAAACTACACTAAAGGTAAATATTGAACCCCCATACCTTAAATGTCAAGTGACCATGATCTCAACATATCCTCTATGTTATAGAGAAACCTTTCTGATTTCCCTTTAGTTTATGGGTGACAGGAGGTACTCAATCGAAGCTCAGTATACAAATATTTATGAAGACACTTCCAGAATTTCGATGTAAGTAATGGATCGCTATTAGAAAAAATTGCGAGATGTTCTCCAAGAAGTCTCACAACATCATTGATATAGATTATTTCTAGCTCATCTTATGTAAAATCCTCCCATTTAGTGAGAAAATGTGTAGATTTTGTAAGTCAATCCAAAACTACCCATATTGCATCATTTTTTATTGCAGTTTTGGGTAATCTAGTGAAGAAAATCCATGGTTATGTCACACATAGTTGGAGGTTTCATGAATCTTATAGGATGTTTTCATTCATCCTTCACTTGTTGATAGACTAAACATCTCGATACATAATAAAAAATTTCCTCTTCTTATTATCCCACTAGAAATGTTCTTTCAAATATTTATACATTTTAGTTATACTAAGGTGTATAGAGAAATTTGAGATATGGGAATTATCCAATAACTCCCTTATAGAGGGAACTCATATCCTCTTCCCAAATTTTATAATCCCATCTTCACATAACAAGTTAGCTAACTTCCCATCTTTCACATCATTAATTTTATTTTGAAATTTCTCCTTATTACGCTAAGGGATTTTAATCCTTTATAATAAATATGGTTGGGAAACCAATTGAAAAAGTAGTAATTTTTCACGTTCTTTTATAATTTCCAAATCAATCCTCCTTATATCAATGTAAAAAGTATCCTTTTCAATCATCATTTTTTTAGAAATCCATGATCCTTCATGTTTAATGCATCATCTAACTTGTTTTCCTTTCCTGGG